>CM041202.1:0-55822 GCA_023078555.1 Ulva prolifera | reverse complement strand
ACAAGTATGGTACAGGTTGGCTACGATGACGTAGGTGCCATTCATGTCGTGTGGATGTTGCCGACGTGACATCCTGGGAGCTTGAGTTTGTGATACTGTGCGCTGTAGACGTGCGGCGAGCTGCACCTGGCCGCGGGTGTTCACTTGCCCTGCCTGATGCGGATAGAAACCCTTCAAACACTGTCCTCTACATCGCTCAGGTTTGCGCTACACGCTCTTTTAGCGTTCCTACGTACAGGTATGTGCACACAGAGCGAGACCAGGCGACGTTCAGGCTCTGGTTAGGTCGCGAAAGCAGCGCTGATGCTGGCAATGGCACCAAATAACCCACAAACAGGAATGCAGACGTGTAGGAGGGGGAATATGTGTGAGGCGTGTTTTGGACAGGACGCCACAAGTCCGAACTCGAGCGGCCACACCTCTATCAACACAGGGCAGGTAGGCTGCACAATAGGCACACCTTGCTTTCCAATGAAAGAGCTCACGAAAGATTCTTGTACAATGGGCATCTGGTGCCGGGTCATACTGTCCAACAGAATATACATTGCCCGTCGAACTGTGATGTCGTGCTCGAGCCCTCTTGCGCTCAATGGTGCCTGGATGTTACAGCACATTCACCACAAAATTCGAGAGAAAGGATGAGTAGTGAGCTGATGACATATGTACGCATGCGCGGAACACCGTGCATACGTGCGTCCTGGTAACACCTTCTTTCCCTCCGTGGTCCGCACCGGCCGTGTCTATTTCCGTGCATGGGTGATGGGCATGTGTGCGCGGCTCCGCGACAAAACCTCCGCCACCCTAGACGGTCTTCTCCACGCTGCCGGCTTCCTCGCCATCTGGCTCGACGCGTTGCATCTCGGCTTTTCGGCTGTGCGCACGTGCAGAGCAATTCTGGCCTTCCACCCTGGCATCCTGGAGGATGACTTCGATGTGGGCAGGGATCTGTTTCTGCGCCTTTTCGCGGATGTGTGATGTAGTGGTTGCAACACATGTGTGCCTCTCATGCTGTTGCTTTGTAGTCTACTGTGGTTATCTGCCATTGTCACTGATAAGCTTGTTGTGCTTGGCTGTCCTCCTGCCACGGACATTGCCACCTAGGATTTCTTTCTTTTCCTGCGTTTTTGGGCAGTTGGCCTATTTGTCGTGCGGCTGCTTCCGCACGGGCTGGAGGTCCTGCGGAGGTACATTTGCGTGCCTCTACATGCATTGCCCGCATTTGCGGGCGGCGTGATGTGCCTTATCTCGCTATCTTATCTCGTGTCGGTTTCTGGGCTCTGGACGTTTCTTCCAGTCTCAGTCGGTCTCGCTCTAGAGGATTGAATATTAGGGAACTTGCGAGCTGGTTCGGTGTTGGTTGCTTGACTCACGTAGGCGTCTGATGAGGCCCTTTGGCAAGGCCGAAGCATGTTATGCCGGTCTGTGATGTTCATGTAATACAGCATCAACCAGTGAGCTTTCTACCTCAGTTAGTACACCTTGGTATGCATGAATTTTACCATGGAAGGTACGCCACTCGCCACTGTGGCGTGCAGGGCCAAGAAGACGCATGCATGAGCCCAGCACTGCAGCCTTGAAACAGTGCACCGTCACGGCCCAGCAGTACTCCGAGTCCTGGACGTCGGCCGTTGCTGCTGCTGGCGGGGTGTCTCCGCAAGCGCATGCCAGTACTACTTGCATTGCAGTGCATGATGAAGTTCATGAGCAATAAATGCCACAGTACTTACAGCCCGCCCGGTCTGAGCGGCGGCCCTCCCCTGCTCTCAGAGGCTGGCTCCCACTGGGGAGGCGTTCCTTGCTCGCCTCCTTGGGGCCCGCCCACTTTCCGGTTACGGCGCTTGCCGTTCGACGAGACGGCCGGCGGTGCGCGCGGCATGCGGCAGTGTCAGCACCAACCTGGCCATGCGTGGTCATGCGGCCCGACGTCAGGGTGTGGCTGGGGTGTGCAGGGAGGGAGGGGTAGCGATTGGGACCGCGGGCCCGTATGCACAGGTCAGGGGGGGGAGGTGTTTGTGTGGGGGCCTGCGGACGGACGGGGCTGGTTTCGCAGAGGGAGGCTGGGGTGTTATGTTATTCCGTCCTTGACTTAGTGAGATTAGGACCTATTGAGGTATCAAGGGATACATGAGTCGCTGTGACCGGTATATTTTTGTATTGAACATAGGCCTCGCTCTGGAGTCTATAAATACTCATGTACTGTCCAACAGCTTCGGACTTTACTTGTAAATCTCTTCTCTTTCTTTTCCACTGCCACTGAACCGTGTCCCTCTGAGCCTAACTGCTCCAATTTACATATCACTGGGGCCTCCCCGGGGTTGTTGTGGGTGCCTGTGTGTGGTTGGTTCTGCACCCTGGTCTGCGTGTGCCTTACGGGCTGTGGAGCCAAGCTGTAAGGTGGGGGTGGGTGTGCATGTGGGGGTGGGTGCGTGTTACAAGGACAAAGCCGGAGGGGCCGGCAGCACTGCCAGGACAACGAGGAAGCACACGAACATGTGGGAGTGGGTGTGCATGGGTGGTTGCGGGTGTGGGCGCCTGTGTTCCAAGGACATAGCCAAAGAGGCAGGTAGCTACAGAAGAGTTACCGGGAGAAGACAAAAAAAAATAAAAAAAAATAATCAACCTCAAAGAGAGGCAGGTAGCAGCGCAGGAAAGTAACAGGGGGCATCGCATACCCATGCGGCACTGCCTGCACAGTGTACACATTCGGGCCTTGACATCTGGCATGGGCAAAGTATGCAGTTGATGCAAGGCATGCGAGTCCCATCTTGCCGAGCCGGGAGTACGTTTGGGGACATGTTTACACACTACACAGAGACACTGGTAGCTTCCTCACACCCAAGCCAGAACATTGTTCTGAGAGAACAGGTATCCGCCTTCTGTGACTACCAGTGCCTCACTAGTGCCGAGATCGGGAGAATTCTGGGAAGCAGCGGCCGATGAAGCAGCGCAGGCCTTCGCCACAAGTGCCCCCTGCACCGTTGGCCCCTGCCCGAGTCCCAGCCTCAGGGCAGCAGTCCCTCAGCTTCAGCCCACACTGCTGCGATGGCGCGGCTGCTGGAGGCGGCGGCGGCGGTGATACTGGCGGCGGCGGTGGAGGTGGCGGAGGAGACGGCGGATGGGAGCGTGGCGGCTTGAGTGCTGGACGCGGGGGCATCGGCGGGGCTCGCGGCGCGGTCCGCGGCGGTGTTGGTGCAGGGCTGGGGCTGGGCTGTGGCGGTGGTGGCGACGCAGGCGGGTCGGCTGCTCCGGGAATACATGTATCTAATGCATCGAGGACAAGGCCTGAGTTGCAGGGGTCGATGCGCGGGCACCCCTGCTCCCCCTCCCGGCCGCATGGCTCGCACACACCGGCGTTCAAGGCAGACTGCTGATCACAGGATAAGCCGGGGAGGGTCACGCAGGCCGGCTGATCGCGGTTGCCGCACGCAACGCAGACATTGTCCAAACACTCCGCGATCTCGGTCTCGTTGGAATCGGACATGATTTGCGCGCACACGTTGCCCTCGCAGCATGTGTCGCCGACCCCGCCACAAAGGGCAGGGTCGACCTTTTCGCACACTCCAGCATCGCTTTCAAGCAGGCCTCTACTGCATGCGGGCCCGCCAACTCTGCTCTCCGGCGGACACGGAACCGTCCCGGAAACACCGCAGACGGTGCAAGTGCCTAGCTCATCTATGAACTCGTTGGGACCGCAAGCGGGGATGAGGGAGGCGAAGCACGCAGGCAGCCCCCTCGTTCCGCATGCAAGGCAGATGCCGTTCTGGCATTCAGTTGCGCGGCCGCGCGTGGTGCGCTCGCACGCTCTGCCGGGGAGCGTGGTGCGCTCGCACGCTCTGCCGTGGTGCGCTCGCACGCTCTGCCGGGGAGCGTGGTGCGATCGCACGCTCTGCCGGGGAGCGTGGTGCGATCGCACGCTCTGCCGTGGTGCGCTCGCACGCTCTGCCGGGGAGCGTGGTGCGATCGCACGCTCTGCCGTGGTGCGCTCGCACGCTCTGCCGTGGTGCGATCGCACGCTCTGCCGGGGCAGCATGTGCGGCCCTCTCCCCCACACACAGCCACATCAATCTCCTCGCAGGCGCCTGAGCTGTTCTCAACCAGCCCGGGCTTGCACGGTGTGGTCGTCAGGCAGCCCGGCTGCTGCAGCCCGCCGCACTCCACACATGTGCCGGCTGCATCGGGCGCGTCAAAGGGGCCGCACGGGGGGAAGGGGCGCACGGAGCAGGCCACCTCGCCCCGCCGCCCGCACTCTGAGCAGATGTTGTCGAGGCACTGTACCGACCCGAACTCCTGTTCCCGGCTCGCTTGCGGGCGGGGCGGCCTTGGGCGGCAGGCGGAGAAGTCCAAGTCATCAGGGCCGGGGAGCGGGAGCCGTGGCGGCGGGGGCTGGCCTTGGCCTGGGGGGACAGCGGCCGTGGGGGGAAGGGGAGGAGGGAGATTGGGAGTTCGTGAGCCTGTTGCGGGGCAGCACGGCTGGTTTGGCCCGCCGCATGGAGCTTGCTGCAGGTGTCGCGCTGAGAGCGCGGCGGGGAGGAGCACGTGAACTATTGCCGCAAGGGCGGCCTGCAAAATGTAGTTGTAATCAGGAATTCCTGATTCAACAGATCAAGACGTTAACAGATCAAGACGAGCGCAGAACATGTATGTATGTATGTATGCATGATTACATGTAATACTGCATAGCAGAGCACCAAGCTGTGCTGGGTCATCGGGCCTGTCCACAAGGACATTCCCAAATATATTGTAATAATTATTGAAGCATAGCCAGGTCCTAGATAACGGCTCTGTCCTTGGTCACTATGTGTAGCCAGGTCTCAGAACTGTGTGGCAGCCCTGAAATTTCTGCAACCCCACACACCAAGACACACTACGAGACGCTACATCCATCAGCATTGATCCGCACAACGCACAGACTGGCCCCGGGGAGCCACTCATGCCACAACGGCGCCGTGGTGGTGTTGCGATTTTCCGCGCCAGTGGGGCTAGGGAGCATGTGCACAGCGAGAAGGCTGCTGCGGAGCGGGGGTCTGCCTGTGCGCGGTGCACCCAGGCAGACCGGGGATGTTTAGGAGCATTGGTGCAGGCACGGTGTGGGTGCCTCAGCGCCTCTTCAATGGGTACAGCCATGGCCTCCGCTGGGCGATCTGCCGTTCCGCATGCACGCGAGTGTCTACAGGAGGTACCGTCCTGGTCGCCAGGCTCTCATCTCTGTGACCCTCGTTCACACCAGTCTCAGCATACACCAGATATTGGGAAAAGAGCAGCAAGAGCAGGATCGCACGCAGCAGAGGTGACTGTAAAGGCAGGATCAAGTCGCAAAGGTAGAGGCATGTCGCGAGATAGGTATCTCCACAGGGAATCGATTCTCAAGTTGTGGGAACGCTGTGTGACAGCAACACACCACAGCATGGGGTTGTGCAAAGTGTTACGTGCATAATTCTACACCGAAAGTGCACTGTGTATCACTATATGCGTGACAGTGTTTGTTACGTGTGTTTACAAGGACAAATGGACAGGCATCTGTGTGGACTCCACTGTTCTATCGGATAGAACACAGGGCAAGCGGAAAACCCCACGCTGCATGTGATCCCCTTCGAGACATGCGCAAAGGCCAGAGATCAGCTACACCATGGTAACCCGCTGCCTTTCTGATCATACGTTTGATCATACGTCAAGCGGAGAATTCGGGTCACTGTGGGCGCACTCTCAGGCTTCTCCGACGAGGTGCTTCAGAGGTGAGCATTGTTCTGCGTACGCGTACGCCACTGCCTGTGCTCCGCGGAGCCTTGAAGCAAATTCACCGGGCAGTGGGTGTGATTGATAATGTCTCAATCAAATCGTCAGGCTTGAGTGGTGTGGTGCATGCCAGTCACACAGCATTCATCCTCGAGGAGACCATAAACAAGACACCGAGCCTGGCGCGAGCGAGGAACAGGACGCCAGTAGCTGCTACAGTCCGTAGATTTAGTTGGAAAATGGCAATGTGAAGCTTTTGAGAATGACCGTGTGGCCCTCAACTGGATGCGCCAAGACATTTTTCGGATCGGCAAAGCAGTCCCCGATGATAGTGTGCAATCGTGATCAGCTACGGCCACGCATTCATAAGCAATTTCCCACTACAGAATTCCTTCAAGGAAGATCGGCATGAACTCCGGATGCCGTCGGCTGAGAGATCTCGTACGAATTCCGTAACCGACCCGCCATCATCCGCCTGCCGATGCCGCCATTGGCGCACCTCGCACACTAAAAAGCAATGGCGTGCTGCATAGTTGCCAATTCTTCACGGCCCTGGTCACGTGGACCGCGGTGTGAAATAGTCTAGGATTTGTGGCTCACAATTCTTGCGTGAGATGGAGTGCAGCTGCAGGATTCATATTGGGTCAGAAGATCATGCCATATCGAGAACAGAAGAATCGGCGATATGATATCGTCATCAGGCTGGACGGCTGTCAATTGCAATCCTTCAGTGCAAGATCATCGGAGCGCAATCACCTCGGTACCGTAACCATCTGCTACGACGCTTTTAAATGGGTGCTCATCATCAGCTCACTTGTGCCAACGCCCACGCAAGTTCAGCCATAATTACAGTTATAGTGTGCCCCGGGCATGACCGCTCCTTTGTGTGCTGCGTGCGGTGCATCTCTTCGCCTTCGGTGGCAGCATGACAGAGTTCTTGCGTCATCACAGCGCACTTCCATGTGTCATCCGCATGACGGGTCTCGCAGCGCTAGTGTGAACTTGTTTCGGACGACGTCTTGCACGCGCCGCGATGTGTCCGCGCCATGAGGCTCAAAACGGCGCGCGCGCTGAGTTCTGAACGCATGCTCTAGACAGCTGTGATCGCGCCGCATGCGGCATGCCTCATGACTCCAACCGCCTGTAGCCACTGGCACTCCTGATCAGATGGTGTCCCACTGGGTGCCACACAGCGGGTGCATCTCGAGATAAGCACGCGTAGCTTCCCCTTCCGGGGTCGCCCGCTGTGCGATCCACGGCACCGCTGCCACCGTCTTCTACAGAAGCCCCTCCCGATCCCCCAGCCTCCCTGCCCGCGGCCGCGTCCGCAACCCCTCTTGGCACCCAGGTCCCCCCTCCCACCACCTACGCAGCTGCCGTCGTGCCGACGGATGATGCCGAGATGACGTGCCCGCTCCCGGCATCCCCGGCTCCAGCCGGCCCTGCTGCGGCCACAGGGGACCTCCCCTGTGCGCTGACGGCCGCTCGGCTGCCATGCGACGGACAGCCGCCCACGAACCCCGGGCAGGACGCTCCACCGGCCGCCCTCCCCAGGTCACGCATGGGCGCCCAGCGAGGCGACATACTTGCATTCATTCGGGGCGCCCCGGTGATCGCCGACGTGTGTGTTACTCACCCGCTTGAAGGTTGTGACGTTCGCGCTGCGACGCTGCGCGACGGCGCCTCGGCGGAGGCCGCCGAACTGCGGATACGCGAAAAGTTTGGCCACGCGTGTGTTGGGGGGCCCAGCCTCGTCCCGCTGTCGCATGAAACATACGGGCGCATGGGCCCGGCTGCGTTTGTGTTTGTCAACAGGCTGCAGGGGCGGGCGCGCTTCCTGGAGAACGCGATGCCCGACATCTCCACGACGCTCTGCCGCGCCGTCGCGCGCCCGGTTCACGCCGCTGCCCTGCTGATGGCCCACCACGCGGGCAAGGCATTCTTGACGGGACTGGCTGTCACATGCGATGGCGTGTCGCCGCTCACATGCCTTCCGGCCTGAGCGACGAGCCGCCCCCGGCGACTCCGCCCCTGCCTCGCTGGCCGGGCAGCGGCTTCAACTCGGGCGCTTTCTGGGCCGTGCGCCGCCTGCCTGACGTTTTGCGCGGGTGCTGGGCCTTGGGCGTGCACTGTCCTGAGCGGTTCGGTGGCTGACGGAGCTGCCGTGTTGCTCCGTCAGCCGAGGCTCTGGGCTGATCTATTCCTGTGCGGGATAGCAGCGGGGGGGCGGTGCGGTTGGGGCGTTGCGTGGGGGTCAGGGGGGCTGGGGGGGGAAGCCCTTTTGGCGGCTTGCGCATGGGGCCGGCGCCGGCCGGACTGCCGGCTTGGGCCGCCGCGGCTGCGCGGACGTTGGAGTGGTGCTACGTGCGACCGTGGGGGTGCATGTGGTGGGGGGTTGAGCGGGGACGCGTGTGTTGGTGTTGGTGTGGTGGGGGGTGTGTGGGTGCGTGTTTGGTGGATTCCTGTGGGGCTGTGGCGGGGTGCCGTGTACAGGTGTTTGTTGTGTCTTGGCCCTGAGTTCAGGCGGCTTCGAGGTGGCTGTTGCTCTCCTGGTGCATGTGTTCCCCCGTTGTCCTGGCGGTGCTTCCTGCCCCTCCGGCTTTGTTCTTGAAACACACAGCGGGTGCTGACGTTGTGCGGGTGTGTTGGTGTGTGCTGCGTGGTGCTGATTGCGTGGGTGAATGGTCCCCCTAGTTGTTGCCCGTAGCGGTACCTGCCTTGCTTTGTCCTTGTAACACATGCGCATGTGGATGGTGCTTGACACACATGTGTGACTGTTGCTGGCCTTTGCTGGACTGACTGTGTTTACATGAGCAGGCATTGCAAGGCATTGCAATTGGGTGCATCGCCTGGCACGGGGTTGCAAGGTGTGTGCCAAGGGGCTGCATGCACTGCCTTTTGGCTGTATACACTGCCACTTGGCTGCATGCACATCTATTCATAAACAAAGCAAAAGACATCATGCATGTACACAAGATAGACGTCTTTCAGACATGGGCCCTGGGGGCTCAGGGCGGTGCATATACATGCACATATGAGATTTGCATCGATTGCCACAACCAATGAACTTTCAATTCAATTAAACAGATGCACTTGTGCACGTGGGTTTTGGGTTTTGGGTTTACCAGGTGCGAACATCGTTTGGGTGCATTCAGCAGGTTTTGCCAAAGCCTGCTGATTTCACCTATTTCACCTCGCCACCTAGGCCTGTATCCTTGCTACAGATGTGTTCACTAGGCACTTGCGGCGCAGCTGCTATGGCACCGATTAGGCCTCAGCAGATCGACCACATGTGTACCAGCCACAATGAACAAGCACTCAAGTATGAACAAGCGTTGTCAGGAGACCAGTGTTGTCAGAGTGACTAGCCATTCATGTCTTCGACATATAGCGGATCGTTGGGCTGATCAGCCCAACGGCAGTGGCAGGTTCGCTGCATTATAGTGATCGACAATATCTCAGTGACTACCCTTAGTCAGTATCTCTGCGCTTATACCTCACATCTTGACAAGCATCACCAGCGGCCATGTGTGCATAGGCTCCTTACGGTGCCTCGTCAGAGGTCTTAGATAGATATTGAGCATCATGGGATGTCAACACAGCGACCTCTCTACACACTGGAAAGGTCTTCAGAATTCCTGCGCTGCTGTACGAAATGCTTCCGGTGGGCAGCAGTGGGCAGTACAATTGATAACGTACACCCCTACGCTCCGACAGTGCCTCGCAATCTAGCTAGATAGATGTACACAGCATCACCGACGACCAATCCTGCACCAAGCGGCACACTGGTGCACTGCCTGAGCGACTGAACCTTGGCCCCTGCCAAGCGGCGGCTAACGCGCCGCAACACCACTCTGTTGCAACGCGTGCCACCCCGGCAGCTATAGCAGCCTGGAGCCGACGTCTGTGAAGCATCGATTGAAGCGGCAACGCAGGCCGCTGCCGCAGAGGCTGCCGGGGCAGCACTGCCGCAGCCTGCGGCCACAGTTTGCAGGAGCTGGCCACGGCGGCGGTGATGGCACGGGCACGGGTATGGGGACAGGGACGGGGTCCGGGACCGGGACCGGGACCGGGTTTGGAACGGGAACTGGGACTGGGATCGGGTTTGGAGCTGGAATTGGAAAGCCCCCCGGACCCGGAATTGCAGGCGGGGCACTCACGGCGCATATACCCGCCGGCGACAGGCGAAGTGGTGGCTGTGATGCTAATCGGGGTTCACATGGAAATGGTGAACCAGGGCATCCTGGCTCACCCTCCAGGCCGCACGGCTGGCACACGCTATCGGCCAGCGCGGAGAGCGGCGAGCACTGAGAGAACACCCCGAGAGTGGTGCATGGAGAGCCACCCCGGACGCCGCAGACCTCGCACAAACCGCTCACGCACTCAGCCGAACCGCTGCCGCTTGCGCACACATCGCCGGGGCAGCAGGCGCCGCCAACGCCCCCACACACGGCCGTGTCGATGGACGCGCAAAGCCCCGACGAAGGATCCAGGAAGGTGAGGCCGGTGGCGCATGGGGTGTCGGTGTCCCCAAGGCCGGTCTGCGGCGGGCACCCGATCGCGCCGGCCACTCCACAGCTGGCACAAACGTCAGCCTGATCGGCCACCTGCAGCGGCCCGCAGCCCGAGGATCCGGGTATGTCGCATCGAGGCAGGCCGAGGTCGCCGCAGCGGATGCAGACGCCGCCCTGGCAGTTGTTAGGCCCTTGGAGCGCGCAGCCGTCGCCGGGGCAGCAAGCATCGTCGAGTCCACCGCAGACGGCATTGTCGATCGGCACACAGAACCCTGCTTCTGCGGTGAAGCCGCGCACGCACACAGCGGTGGGGGGCACAGCGAGCGATGGCGCCGTCTGTAGGAACCCCTCCGGACACACTGGCTCGCCGGAGCGGCCGCAGGAGAGTTCCGTGCACAGGCCGTTCACGATGACTGCGTCTTGGAAGGTGCACGGGCGGAGTGTCGATGGAGGGGTTGTGTTGCATGGGGCCAAGCCAGGCGCACCACAGGCAACACAGACGCCGTCAGTGCACTCCAGCTCCGCTGCGCCGGGAAAAGTTGGACCGTTGCGGCGGCAGAGGTCGAGGGGGCAGCATGCGGCGCCCTCGACGCCACAGGCGTCCACGCATGTCCCGGATGCATCGGGGAGCTGGGACGGCGGGCACGGTTGTGGTGCGCCTGGCTGGAGGAGACTTCGTGAAGCGAATGTGGCTGGCAGTAGCAGTAGACACGTCGCCACTGTGTACATGTATCGGATCTGCACAGCGCGGAGTCCTGACAGGTACATTGCAGTGTAATGCATGCATGTGATGCCGAAGTGGCCACTTTGCCATGGCAGTAGTGCTCACACAGAAACCTTGACTGCATACTCTGAAAAAAAATGGTTAAAGGTCTTCCCAGCAGTTGCAGGCTCCCGTGTGAAATGTGTGGGAGTACTCCTGAAAAAAAAAATCATCTTTTTTATTTTTTTTGTTTGAAATGTGTCGGAGTACTCCTGATCTCCTGATGATTAATTCGAATTCGGCGTGTACCCTCATCTTCCTCTCCGCATACTGCACTGGCGGGCATGCATGCTCGCTGGTCAGTTTGTACAAAGTGTTGGCCATCAGGCGTGGGCGGCAGGCCACATATGTCCGGCCGCCCGCCTTCTGCATGCTTCCATGGGTGTCTTCCGGAAGATATCCATACACACACCGGGGATTAAGAGCTGATGGTGCAGGTGTACGCTGCATGGCAGAATGGGCGGGGGACCTAGTAGGTGGCAGATCTAGAATGTCCCTGGGAACAACGCACACGATTGTTCGTTGCATCGAAGCTTAAGGGGAATTCTCTGGTATACATCGGAGATACCAGCGGGCTGCAGGTGGCGTATGCACTGTTGGGGAGCAGTTCTGGGTCGCCTCGCAGCATTTTTTTTATTTGGTATGTCATCCGATGGAGTCCAGTAATCATGGATGGCGTTTGGGGGAATAGATGTGACTAGGTGATCGCATCGTACGGCCCACTGTTGGACGGGGGACTGAGCGTTTCACAAGCAGGGGTCGCCAGCCGTGAAGCGGCTGCTGGTGACAACTTGAAAGCAAGCGGTCCTGCCGCCAAACAGCCACTCAATTGCCTCTGATCAGAGGCATAAAAACGCTGTGGCCGGCATCGCTGCGATCGGTGCCGCTGTGGACGGCATCGCTGCGATCGGTGCCGCTGTGGACGGCATCGCTGCGATCGGTGCCGCTGTGGCCGGTGTTGCTGCGGCCGGTGGCGGTTGTGGTGAGTGACCAACTCCGAGGCGAATGCTCAGACCTGGACGCCAAGTCGATGAAGGTCTGTCTGACACTGCTTCTTGCATGCTGCTCGCAGTTGAATGGGGCAAGGACTACGCCCCAAACATCTGCACCATCCAAGGCGGGGTCGTAACAGTGGCGACCCTCAGGCAGAGACCATCTCGCACGGGCTGCAGGTGATGACGGATGGAGGATGTAGGAACGTCTCGCGACTCGTATTCCTTTTGCTGAGATGATGAAGCCAGGCCACAACAGCCATGTCCGCTGGACTGCCCTACTGCACTGTCGCCATGGCAATGGCAGCTTGAGTTGAACAGTGTCAAGCAGCCTACACGACCTGGGTTCGTGGCAAATGAGCGCGCTGCCTTCAGCTGCAATCTGACTTCATACAGGTATATATGCAATTTTTTCTTTTCCTGCTTGCTGGTTTAAACCAGCAAGCAGGAAATTTCGCGGTGCTACCCGCTTCGTCGTCGTTATTCGTGTAACACATGCAACTGTTGCGCTGGCTCGACTGTTGAGCGCAGTCCGCAATTTAAATTTGGTGCTTCCAGGCGCCCACGATGCCGCATGAACATTCAGGTGGGCAACGGGCGCTGCAAGATTGACCACTCATGAAGTCCAAACAACAGCTTTCCCGTGTTGCAGACCTCCGCTGTCACGGGCGTCGGCATGACACAGTATACTATACATGCACGCCATTGCAAAATGTCCAGGAAATCATGTCATGAAAAGCACCAGAAAAAAGCCTCACACACCAGCACTGCAGTGCTATCGCACTTAATGCCAAACCATGCCCCAACACATGCCAAGCGCGACGCTAGCTAGCATCGCCCACAAGCAGCAGTAGCTCAGCCGCAGCCTGAGGCTGCGGGACAACGACGCAGGCGCCTTGCTGGCGTACGCTGCTCGCCTTCACTAGCATACGCGTCTTGCCCCATCTACTAGTAGCCAGCTGGGTAGGTGCACGGCAGAGCCACGTCCAGCACCGGGCGCATGCATCACCTCGCAGAACCCCGATGCCACAGCAGCAGAAGCCCTCCAGATGACCAATGCGCCACATGCACCGCGCGAGGGGGGTTGTGGCACGTTTGGGTTATGGCAAGTGTGCGCACTCGAGCTCTCCCTGGCGCCGGTTATCAGTATGCCGAGATACTTCCGACTGCTCTGTTGCGCGGAGTGCAACATCAAGAAACCCCCGAAGCCACAGCTGCCCGTGAGCCTGAACAGGAGCAGCCATGCATGAGCTCTTGAGCTGTCACATGCACCCTAGCTGGGAACGCTCCCTGCAGGTCCCAGGGCTACACTCAAGCCCCCTGCGCGCGATGCATCCTCCCAGGCCCGTCGGGGGACGGGGATGTGGGATCAGCCCGTCCTATTCGCCATACATGCCCATAGGGCCGTCGGCATCAGCACACTCCGGCTGCCCCGCCGCGCCGCAGGGCGCACAGATGCCGCTCTGGCAGGCAAACAGCGACACGACGCCTGTGTCGCCATCGGTCTCGGTGCCGCAGGGGATCGAGGGGCAGCATGTGTTCCCTGGCACACCGCACTCGGCAAACGCGCAGACGCCGATCGGGTCGAGGAAGCCGCTGCCGCACGGCACGGGCCGTGGGCAGGGGGGCTCGAAGGCGCGACCGCAGGGTTCACAGATGCCGGCGTCGTTCGGGAACGCGGAGTCGAGCGGCGCGATGATTTCGCAGGGGACGCCGTCGAGGGTTTCGCAGGCGGGCTCATTGCGGGCGCCGCAGGGGGCGCAGATGTCGTCGACACACTCGAGGAAGCCGAAAGCGGCGGGGTCGCGGCCGCCACAAGGGAGGATGGTGGCGTCGGGGCCGGGGGGGCAGCATGATTGGCCCTCCTGGCCACAGGTCGGGGCGAGCTGTGCCATGGTGCTGCTGGGCATGATCAGTAGGCATGCCAACGCCACGCAAAAGGCCTGCATGAGGGGGTTGGTGAAGGCACTGGTGTGGGAGGAGGTACCTGGAGAGCCTGGACGGTGCGCATGTTGTTTGGGCTTGAGCAGGGGCGCGAAAGATCAGCTGTGGTGCATAATGCTCAATGAAGTGCGCCAGGTGTAGCAGCTGTAGATGTGTCTGTGTGTGAGAAGCTGTGCAGTGAGTGCAGAGTCTCAGTCCTGGAGGATATCGAGTGTGCTTGTACAGAGTGGAATGGGGGTGTGTCTCGGTGTAGGGATCAGCTGAATGCTTGAGATTCCCTGCTTTGTGGCTTCTTACTCACAGCTGAAGTGTCAGGAGGAACACAGAAGGCCAGCCCGACCCCGGAAATGAGTGAACATCAGCAAAAAGCAGATAGCGAGAAATACGCTGCAACCTGGGGCGTATGCAGCTGCATGCAGGCTACTCGTGGACAGCAGGTGCAACCGAACTATGTGACCCACCAGTTCTGTCCACGATACCACACAACACAGGCCTGCTTCCGGGCTAGACTCTGCAGCTGTCCCGAACTAGCTCTGTTTGTGAATCTATCTCATATTACACCAACGACGACGTGCACGCATGCACTTTCCGAGACCGCTCATTGGGACCTCTTCGAACACTCAAAGCTCTTGAGCTTGATTTAACCGTGTATGGACATCCGGTGGGTGTAGCGTTAAACAAGGGTAAAAAAAAAACAAAACAGAGACTACGTATCAGCTCCGACATGGGGAAGATGCCCCGTGATCGCTATTGTTGCAGATCGCCACACTACCACGCGAGACGCTAGCTCTGCCTTGGCTCCGGGCCATGACAATCGATGTGCTGTACTACTGCAAGACTGTTATGCATATCAGCTTAGCGCTTGCAGGAGCTGCGTGACTTGCATGGAGAGCCCTTCCACGCACAGCGATGTCGATGCTGGCGTGCACACATGACGCCAGTCGCACGGCCTAACGCTTTGGAGCATCCATGCCCAAGTCTGATGAATAGGGACGATTCAAATGGTATGTTAGTGATGGCATGATGTGGGAGCTGATGCATACCGCAGAACGCCCCACCATGGCCGTGGTTTGCATCAAAGCCCCGACTGACTGATCCTCCATTGCAACTTGAAACCCCTTGAGTGCGGTATTGACAATTTTTAAAGGTACTAGCAGAAGCAACTAGGTGCCTGGCGACCGCGCCATACTGATATGTTCAGATGGCCGGCTCCAGCTACAAGCCGATCAACAGCGACTGGTGTGTAGTCACTGTAACATCCCAGAAACACGGGCCACATTGTGATGTGGTGTGTATGGATGCGTCATGGCGTGAGCGCCTGTAATCCTTTGCACGACGGTCCTTGCTCTCGCAGGTCACGCCAATAGAAAGGCCGTCATGTGTACAAAGCGCAACAACGTCAAAATCAAATGTACGACGCTGTTAAATGTGGTCTGAGCGCATTTTTTTTAATTTGTGAAGCAATTTGCCATCTGCTTCCAGGGTCCAGGCACAGCAATGTGACTACATCGTGGAATCCCTGCGGCGTATCTCGAGACAGCAGCCTGACCTGCAAGATGGAGTAATGCAGTATCTGGAACTGCTTTGTTCGGGCACAACCTTTTCGCTGGCCGAATGTGCTGTTTTGATAGCTCCAACACAACTCTGCAGTGCAATGCAACACCTGGCCTGGAGTGCTCTCGAACGCAGCTCAGGGCAGATTATCGATAGCATATTCCGCAAATATGGGTGGGCGTACGTGCAGAGCCTGTTTTTTGACAAAATGCCTGATTTGGAGGTCACCCAACTGTGTCCCTGACAACCAGGCTGGTAGACCACACGTGTGACCAGCCTGGTCAACCAGCCTGACCGACCAGCCTGGCCGAATCAACAGGCCTGGTCGACTGCTTTGATGCTCAGATCACTGCCATCAGCCATGCACTGTCCTGACAGCCGGCCATGTGCATTGACCTTGGTGTCTGCAAGTTCTACTTGTTTGCAAGCACACAGCGATGCACACAGCTAAGCTTACAGCAAGCAGGAGCACTAGCAGCAAGCAGGAGCACTAGATACACAACGGTACCAGCAACTCCTTGTCTCTGGTGAGATACTGCAGATCGGGTGTGATGTCCGGCGCAATGAGTTATAGGAGATCACCTGCAGTTGCCCATCCAGCAAGCAAGGCTGCAGTTGCCCATGCATATGCTGCAGTGATGCCTGGCGCAGCACATGCTGTCACTTACACCGGAAGTAGTGAAACAATTCCTCAACATCAGGGCGCCTCTATATAACACAGAGACCACAAACGAACTTGTAGGTGCACATGTGAAACATCTGGCTGTCTCAAGAGCCCCCTGCACAGATCATGGGCAAGCCATCGCCAGGTGCGCCTCTTCCACGCGATGATTAGCTAATCAGAACACTGTAGTCCAGCCCTAAGAGCCTTGCAGGCAAATCTGGAGGGGTCCACAGGCGTGCCCAATTTCCGAAATATATTCGGCACAACACTCGAATATGCTGATGTTTCACCCGCAATCAGTTTTTTGTCATCACCACACCACGAGACGGCAGCTACATGGCGACTGCAGCCTGTGTGGCCTCGTCCTTGGCTGTCTGGAATCGCTGCTTAGCCGTGCCCCTCTCGCCATCGCGACCCCCACCAAATGCGATGGACCTTGGTAGTTCGAGATGCTTCCGGTCCGGCGGCGCCGGAATGCAGACCCCGGAAACCTCCTCCAGCCCCTCCCGACATGCCACCCCGTCTGCACCAGACCCACCTGTAGCCACCGGACACACAACCTCGCCGCGGCCGCCGCAGGGCAGGCACCGGCCGGCTCGGCACGCAAGCTCCGCCGAGTTGCAGCCGCCGCCGTCACAGCAGTCCGCCAGCTTCCCTCCGCACGGCCGCAGCAGCGGCGGCGGATACTCGATCACGAGCGGCTTCGGGCCCGGCACGGGCAGGGGCGGCGGCGGCGGCGGCGGCTGCGGCCCCGCCGCCTCGGAACAAACACCCCCGCCATCCACGACCAAACCCGGGACGCACTGAAATCTCCCTATATCAGTGCACGCCCCGTAGTCTTCCGCGCCACACGATGCGCAATAATTGTCGCTGCATCCGAGACCGGGGACACACACCTAGCCCCCGCAGCACTCGAACCCCTCGTAGCCACAGCCTCCCACGGCGCGATCGTACGCTTCCGCACAGATCCCGCCCCGCTCCGGTATTATGCATGTCAGCCCCCCCTCGCACGCCTCCCCGCCGCCGTCACAGCACAGCCCGCGCTCGGCTCCGCAGGGCAGCTGCGCACACACGCCGTCTGCATCCGGTACTAGTCCGTCGATCGGGCAGAAGGGGCCATAGTCGGTGTCAATCCCGCACGCGATCTGATCGCGTGCCCCGCACGGACGACACAACATCCTGCTGCACACGAGTTCTGCTTCACAGTCCGTGCGGTCGCAACACAGCTCGTAATATCCGCCGCACACCCGCTCCACGCACGTGATCCCATCGCCACTGTCCACCTCAAGATTGAAGAAGCAGAAGGGGGAGATGTCAGGGTTGTCGGCGTACTCAGCGAAACAGGCCGTCTGCCCGAGCGTGCCGCAGGGGTAGCACCGGCCCTGGGCACACGCGAGAGCTGCGGAATTGCACGTGCCGCCGTCGCAGCAGAATGCGTACTCGCTGCCGCACGGCACGTCCGGCCCGGGGGGGGGCGGGAGGAACAGCCCGCCCCGCCCCTCGCTGCCGCCCACTGTCAGCGGCGGGGTGCAGTCATCGACACCAGGGTCCGTGCACGGCGCCTCGTATCTGGCGCCACACGAGACACACGTGCCATCGTCGCACGCAAGCGTCGCGTCGTCACAGACATCGTCATCGCAGCACTCTTCATCCTCGGCGCCGCACGGCGGCGGCGGCGGCGGCGGCGGCGGCGGCGCCTGTATGCAGACGGCGACCTCGGGGTCGGGGTCGCTCGGGATGGCGCCCGGCTGGCACGGGGGGAGCCCCGGGGCGGTACAGACGGATACATTCAAGATGCCGCAGCGGATTCATGCGTCGTTGTAGCCGTAGTCGGGGCAGATCTGCCCCTAGATGAGGTCCGGGCCGTCGCAGGTGCGCTCCTCTTCGCAGCAGGCCTCGTACACGCCGCCGCAGCCGACGCATGTGCCTTCGTAGCAGATTAGTGCCGGGTCGCCGCACACGTCGCCGTCGCAGCACGCCCCGGCCTCGCCGCCGCACGGTGGTGGCGGCGGCGCCAAGCAGATGGCGATTTCGGGGTCGGGGTCGCTGGGGGTGAGGTTCTGCTCGCACGCGTCGGCCCCGGGGGCGGTGCCCACGGGCATACCGGCGATGCCGCAGGGCTTGCAGGTGTCGTCAATGCAGATGCGGAACGGGCCGTCCGATCGGCAGGTGTGGTTTGCACAGCAGGGGTCGTCGAGTCCGCCGCAGGGGATGCAGCTGCCCTGGAAGCACGCGAGCGTCGCGACGTTGCAGATGTCGCCGGGGCAGCACTCGGAGAATTGGCCGGCGCCGCCGCAGGACGCGTCGGTGAGGCTGCGCCCGTGTGGCGCTGGGGAGGGGGTGGCGATCGCGGCAGGCACCATGATGAAGGCGCAGACTGCCATCGCGGTGGCGGAAGCCAGCAGGTCGGCGCGCAGAAGCGGGGTGCCCTTCGCCATCTGCATGCGAATTTGACTTGAATGGCGGTTGGAGTTGAGCTACGATGATGAACAGTCGACGGCGCAGGCAACGCCGGTGGGGACGACGCGTAGTGGAGTGAATGTAGGGGTCAGGTTGGGCGTTGCATGCATGCTGCAGGTCGAAGGTGGTCAGCAATCCACAGGCCTGGGATGTTGAAAAAGATCATAATTGCCACGCCTCCGTCTTGCTGCACGGTGGGGGGAGTGGGGGTTGGAGCTTGTGCGTGCTAGTCCCAAGTACGGGCTGATCTTGCAATGTTCATTGGTATGTGTTTGGACAAAGGTGGCGAGGCGGCCAGCACCGCGAAAGCAGGAAGCAGGAAAAAAATTAATGCCATGGGCATGTGTATACAGCCGCGTCAAGAACACACCATTTGTTGAGACGCTTGCCAATGAGTCTGTGTTGCAACGTGCAGGCAATTGCTACGTTGCCGCAAGGCTGTACTTAGTCCAGTGAACTCCTGCGTATATGTCGCAGCTTTGCAATTGGTCAACGTTCAGGCTGACATTAGCTATAGGTCAGAGCTTCTGCTGTTGTTTCATGTCTCATTGTTACTGTGGACCTCGCTCATGGGATGTCAAGCTGTTGAAGTGCCTGGACTAGTACTTGGAGGACTGGAGTGTTGGGATGCAGTTTCAGTAAACAAACAATTTGGCACGAAGGACACCTGGTGGGATATCTCATGGGCCGCTGCATCATCTGTCTGTGAAGCTCAGCATGTTTTGCTTCTTCTGGCATTGAAGAAGCAAAACTTGTGGACTTCTCGCAGCCCAGTCGCCATGCCGCGACACACAGCAAGAGCTTTGGCCTTGTAACACAGTGAGAGCAGATCGCAGTGATGCAGGCGGGGTTGTGTTCAGAATGGCACGGCCACCTGGCACTGACTGATCTGCGAATGATAGCCAAGGAGCCAAGGCACTGTGCTGATTGGTTCCACTCCCGGACGATCTCCGGATGTAGTCAAGGCTTGCCTGGTAGCCGGAAGGTGCGATCGCTACAGCCGTACGAGGTGCGAAGCAAGCTAGTGAATGCGCAGACGGTCGTAGTGTTGTGGCGCAGGTGCAGCTACCGCAACAGGTGCAGTTCCCGCAACACTTGTGCAACTGTCAATAAAGTGAAGGGACAAAATCATCGCCCTGAAACAAACGGAAAAGACATTGCGAGAGGCAGCTCACTGATGTTTCGAAGTACTGTGTCGCCACTTCAGGATATCGATGTGGGCTGGCTTGCGCGAGGGCTGATTCCCTGGGGACGGGATATTGGCATCAAACCATAAAACAACTTGACTCTGTTATAGTTGACATGGCCATCCTTGAATTGACGTTGGCATATGCTTCTCGACAGTCAGCGATTGGCCTTCCTCCGGCAGTACAGGCCGGAAGAGTAGCGCCGTGTGATCTTCCGAGTTGTATCAGACCAGGTATTTCCCCGAGCATGTATAGTCTTGACTAGGGCAGCTGCTGGACTGGTAGAGAGCACTAGGCGAAGCCCGTTCTTGTCGGGGCCAGGCAAGGGCGCGTTTCATTACCGCTCCGGAAGACCGTGGCAGTACTTCATCGACATACTCACCCGGTTCGACGAGCATCGTCATGTTGTCTGCGCTGTGTCGAGAGGGGCTCGCGTGGTGTTTTGTCTTACGAGTATCAGGCACCGCCTGGCGCGGGCAGCTGCACAGCACGGGCATTACGGGCTGACCTGGGAAGGCGCTATTCCCCACACAGACGACCGCAAGCACGACCATAGCTTCACAACGTTGTGTGTGGATCTCCAACACATATTGCATAGCCTGCCAGCTGTGCATTTGCTGTAGCCAAGCTCCTTCCGGTAACAGTACAGGGGAGTCTAGCATCTTCGGGCTCTGTGTCGCGACGCAAATGCATTATTCTGGCCAGGCCCAGGCCTTGACATCACAGCACTACGAGCATTCACAGTTTGCATGGGGCCTGTCTTTGAGCCAGTTGGTGAACATGTCTGTGGCACAAAGCCTGCAGGAACTCATCTGACCACTGACAACTGCTGCTTAGACATGACTCTAGTGTATGTTCTGCACAGATTGATTCGGCTGCAACCTGGATGTTCCAGACCATGGCACCAGCCCAGCAGTGGCGGCCAGAGACACAGCCTTCCAAATAGCAGGTTGTACAAGGACACAACCCGAGAGGCAGGTAACACCACGTGTGCACACAGCATCATCAATCTGTTTTCTTCTTTCGCGGTGCTGCCCGCCTTGCTGCCTTTGTCCTTGTAACACAGCATCATCAATCAAAAATAGAGTCAGCTGATTTCCAGACATGAACTATGTACACTGGTGCAGGACAGGAGCAAAGACATTCCAACCTTTCCTCACACGTCGTACCCAATGCACCTGGCAACTAATCTCCACAAAAGCCAAGCCAACAAATGGGCTTGCAGCACCAGCTAGCCCACTCCAACGCCAGCCGCAAACAGCAAAGAGCAATCCCGGCCAGTGCGCTGCTGAAGCGGCACAGGGCACCGCCGCCGCACTGAAACCGGACATTACCTCACACGTACAGCATACCTAAATAATCCGCACTGCATCATGACTGCATCATGACTGCGCCTTGCGGGGCTCGCCTTCATGTGCCCCCCCATATGAGGCGCCCCCATGTAGTTACAAAGGACAGAGGCCGGGCATCGAGCCATTGCCAGAAATACACACGCAAATCCACTCACGCAGTCGTGGTAGTGGGCCGGGTACGAGCACGTATCACAGCCCGGCCGGTGATGCCAGCCAAAGATTGAAGCCCCGCACGGAGCACAAGAGCATTCCCCTTGCACAACGCCACGCTCAACCGGCGCAGAGCATTCATCATAAACAAAGCACGGTTCACCTGTCACACGCCCCCATGTATGTAGTTACAAAGGACAGAGGCCGGGCAGCGAGCCGCATGAGTACATAGCCGTATCCATTGACAACTCCGAAATCCATGGATAACTCCGAAATCCGGGACATGTGGCGATCCCCCCGTCCATGGTGTCCCCACCTTCCTGGTGCCCATGCCCCCACGCACAGGGTGACATCAAGTGCAGCGGTAGCCGAGCACAGAAAGATACAGTGCCCACAGTCAGAGTGCCCCTGCCATTGATGGGGTGGCAGCCCAGGCAAAGCTAATGACAACACTCCCCAACATGATATGTCAAACAACGCTGCCATTCATCACTCAACAAAATGACAATTCGCCCTACTGCAGTACGACCCTAACTGGCCCCTGCGATGCAGCATGTACGTCTCACATGCAGTCTTTGCAGCATTTTCCTTTGCTTCCAGCACCTGCCGCCTAGCACAGCCTCCCCCCCCCCCCCCCGCCCCACCCCCTCGAGGATGCTTCCGATCCGTCTGGCAACCGATCTGGCAACCGTCGCAGCTGGCTGCAAACTTTGTGAAGTCCCCGCCGTACGGCACGTCCAGCCCCGGTGCCGGTCGACCAAACCCCATCTGACACATCCCCAGGTCACCTATGATAAACAGCCGAGTGCATACCTACACGGCGGGCTCCATGCATAGCGGCTCGCCATGATAATGATCCCCGCACGTGACACACGTGCCGTCAACACACATGAGAACCGTGTCCAAGCAAATGTCTCCGTCACAGCACATCACATCATTACCGCCGCATGGTGGCGGCGGAGTCGGAGGCAGGCAGTAGTTGAACTCCCCGGCGGCGCCCCTCCGCACGAGGCCCCGGGCGCAGGCGGGGACGGCCGGGTCGGTGCAGGCGGGGACGCGGAGGGTGCCGCAGGGGACGCGGAGGGTGCCGCAGGGGACGCGGAGGGTGCCGCAGGGGACGCGGAGGGTGCCGCAGGGGACGCGGAGGGTGCCGCAGGGGACGCGGAGGGTGCCGCAGGGGACGCGGAGGGTGCCGCAGGGGACGCGGAGGGTGCCGCAGGGGACGCGTGTGACAGTTGGGACAGGACGGCAGGTCAGGTCGGGGCGGAGGCAGACGAAGCTGGGGCAGCAGGGCGCGAACTCGGCGGCGCCGCGCAGTCCGTGGGGGCGTCGGTGAGGCTGCGGCTGTGTGGAGGCGGGCCGGGGGTGGCAGTGGCTGCTGGCAGCAGGGTGCAGGCTGCGACGGTGAGTGCCGTGAGAGGAGCGCACATCTGCAATTCAGCATCAGGTCGTCAGGCCCGGCCGCAAATTACAATTTGTTACAAATTGTTTAGGTCTGCTTTCTGGATGACAGCCCGGAAATTGCTGTATGGTGACCGAACGTTGCATTGCAAGATGCGGATTATGGAGCAAGATACGTATCTGTACACGGACCATTCTAGCTGGTATATGGCAATCTTCACTACACTGCAACTGCCACCAGCAACACTGACTCGAACGTGAGGCAGGGTGGCGACAGTGATTTGTGTTCTGTGTGCATGAGAAGCGATGGAATGTGTGCGCGTGATGACAGTAGAGCATGGCTGCGCTGGGCGTCGCTTAGCCAGGGCAGAGGTACACACAGCATGTAGTGCACAGCAGGTATGTTACAAGGACAAAGGCAGCAAGGACAATGACAGCAGGTATGTCAACCAGGGGTCGCTCTGTCAATGTAAGACTGGGGAACGAGGGCGGGGGAAGTTTATCTGGCAGTGAGTCCTTTGCACCCCCGTCGGCTTGCGCCAAACTTCGAATGCAATGTAAGACAAATCACCATCCCACCGCACTGGAATCTACAGGGCTTCCAAAACCTGTGGCAAGTGCAGCATGTGTTCCTTGTGAATGCATGCCCCTCATCTACGGAGTATGCTGTGCAGGCAAGAGCTGCCACCAGAAAAGTCTGTGCGCAGGCAGCAGAAAGATTCAGCGATGGTCGATGTTGATGCTCAGCAGCACTAGTGTGTCGCCTGTCTCGTATTGTCGCTGTCACCGCCGCCTTTACTCCTGGGATGGTCACCAAAGAGTGAATACTTGGAGCAGTGACCAGCTGCTGCTGCTGCTTCAATGTCACGCTGCAATAAAAAATCCAGCAGACAAGCACTACAAGCAAGCTGCATTACAGCAGCCGGCGAATCTCTTCGGGGAAGATACCAGCGCAGCGGCACAAGGCTCTGTCACTCTGTCTTGTGCAGCAAGCAGTTGAGCATGCATGCTGCAGCTCACCAAAAAAGAACAATACAGCACACTGCTTCTGGCTGAATTCAGAGCAACTGCACTACCACAGCAATGGTGCCATGTATGCTGTGCAGCAACAAACTGCTTTGCTCGCGCGCGATTAATGTGTGCGTGACGTGCTATAAAGCTAATTACAGGTGCTGTTACAGCGACATTGATATTGTAACTCCAGGTATTCCGCTTTTGTATCTTCGTGCGCGAGGGCGCGAGTCAGGTAGGTTCCTTGCCGTTCCTGGAATTCTTCGATCGCGTGCCGGGATCCAGGTGTTTCAGGTGCACGACGACGGTAAGACGACGGTACAATACGTAGATCTAGCGCTCACACTCGATCCATCCCCTCCATCTGCCAGGCAAGCTTGATCGTGCGCAGGCGGTTGCAGTCTCGTGGCGCAGGTGCAGCTCCAGGAAACACGCTCATGAGTCAATTTGTAAGAAGCACCGGGGCCGAAAGGACAAGGCTTCCCGGCTTGAATTTGTAAGACCTGCTGACACCGAGGAATCCTTGCTGTGGCTACTGTTACGTCCTTGGCACGGCCCGGGCTGGCCTGCGCGAGCACGGCTTCTCGGGGGCGCACGTTTACAGCGTGCAGACGTCGATCGTCCGGTAGCTCCAGAAATATTTTAACCTTCCAATGTAGACTGCCACGTCTCTGTCTATCTTTTTCCATTTTTTTCCAAGTGGTAGTGCTCAGCAAAGCGGTTGTCAGAGAGCGCAGGCCTGATGTGAGTACTGCCGGCCCGAAGAGCAGCGTTTGCGACGAAATGCAGTGCAACTGACCTCCAATAGTATTCCATCTAGCTTGGATGCTAGAAGCCCAGATCCGGTGCACTGAGCTATGTGTTGTCTTCGCCCAGCAGCTTCTTGAAGTCATACAGTGTGTTGGACGACCATCGCAGTACTCCGTCCTGCATGCAACAGGTACAATCCGAGATCATTTCATAACTCACTGTGTAGTACCGCTGGCGGGACCGTGCCCAGGGTCGTCTTGCTAGTGCCAGGAATGCCAGGCCAGCCCCAAAGACGACAACAAAATGGGCAGGCTTGGGAGGGTACGCGTCCCATCGCATTCATATGCAGGCGATTGCAGTCAAGTCCATGTTGACGTAGTAATGTGTTATGGTAAATGTTGTTGATGCTCAACACCGGAACGAGTTTCTGCAGCTTGGGACACTGCATGGCAGAGCTCCACCAGATGTGACAATGCTTTGCAACCACAGAACATCAATACGAGGATCCACATAATGCATTAACTGAATCGTATGAACTGAATTCATGCACTCAACATCACCACCGGGCAATAGACCCCGTCTGTTTCCTGTTTCCGGAACACAATTGTCCAACTGTGGAGTGGATGGCATGCTGTGGACTCTATTTCACACGACACTGTGCTCTTTGATCATCGAAAATGCGCTCAGAGCATGCAACCAGCCTAGCTATGTTGCTCAGGCAGTTTGCATGCGCGGTGAGGACAAAGGTGGTGAGGACAGTGTGTTAGGGGAGGCGACCCCGTTGTTTTACCCAGGAACGGGGAGGCGACCGCCCGCGAAAGAAGCAAGCAGACCAAGTACACCCCCAGACAGTGGTGCAGTGCAGGGCAGGAGGTTTCAGGCATGTGGACTGCTGGTGGGAGATTATTTTGCATGGAGTAGCTCCAGCTGGAGCCCTCAGTATCACACATTCAGCGCACCTCAGCTGCAGTGGCCAGACACAGCACAGGATACACAACAGCAGCAGCCTGTGTGGCAGCTGTGCTGGTGGATGTCCTGGTGATAAGTATTTGTGCAGTGGACACAAGGACAGTACCTGTGAGCCCTGCTCACCTGGCTGCCTGGTAGCTGGCTGTCTGGTGTTGGCATCACACATATTGATTACCCTGCCAGCCATCACTTGCTTCAGTGAACCTTTTGGGGTGCATGGCATTTAAGCAGTTACAATTTAGTTGCGTGCGTAAGTTTCAAAACTGGTCCAGGTGCATGCATCCGTCGCCATACAGCTGCATCAGCAATCCGCCCTGCCACTCAAGTTGTAAAAAGTACATCGCCACTGGGCGCACGCAGGACTCTTAGACACGTCAGTGCAGTAAAAAAAATCAAGAGCCAAAAGAAAACATGTATCAGCAAGTTGTTCGGCTTGACCGGACCACACATGGATCGTGGGACGCCTTGACATGCCCAGCCCTGGCCTGTAATGATTAGCATATATAGTAATATAATATATAATACATACTGATATAATAATATAATATTGCTTCAAGTGGCTGTAGAATCGATCGATTCAGGCTTGTCGGAACGGCCCCGCCCGCGTTGGTGGTGGTGTCCTGGCCAAGCCTTCAGTCAAAAACATTGCCAGGTGCTTGCAGTATACACCAACCCATGCCGTATGAAATTGCCAGTACTTGCCGAAAGCGCTCCCATGCTTCAAGTGGCAAAGTGACAATTTGTCCGCTTTCAAAAACACCCCCAAAACCACAAACCCGGACAGCATCAGCAGGCTACGTATCACGTTGAGGCCTCTCCCTTGGGTTTTTGGAATCCTTTTGCTGCGGCGCCTTTCCCACCACGTGAGCCGCCTCCGAAAGAGATGAAGGATGGCCGTGCTGGATGCTTCCGCGCCGACGGCACCGGGATGCATACCCCAGATATCTCCTGCAGCCCCATCTTACATGGCGCCCCGCCCTCACTGGAACCACCTGTAGCCACCGGACACACAAACTGCCCCCGGCCCCCGCACGGCAGGCACCGATCAGCGCGGCACGCGAGATCTGTCGAGTTGCAGCCGCCGCCGTCGCAGCACTCCGCGAGCCTCCCCCCGCATGGCCCTAGCAGTGGCGGGAACGGCTTCGGGAACGGCTTCGGGCCCGGCGGCCCAGGGGGCGGCGGCGGCGGTGGCAGTGGCCCTGCTGCTTCGACACAAACACCCTCACCGTTGACGAACAGCCCAGGGGCGCACTGGAAGAAACCCACATCTGTGCACGCCTGGTAGCCGTCTGCTCCACAGGACGTACACGAATTGTCATTGCATCCAAGCCCGGGCTCACATACGGACGCGCCGCAGCACGGAGCATACTCATACCCGCATGCGCGGCTATACACGTCCGCGCATATGCCACCACTCTCTGGTATAAAGCACGTCAGGTCCCCCTCACACGCCTCCCCGCCTTCTTCGCAGCACGGCCCGCGGTCCGCACCGCACGGCAGCTGCACACAAACGCCGTCCTCATCCGGTGCAAGCCCGTCATCTGCACAGAACGGCTCGTTCACACCGGGGGGGTCCGGCGGGTACTCGGTATCGGCGCCGTAGTCGCACGCGGCCTGCCCGAGCGTCCCGCACGGCCGGCACAGCCGCTCGTTGCACACGAGGTCGCCATCACAGGCCGTGCGGTCACAGCACAGCTCGACCACGCCGCCGCATGCCGGCTCCGTGCAGCGCAGGCCATCATCGTAGTCGGGCTGCAGGTAGAAGAAACAGCTGGCGTAGATGTTGGGGTCCTCGACGTAGTCCGCGCCGCACGCGACCTGACCGAGCGTGCCGCAGGGGTAGCACCGCCCCTCGACGCACGCGAGATCCGCGGAATCGCATGCGCTGCCGTCGCAGCAGAACGCAAACTCGCCGCCGCACGGCACGTCCGGGCCCGGCGGCGGCCGCCCTAAACTCTGTTGGCACTGCCCCAGGTCTCCGATAGTAAGCGGCCGATTACACTCCTCGACTCCCGGGTGCGTGCACGGTGGATCGTACCGGTCGCCGCAGCCAACACACCTGCCGTCGACGCACGTGAGCGTCGGGTCGTCACACGCGTCGCCGTCGCAGCACTCCGCGTAATCACCGCCGCACGGCGGCGGTGCCGGCGGCGGCCTCGGCGGCGGCAGGCAGATGTCGACCTCGGCGTTGCCCTCGCTGGGGAGGAGGTCTGGCGCGCAGGGGGGGACGGTCGGGTCGGTGCAGACCGGAACGCCGAAGGTGCCGCAGAAGACGCAGGTGTCGGTGGGGATGGCGCGGCAGGTGAGGTCGGGGCGGAGGCAGTCGCGGCCGGGGCAACAGGGTGCGGACTCCGCGCCGCCACAGTCCGCCGCGGCGTCGGTGAGGCTGCGGCTGTGCGGGATTAGGGGGAGGGTGCCCGTTGCTGCTGGCAGCAGGCCGCAGGTCGCCGCTATGATTGTGATTGCCACGAGGTTTGCACTCATCTGCACTCAAAGAGGGGCATCATGCAGCCGAGTTTGTGCTGTTGTAACACGAGAAGTGTATGGTGGAGCACGAAGAAACGGTACAGAGCGCTTCAACAAACAGCCCCGATTTGAAGGAGAAAGAGGGTGAAGACAGTGTTGTGTTTTCTGTCGGGCTACACTTGGTGTGCATGGCGGTGGAGGACTATGCCCGCATCGGGTACGGGTCCGTTAGGGCTGGGGCACATACAGCAGGCAGCAGATAGCAGCTACGTGATCACTGTGAGCTCTGCTGTGAGACTGGGGGCGAGGGCAGATGTGTCTGTTTCCACCTGATGAAGGAAGCCCTTTGCTCGCCCATTGGCTTGTGCAGGGAGCCAAGATGCTGTATGGAATACAACAACTTCAGACTTTCTGACCCGTACACTGGGTGGGTGTTGACGATGCCGTAAATTTCGGTGTATATGCAGCATGTTTTCCTTGGCAGAGCACAGTCTTCTTGTATGGAGTGTGTAGCCCGACCGAGTTCTGTGTGAGGGCAGCAGAAGGCTTCAGTGACGGTCAATGCTGAGCAGCATCAGAGTGGTGTCTGCCAACTTTTGTCACTGTCACGGCCACCATCACTCCTGGGACTGTTCAGTCACGACAGTTGTTTCACTTGGAGCAGTGACCAGGCGGCTACTCGTATTAACCAGCTGCTGCTGATGCCGCTAGGTCACACTGAAACATCACAATCTGTTTTGAGAATTAGATGAACGCTGCATCATCGCAGCTGTCGAATTCATTCGGGCATGTGGCAGCAAAGCTGCCGAGGGCTCAGTCTCTCTCCCCGCCTCGCGGAGCAATCAGTTGAACATGCATACGTCAATTCGACACAAAACGGCAACGGCACACGATGCTGCAGGCTGAATCCCATTTGAGCAACTGTTCCACAATGGCAATGCCATGGGCGCTGAGCAGCAGCAAAGCACTAGCAGCAACAAGCTGGTTGGCTCGGGCGCGGTTGGAAGAAGCCGAAGCTAACGCATGTGCTTAACTACATATTCTGATACAGCGGCATATTAATTTCACTTCTTATGCTTTGAAAACATGGAGCGCGGGGGCGTGGGACTCCCTGCCGTGCCAGTAACATCTTCGATTAGTTGCGAAATACAGATACACAATGGTGGTTAGAAGTCGATGGCAGCGTGTAGATGTCACGCTCGCGTTCGCGCCAAAACGTCCATCTGCGAAGCAAGCTAGAACGTCCGCAGACGTTTGCTGTCCCGTGGCGTAGGTGCGACTCGTGCAAACACGCTTACGAGTCGAATGACCATATGCACCGGGCCCTACAGGACAATGCTTCTCAAAATGAAGTATGAGGTACAAAGATGAGCCTGACGGTATCTTACCATGAGTCCTGTTCTGTGCCGTACAGGACTCGGGCTGGCCTGTGCGAGCAGTGTTTCTTGGGCGGACGATCACAGCGTGCAGACGTCCGTCATCTGGTAGCCAATGAATCTATTTCTTGAGAACTGGACCGGTAGTCCCTGTACACTGTGTATTGAGTAGCAGTTCTCAACGAAGCGCCTGTCGGAGGGCAGGCCTGCTGCGAGGGATGCAGGCCCGAAGAGCAACGATCTGCGAGCGTATGCAGTACAATAGACATACGGTGGTACTGTAATCAAGGTGGCTGTCAAGCGGTCGGGTGCACTCGGCTATGTTTTATCTTCGCCCAGCCGCTGTCGCGACGCTATACAACCTGTGGTTGACCATCACAGCGCTTCGTCCTGCATGCAAACGCTGCAATGAGAAGCGGCTAGGAAACTTCAGTATGTGGTACCGCGGGCGGGGCCATGCGGAGACTGGTCTTACGAGTGCCAGGCAGCTGGCAGCTCCACGGCGTCAGCGTCATGCGCAGACTTGGAAAGGGGCGGCACGAGTTCTACTGCCTACAGACATATGCAGACTTCCATTGCAGCGAAGATCGTGCCAGTGGATGTTCCTGTGGGGGATGGTAGCTATAGAAGCTGTGTCTCTGATACTATGCATCATGATCACACTGTGATCATCACAGTGGATGCTCTCAATGGGGCCGGTGGTGTAGGACAGTTTGCATGCACATTGATGCAGTGAACGGCAGAAGCTTGCTGATACGTGGCCTCCTGGTGAGAGAGTCTGTTGCATGTAGAATACTACAGTATACATGGAGATGGAGCCTGATTGAGAGGAGCGTGGCTACACAGGGACCGTTGCTCCAGTTCCAACCAGCCTGCCACAACGCAGCATTCACATGAGTACCAGCCTCTCGGCAGCTGTGTCACTGCCGCAGAAATCATTCCGCAGTGGACGCATAAGCTAGTACTCAAGCTGCCTGTGGCATGTAGGCACCTGGCTGGCTGGCGGTCTCCACAGCTGGCATCACTACTTGTAGGCATGTGTGCATATTCCAGCCGCTGTGCATAGTACATGAAGGCTTCAGTGAAATTCATGTCCGTAGGACTCCACATCTCATGACTGGCACAGACTGGTGTATCCTGGCATGTCTTGCCCTCCTCTTCTGGAAGTGTGTTCCCCCTCACTCCGTGAGCTGCTGATGACCGAGCCCAATGCGATGTCTGATGGTGGATCACAGTGATGTAATGTCTGACTTTCGATCACACTCTCTCGACCCCCATCGACCCCCATTGCCACCATTGCCCCCATCACCCGCCCGTGAAGCTCTCGACATGTTGAACAGAAAGGCTACAATGGGGTGTCTCATCATGCATCTGCGTAACAACATCACAGACTTGATCACCGCGTGCCGTGGTTGTGGCCAGGCCATGGCCTTTCATGCACTTTCAACACGAAGCGGCGGCTTCAGCACACTCATGCATGTAGTTGCAAAGGACAGAGGCCGGGTATGGAGCCGTGTCTCGAAATCACTCGTGCATCCACTCACTCATTACCCATTTCCGTGCACGCCCACTATGGGCAACTGCACCGCATATGACAAACTACATAAGCGTCTTCACGATCAGAGACAACGCAGGCATCCAGGTTCACAAGCCCCTGCATGTGTGCACGTATGCAGGCTTACATAGCAGCATTCATAGGGACATTGACAAATCCATCAGGGAATGTATTCAGTCATCAACAGGTGTTCACGCTACATGCCGTCACAGACTCTGACTTGTGACGTAGAATGCAACAAGATGGAGGAGCAACACCAGCTAGTATGAAACCGGCCGGTAAGGTGCCACACCATGGCCACACCATGGCCCGGGGTTCGATGTGCCGCAACTACAGGTGGCACTCGTAAGCAGAGCAGGCCCGCGAGCACGGTTATGATGTCCGGGACCGATTGGTGAAGAGTACTAGTCAACATAGTTTCACCAGATGAAAAACTAGGTTGGAGCGGGGCCCGAGCCTTACAACGGGCATACACTCACACTCTACACAGGTTGATCACATGCGTGCGTCGTACGATTCAGCGAGCATGAGCACATGATATATTTCACATTTACAATAATCACAGTGTCCGTATCCAAGAAAACCGCCCGCCCCGATGAGCCCACTGACCGAAGGCCCGCACACAGCACTCGGGGCGTCGGACTGTGACAAAATAACTACTATCCGATTATACCATCATAACACCTATACCAATTCCATATATCTCGGACGCAGCTGGCGCCAAGGGGCGGCAGTAACGACACTCCAGCCTGGCCTAGAAGGGAGTGACGCAGGTGCTACCAGTGCTGGCTCCTTCGCATACATCCGTAAACAAGCAACTAGGGTTCGCAGTCTCTGTATCGCAGTTGCTAGTGCCGAAGCAGGTGCCAATTGCAAAGAAATCAGTGACAATGATGCAGCACGGCAGCCCGGGCTCTCCACAGTCCGAGAACGCAGCGACTGTAGGGTCTTCCCGCCGGGGGGCATTGGCAAGAATGTCGCTGATAGGGGAGGGAACTTGTCCGGGCGGTGTAGTGGTATCCCTCGGCGGGAGTGGTGGAGACGGTGGTGTTGGGGGCGGAGGTGGAGGTGGGGGTGTGTCGCCAGGAGGAGGTGGAGGTGGGGGTGTGTCGCCAGGAGGAGGTGGAGGGGGGGGGTGCGTCGCCAGGAGGAGGTGGCGGTGGGGGTACATCGCCAGGAGGTGCCGGTGGTGGGGGTGTGTCGCCGGGAAGGGCCGGTGGTGGGGGGATGTCGCCAGGTGGTGGGGGAGTGTCGCCGGGAGGGGCGGGAGGGACTGGTGGTGGTGGAGTGTCGCCGGGAGGGGCCGGTGGTGGGGGTGTATCGCCGGGAGGGGCCGGTGGTGGGGGTGTGTCGCCGGGAGGGGCCGGTGGTGGGGGTGTGTCGCCGGGAGGGGCCGGTGGTGGGGGTGTGTCGCCGGGAGGGGCCGGTGGTGGGGGGATGTCGCCGGGTGGTGGGGGAGTGGCGCCGGGAGGGGCGGGAGGGACTGGTGGTGGTGGAGTGTCGCCGGGAGGGGCCGGTGGTGGGGGTGTGTCGCCGGGAGGGGGCGGTGGTGGGGGTGTGTCGCCGGGAGGGGCCGGTGGTGGGGGGATGTCGCCGGGTGGTGGGGGAGTGTCGCCGGGAGGGGCGGGAGGGACTGGTGGTGGTGGAGTGTCGCCGGGAGGGGCCGGTGGTGGGGGTGTGTCGCCGGGAGGGGGCCGGTGGTGGGGGAGTGTCGCCGGCAGGGGCCGGTGGTGGGGGAGTGTCGCCGGGAGGGGCCGGTGGTACCGGTGGGGGGATGTCGCCAGGTGGTGGGGGAGTGTCGCCAGGAGGGGCGGGAGGGGCGGGAGGGGCTGGTGGTGGGGGGATGTCGCCAGGTGGTGGGGGGGTGTCGCCGGGAGGGGCGGGAGGGACTGGTGGCGGGGGAGTGTCGCCGGCAGGGGCTGGTGGTGGGGGAGTGTCGCCGGGAGGGGCGGGAGGGGCCGGTGGTGGGGGAGTGTCGCCAGGAGGGGCGGGAGGGGCGGGAGGGGCTGGTGGTGGGGGGATGTCGCCAGGTGGTGGGGGGGTGTCGCCGGGAGGGGCGGGAGGGACTGGTGGCGGGGGAGTGTCGCCGGCAGGGGCTGGTGGTGGGGGAGTGTCGCCGGGAGGGGCGGGAGGGGCCGGTGGTGGTGGAGTGTCGCCAGGAGGTGGGGGAGTGTCGCCGGGAGGGGCCGGCGGTGGGGGGATGTCGCCAGGTGGTGGGGGAGTGTCGCCGGGAGGGGCGGGAGGGGCTGGTGGTGGGGGTGTGTCGCCAGGAGGGGCCGGTGGTGGGGGTGTGTCGCCAGCCGGGACCGGTGGTGGGGGGGTGTCGCCAGCAGGGACCGGTGGTGGGGGAGTGTCACCAGGAGGGACCGGTGGTGGGGGGGTGTCGCCAGCAGGGACCGGTGGTGGGGGAGTGTCGCCAGGAGGGACTGGAGGTGGGGGTGTGTCGCCAGCAGGGGCTGGTGGTGGGGGTGGCGGATCGCCCTCAGCTGATGCAAGCGCTTGCAAGCCACATTGTTGGTTTGCTTCACAGACAGTGCCTTCGAAGCAGACAGGCGACGATTGGAGTGCCAGCGTGCAGCACGGAGCTCCTGGAAGGCTGCAGGGCCTTGGGTTGGAGGAGTTGAAGCAGATGGCGGAGATGACGCCGTTGACCTGCTCGACTGCAAGGGTGAAGTCTTCGTCGCAGGAACCTGTCTCAGAAGCTGCAGCACACAGCAGGCCTTGTCAGAGGTCCAGTTGCTGCACCAGCACATGCGCTGTGGGTGGAATGCAGCACATTGTTCATCATTTCTCTATGACAGCGAGACATCCAGGGGGATTAAGCACCTAGCACCGTTCGGCGTCAGTGCTGGAAAGTTGAATCAAGCAGGTAGCTCTGCTGAGCTTGGCGGCTGTGCCAAGCATGGATGATCAGAATTCGTTCGTGTTCAGTTGCCTGGAATCCTTGTCACTGAAAACGTCATTTTCAAACAATGAAAACGAAGAGTCCTCGAGTGATCCATGGCCACCAACACCCATGTAGAATGCACAACGGTTTCATTCCCGACACTTTGACTACGTATTGCGATACCGCCGCATGTACCTGTGGACGTAACATCACAACCGTTGGACGTAACATTACAACCGTTGTGGTGTGACACCACCGCCGCAGAAGTAGCACTCAGATTGCAGGCTTCCCAGTAAACCTGTAGAGTGACGGTTGTGGCAGGGAGTCGCACCGCAGGGCGTTTCGCCGTCGCCGCCGCAAGAGACGCACGTGGGGCCCGCATCTACAGTACTGGCTGTGTCGCAGAGGAGCCTCAGGCCGGCATCGCATGAGAAGCTGTCGCCCTGGGTGCAGCAAGGCTCCCCGAGGCCTCCACAGTTGCCCGCGTCCAGAAGGCTGCGGCCGGAGGCGGAGACCACCCCGGGGAGAGCCAGCAGGCACAGCGTCGCAAGCGCCACCTGCATGCATGTGGGCCTGAAGGTGCTGATGCTATCTGCGGGGTCGTGCCTGATCCGCATTCAAGCTTCCTGGTTGCCGAAGACAGGCCATGCCCTCGATACAATCCCGGAGGCACGCATTTTAACCGATCACGTTGGCCCGTCGCTGTGGCCGGCAAAGCCGTGGCAGAACAGAGCCGGAGGATGGCGGGGGTAGAGTACCAGTGCGGTTGTGTGTTCCAAGGACAAAGCCGGAGGGGCAGGTGGCACCGCCAGGACAACGAGGGAGCACACGAACAACGCAAAGCACACGCATCAGGAGAGCACCACCCTCCTCGAATCCGCACGAAATCAGTGTGGGGTGCGGTTGTGTATGTGTCACAAGGATGGATGCGGGAAGGCGGTCAGCACCGCGAAAGCAGCAAGCCACTTGCGGCATCGCAAGAACAACCACACCCACGCCACAGCCATGACCAGCACACAGAGACCCCACAGCGCCCCGGATAAGGCCGTGTTCAGCGGAACGCGCCGAATCAAGGACGCATGGGGCGGGCGCGGGTGATGTGACCGGTCACATTACGTGCTGTGTTAGTGTATGTTGCAGTTGATTCGGATGAGATTCGGTTTCAGTGTTTGTTTTCTCCCGTTCACTCTTTTGTAAACAACGTGCTGTGTTCAGTGGCGAATAGCGCCACGAGGACGCAATGGCCCATGAAGGCGCAAAGAGCTATAAGCAAGCTAAAAGCATGGAAACATGCTCTATTTAACACCTGTTGATGCTTGGAGTTGTTCTTGATCGCATCGAGATGAATTTCGCGAATGTACATGATGGCGACAGCGTGCGCTGGCCTGATGCCTCTTGGTCTGATAGCGACGACGACATCATGATCCACGAGTACATGAATAGTGCAAATAGATGGCTTGACGATCTTGAGCCGATAGATCTCGAGTACATACGCGAATTGCGTCGGATCCGGGTAGGAAGGAGAGTACTGACTTGGATGTACAGCCAAAAGGCAAAGAAGAACGATCAGTTGAGACGGCAAATTGGTATACTGTAGAAATGTTACTCATAAAATTGTCTCTGTTTATATATTAGTGACCAGAGGCCATTCCGGACGACTCACAGAGGCATGCGTCCTGGTTCGCGTCCTCGACCTCGTCCTCGGGAAATGTGCCCTGGGCAGGTATACCCCCCCCCCCCCCCCCCCCCCCCCCCCCGAGGGGGACACATCCCCCGGCGGACACTTTTCCGAGACACATTCGAAATGTTTGAATAACTCCTAGACGACGACGAATTTCAACAAACGGCCAACGCAGATATACATAAATCATGTATTTATGATTGTTTCACGTCTACGATGTAACTTTTACGATTTTTTTCCCGAACCGGACACGTTCCGCTGAACACGGTCTAACCAACACAAGCACACAGACCGTCACACTGTGTGTTGTTCCGGCGCCTGGGGCTGGTCTGATCGGGGCATTGGGGCGGGGGTCCTGGGGGCCCCCAGCGGCTTCCGTGTGGGGCCGGCGCCGGCCAGGCCGCTGCATGGGGCTGCTGCAGCCGTGCGGGCGGCGGGGTCGTGTAGCGTGTTGGCGTGTGGGTGTGTGTGTTGGGGGTTGTGTCTGGGACGCGTGCGGGTGCGTGGGTGCGTGGGTCGGGTGTCAGTGTGTGGTTCGTGTGGTAGTGTGTGGGAGCGTGGGGGTGTGTGGGTGCTTGTTGTGCCTTGGCGTTGGCTGTGGCTCTCCTGCTGCGTGCGCATTGCGTTTCTTGTGCTCTCCCTTTTGGTCCTGGCGGTGCTACCGGCCCCTCCTGCTTTTTCCTTTGTAACACAGACCGTCACACACACCTCCACAGACACACCTGAACCACACCCCACACCCCCAACTAACACACCAACACGCGCCCACACACCCACAAAACACGTACCAATTCCAGCCCACAAACATGGGTCCACGAGGCAGCAGCGTCATGGTTGCAAGTCGCAAGTGTGCGAAGAGCTCCGAGTCTGTACGCTGATCATTGCCACGTGTGCAGTGGTAGTCACATACTGGGACTGCTGATTACTAAAGGGCGGTAGTACAGAGGAGCGAGTTGGTGTTGACACATGTGTTCCAGTATAACAAGGACGGCATCACAGAGGCCGGATGCATTGCTGAGTGGCGGAACGTACGCGCTGCCGCAGTGCTGCAAGAGTGTGGAAGTATGTGGCTATGGTCACATTGTCCAGTAGGATACGGCGCAGTAAGTTCAGATTTTCTTTACTTTACATTCTCAATCCTGCCGGGCGTGTGTTCACATGTGCATGTGTGTCACCAGCACACAAACTTCGGCCCGTGCATGATGGCGGATGACTGCACTGCTGTGTTGCTGTGCCGCACTGGGGACGCCCTGACTCGGGCGGAAGTGGAAGTGGGGGCGGGGGGGGGGGGGGGGGGGGGGGGGGGGGGGGGGGGGTTGCATCGTGTGTGTTACAAGGACAAAGCAAGCACGGACAAAGCAAGCAAGCACGGCAGGTGGCAGGTGGCAGGTAGCACCGCACACCGCAACAAGCCACACGTAGCACACACCAACACACCCACACAACGCCAGCACCTGCGCCAGCACCTGCGCCAGCCACAGCCACAGCCACGCACACGCCCACACACATCCTTGGGACCGTGCTGGCTTGGGACCGTGCGTGTGTGTTACAAGGGACCGTGCGTGTGTGTGTGTGTGTGTGTGTGTTTGTGCACACATGTGTGCGTTGCTGCAGTGTGAACGTTATTTCGTAATAGACACTGTTGACGGTTTGTCTTGTCCCGCTCGCTCTACCGGACTGTTTCACGGTGCGACATCTCATGGTGCATAGGCGCCGCCGCCACAGGATACGGCGCGGCTGCATGTAATCCTATAGGGAAAGTTCGTGAGCAGGCATGTGCACAAGGACGCGACCGATGGTTGCGCACCGCCTCGGCCATCACCTGCTTCGATCGCGAGTTGGCCATCCTTCGAAGACTGTATGTCACAGCGCCGCGTACGTCAAGGAGCCGGCAAATGATACAGGTGACGGAACAGGCCTAAGCGAGCGGACAAGACACAAAGATCTCTTTCGGGTGGCACTTTCACGCGATCGAGCACCGCCGCTGGCAGCCTCGCAGCGCTCACGATCGCAGCTGGGGATATGAAGCGATGAAGAGGGCTCAGTGGGCTTCTGCAGGTGGGGGCCTTGAGCAGATAGCCAACGCTCGCAGCATGTGCGCCACCAGTGCGCTTGCTGCCTCAATATATGTGTTGCCGTTCACGGTGAACATGCCACAGTGTACGATCTCCGTGATCTCTCACGCCACAAGGCCATGCATGCATGCATGGTCGCTGCAGGGGCTACACCATTAAACACATCGACATTTGCGGGGCCTCAGGTTGAACCGCTGCCGAGCGAGGGCGCGTGTGGGTCTGCATGTGGGCTGCAAGGACACAGACAGAGCTAGATTTGCTGGTAGCACCACCTGGAAAACGCACGAGCATATTACACAAGATTTCGCGGGAGGAGACAAATACCACAACAGAATCTCATCCGAATCAACAGTAACACAGACGATGTGAGAAGCGTTTCTCTGAAGGAACGTGGGCATGGAGGTGGGGCCGGCTGCGGCAGGGTGAGTGTGTTGGGGTTTGGGGGCTAAGCCCCCCCCCCCCCCCCCCCCCCCCTGGCCCAGCGACTTTACTTTTGCGGAAGGCCGGCGCCAGCCGGACTGCAATCTTGGCCCGCCGCGGCCGCGCGGGCGACGGGGTCGTTTTGCGTGAGCTCAAGGGCCTCGAGGGCCTGGGCAGTGGGTGTGGCTGGTGAGGAAACGGCTGCGCGGGTGTGGGTGTGTTTGACGGGTCAGATCTGTCATGCTGATTGGGCGCTGATTTCGGGTTCTGCGTGGGTGTACATATCCTGGGCATTTTCCTCATTGCCCTGGCGGCTCCGACTTCAGTCTTGAAATGCACAGCCCCCCCCCCCCCCCCCCCCCCCCCCCCCCTCTTCCGCTGACCCCCCCAACCCTTCGTCTGAATGTGTGCCTTCTCTTGATCATGACGCTGACCAATCGATCCACAACGTGCATGTCAAGTGTCTAAGCAGGCAGCAGCGACATTACAGAAAGTGGACGGATTCAGGCAAACAAAGCACGAATGTAGCTCCCGTGTGAGCTGCCGCACACACACAACCACCCACTGGTAGGCCAGAGAGGCACGCCCAAGGCACAGCGCGCGTGGGCGTCCATGCTGCGTAACGGCGGCCCGGGTACACGTACCCTGGGCCCGGCGCTGGTACGCTGCTACCTGCCCCTCATGCCGTTGTGCACAATCGACGTCTCGCCCCACAAGCAAGGATGCGATGCGTCAACTGCTCCGCCTTGTCGCAGCCGCGGCTGCTTCGGACGGTCGACTCGGAACTCGTCGTGTTACGGAGGCGCGGCTGCGGCGCGTCGCGGCCCATCAGCGCCGGCGGTGCGCAACGCCCCAGTTTGCGAAAGGTTGAGCAGACGAGTCATTTACACAAGAGTTGACGGGAATGAACACAACAAAAAGTAAAGGTCTCACATCAGATTTCACACAGGTGTACACGACTGCACTGCAACGGCCCCCGTCACCACGCCCTGGTCCGGTAAACCCCGATATTTACTGATCATGACCTCTTTTGTAAATTCTACTGATCAGGTCCTTAAATTAAAAAAGAGTAAATGGAATAAGACAGACACCACAAAACAGTCTGATCCGAAACAGCAGCATCAAACACACAATCACACAGAGTCAGCGTGGATGCTGACGTTGCTTGGGGGTGTGTGTAGTTGGTTGCAATTGCGTGGGTCTGCAGTTCTCCTAGTACTAGTCGGTGCACACGGTGCTACCTGCCTTGCGTTGTCCTTGTACACAATCATACCACGCCCGCGCCCACCCCTTAGCCCGTCAGGATCGCGTCCTCCGGGGCCGCAGCCCCTGCTCACGTGGCACGCGAGATAACAAGCCCCGACTTCCGATCTTTACGAAAGAGGAAACGGGAGAAGATAAAACCACAAAAGACTCTCATCCAAAACAATAGCAAACTTCCGATACATCTCCGCATTGCCCGCTGCAACGACACAGACAACAACGGCAAAGCCCACCGGTGGGGTACCGGACAAATGTATACAAAAGAGTGAACGGGAGAAAACAAACACTGAAACCGAATCTCATCCGGACATACGCGCCTTTGGAAATGCGCCCACCAGCAGGAGCCATACCTCCCAACTGGCCGACGAATCGCACGGCAGCCTTGCCCATGAAGCCACACGACTCGACGGTAAACGGAACAAGCCGGAACGCTGCATGATCAGGCACGTCCCACCTGAAGCAGTCCCGCTTCCTGTTCTCCGCCTCAGGCTGCTCCGCCGTCGCACCCGTCACGCGTGCCGCAGCGGCCACGTACGAGGCCGCCGGTGCATGCGTGACCACGACGTCTACGGCAGCCACCTCCAGGCGCGGCATGACCAGTGGCAGTCTACCACGATGTCCCCGCGACGATTCTGCTCCTCGCCCGCGCCCCATGCAAGGGCATAGTGCACGGTACCGAACCAGACCACGCCATGGTCTGCAAGAAGGTGGCAAAGGAGACCCAGATGCGCCATGATAACCTGGCTCGTGCCTTGCGCCTGGTCGCCTCTTACGCCGGACTGCAGTCTGCCCTGGAGCCGCTCTACCGTGCCCTCGCGAGGGGCGCGGGTGTTGAGCTGAATCGCCGCGGGGACGTCGTCGTGGTCATGCCGCGCCTGGAGATGGCGGCCGTGGACGTCGTGGTCACGCATGCGCCGGCGGCCTCATACGTGGCCGCTGCGGCGCGGGAGACGGGTGCGACGGCGGAGCGGGCGGAGGACAGGAAGCGGGACCGCTTCCGGCGGGACGTGCCTGACCATGCCGCGTTCCGGTTTGTTCCGTTTGCGGTCGAATCGTGTGGCTTCATGGGCAAGGCTGCCGTGAGGTTCGTCGGTCAGTTGGGGGATGTGGCCGCTGCCAGTGGGCGCATCTCCAAAGGCGCGTTTGTCCAGTGGGCGCTGCGGGTGTTGTCGGTGTCATTGCAGCGCGGCAATGCGGATATGTATCGGAAGTCTGGGCTTGTCATCTCTCGGGAGCAAGGGTTGCGATATGATGCGGGCCTGGAGGACGCGATCCTGCCGGACTGAGTTGTGAGTGCGGTTGTAGTGTTCGTGTGTGTGTGGGTGTATGTTGCATTTGATTCGGATGAGCTTCGGTTTCAGTGTTTGTTTTCTCCCGTTCACTCTTTTGTAATGAGTGCACGGTACTAATAGAGCGGCTCCAGTGCAGACTGTGGTCCGGCGTAAGAGAACCTGAACCCAGTATTCTACGTGTTGAGTGATACATATTACAAAACATCGGGTGATCGATCACTAGTCTGCGACACGGTACTGGTCTGACGCAGAAGGCCTGGGGATGTCGCGCCGGCGTGACGCGGCTGAGCCAGGCATAGCATATGATACTACCGGTACGTAGTATACTGACGCCGGAGAACGACAGCGGTGTGCGCATTAAGCTTGAGGCGCCCACGAGCAAGGTCCCAGGCGTTGCTGGAGGACAAGCTAGGCCCCGGCAAGGTGTTACAAAAGAGTGAAAGGGAGAAAACAAACACTAAAACCGAATGTCATCCGAATCAACTTCAAGAAACCCTCATACGAAGGTGCGTGGGCTGGGTTATGGCTGTGCACATGTGAAGGCGTGCACGGTTGTTACAGTTCAGGGCACTGTGAACGTTGAACGATGGATCATGGACCATGCTTCATGGCTCGCATGAGATTCTTTGGGTTTGGTAGCCTATGGCCGTTCACACTTCTGTAATACAGCGTCTGTAGATGCTTGAGCTCTGCGCAACCGAATATCTGGATTTGAATGAGATTCGGTTCTGGTGTTTGTCTTCTCCCGTTCAGCCTTTTGTAATGCTATGCTGTATTCGCCTTTTGCAGCGGTGCTACTCCACGGAGCTCCGTGCAACCTAGTGCGGCCTCCGCGATTGCGGTGGAGATGGCGTCGGAGTCAGCCTCGGAACGTAGACCATGACCGATCAGACTTCAAGTTGCTCAAGCACGATCGAGTTTGTCGACAAGCTCACGGACTTAACGTCATGTCCAGCTACCGGCTTATATACACGTGCGTGCTTATACTTATGCACTAAAGCCAGGACGGATTGCAAAAGAGTGAACCGTAGAATTTGTGTGCTGCAAAGTGTGTGTGCTGCACCATTCGTTTTGCGGAAAGTTGCTGTACACTCAGTGCAACAAAATGAGAGCGATCACCAGCGACTTTTTTGCGTGCCTCGCGAAACTGCGATCCACTGGTCAATAATGCTGTGGTGAAGTGCATGGCGCGCGCAGCGGTGTGGTGAGGGGTGGCGCACGCTAGCATGCATGCGTGCTTCCAACACCCCGAGTTCGCCTGCAACCCGGTGGAGGGTGGCGTTGTGCAAAGGGATTTCGCGATATTGCGATTGTGCTCCGTGCGGGGCTCCCATCGGCTGGAATTACAGGCAGCTGCAGGGCAATGGTACGCGCTCGTGCGCGGCTTAGTGCCATATAACTGAGCTCTAGTTTTTTCCGGGTGGACTCCGCCTCTGGTTTTCTGCCAAACTCGTTGTGTTCACATCCAGGTTTGGCATGACTCAGCAGAGTGAGGCCGAGCGAGCCCGCCATGCCAGCCCCCAATTCCAGCAGCTTGCTGGCTTGCCTGGCACTTGTATGAGTAGCACATGTAAATTATGTGGCAGGTGGGATCCATGTGTGGTGCTGTCCACCTCCAAATATGCCCCAAAACTGACTTTTTCAATTGTCAGTGCAAGGATGTTTGCGGCAGGCCACTGTGACACCCCAGAGTGCATTACCACTGATGTTGTGTTGTGAAAATTCGCAGCCTCAAGGCCAATTAACCAACATGCAGCTCGACCAAAATCCGCCCGATCAGCGCTTCACATATACCTCAAGTGATCTCCTGTTCGAATCTGAGCCTCAATCCTTGCACACCAGCTCCAACTGGACAGCAGGGCCAAGAGCATGAGCAAACAGACAGACAGACAGTCACGGGTGGACAGGCACGGGGACGGGTATTCGGGCTTCTCAAGTTACACGCGGGATTCGGGGACACAACAACAACCAGACAGCTACACTGAGGCATAGCTGTAGCTCATGTACCGGGCGGCACCCCTGGGCAGGTCAGGGCGGTACTACTGCATGAAACCGAGGACTCCGGTGCAGGCTGCACCCGTGTAGCCACACATGGGCAGTGGCTACGGGAGTCCTCCCGATGGCAGACAGTTCACCCACAGCTATTTTGCGTGTGCTATTGAGCCCGAACATGCGTGTGCTTCACCATTTTCGGTGCTGAAAGTTGCTGTGCACTCAGTCTCACAAATCGAATGCATTCACCAGCAGCTTTTTTGCGTGCTTCGCGAATCTGCAATCCAGTTGTCAACACTGATCTCGTGGAGTGCATGGCGTGGCGGTGTGGTCAGTGGTGTCGCGTGACGCACGCCCCATGCGAGATTCCAACACCCCGAGTTTGGCTGAAAACCGGTGCCGCGAAGCGGCTCGTTGCCCGGCCTCTGTCCATTTGTAAATGCACACACGATCACACTACAACTGATGCTGGGGTGTCGGGTGTTGCAAATCGCCCGTCCCCTCTCGGTGAATTGGCTCGTGTTGTTGCATTCTGTGGCGCAAGTCAGAGTTTGCGGCAGCATGTTGCTTGGATGCCTCTTTCGGTCCCGGATTTCGGAGTTGTCAATGTCCAAATGGATACGGCTATGTAACCATGCATACATACATACACCTTTACAGGTTCCCCGCAAATCTCTACATCGAAGGCGCACCGCCCGGCACCGCTGCAATCACGTCGCAGCGCGGCGTGCGGCAAGGCGACCCCATCAGCCCGCTGCTCTTCGCCCTGGCCCTCCAGGGCCCCCTCCAGGCAGTGCAGGCCCAGCACCAGCCACCCGGGAGGGAGGTCACGGCCGCCCTCATGGCGTATCATGACGACTGCACCATCGCCGGGCAGCGCGTGGACGCCGCCGCCGCATTCCGTGCGCTGGTCTCGGCAGCAGAACCCCTCGGGCTGGAGCCCCAGCTACACAAGTGCACGGCCTACTCGCGCGACCCCCAGCATGCGGGATCCGTCGCGGCCGCGCTCGGCATAACGCATGCCACGGAGGGCACCGTCATCACCGGCACGCCCATCGGCACCCCGGCGTTCGAGTCGGCGCACGCGGAAGCGACGGCCGACAAGGTGTGCGCCACCATCGAGAAGATGATGCGCTTGCCCCTGAAAGCGCAAGACCAGTTCTTGCTGCTCACGATGTCCTGCCAACGCCGTATGCTGCACTACGCCAGGGCGGTGCCGTGGGCGCACATTTCCGATCACATGCGCCGGACGGAGGCGTCCGTCCTGGCTGCGGTGAATGAAATCATGCGCATCCCGCGGGACGACACTCGTGCGGCCGCACAAGCCATCCTTCCAGCGCGCCTCGGAGGCCTGGGCGTCACGTCCACGCCGCAGGAGGTCGCGGACGGAGCGTACCTCGCTGCAGCGGCGGTGAGCCAAAAGGCGTTCGCAGGAGGCCCCGAGTGCATGCAGCCGTACCGGGGGCCGCACGGGCAACAATTGCAGGAAACCTGGCAGGCCCTCAACGTCGCTCAGCAGCTCCATCCGGAGCTGCCCGGGCCGGCGAGCGGCGACACCATCGCCAAGGTGTTACCTGGTATGCAGCAGCGTATCACAAAGTTGGTTGCCCTGCGCCGCCGGGCAGCTCTGCTTGCCAGCCATGACGTTGCCACGCTCGAGGGTGCATGCAACTTGGCACGGCTTCGCAGCTGTGCTTGCCGTGCAGCCACCCTTTGGTTGAGCACCCTGCCGCTCTCCCAGGCGCTGCGCATGACTGACATTGAGTTCATGCTGTGCATCAGGTATCTCCTGGGCATGTCCCCAGCCCCTCCCAATGCGGTCGGCTCGCGCTGCGAATGTGGCACTCTCATACAGCCGCATGATCTCGACCACGCGATGAATTGCACACACAATGCGGGGACCTGGACTTCGCGCCACAATATCGTTGAAAAACAATGGCGCGAGATCGGGTCCCACGCGTGTGTGGCATCCACGCGCATCCCGCGCACAGCGCCGTTCGTCCGCGCGCGGCTCGCGGCCGCATCGAGGCAGATCCATGCTGGCCCGTTGGGCCCGCCCCCCCCTGCTCCGCCCCAGCCCGCCTCCCAGGTCGCGGGCCCATCGCGTGGGGCGGCCTTGCCCGCGACGCCGGTGCCTGCAGCCCCGCCGCCGCCGCCAACCGCGCGCGCGGACGAGGCGCCGGCACCTACGCCTGCTCCGGCCGCCGACGCCGATGCTGGACACAGTGCCCAGATGGGGCGCCACGCGCCAGACGCAGCGCAGGCTGCGGCCCTGGCGGCGGCGGCGGCGCCGGGTGGTCAGGATCCAGCGGGGCCTGGGGAGCAGGCCGCTGCCGCGCAGGCAACGGCGCTGGATGAGGTGTTCAGGGCAGTGGCCCAGGAGAAACTGGGGGACATCATGTTTATGCCGCCGGGCGACCCTTTGTGCATAGGAGATGTGTCGGTTGTGAACCCCTGTGCTGGTTCCTATTGCGGCCGTGCGGCCCGCGAGGACGGGGGTGCTGCGGAGACGCGGGACGTGCAGAAACGCACTGCTTATCGTTTGTACGACCCTGATGCGTACAGTTTCGGGCCGTTGTCGCATGAGACGCATGGTCGCTTGGGGCGGCCTGCCATGAATCACTTGAATCGGCTGGCAGAGGTTGCGTCTCGGTGTGGGAAGGTGAACCGTGCTTTGTTTGTGACGAATGCTCTGCGCCGGTTGAGTGTGGCGTTGTGCAAGGGGAATGCTCTTGTGCTCCGTGCGGGGCTTCAATCTTTGGCTGGCATCACCGGCCGAGCTGTGGTACGTGCTCGTGCCCGGCCTAGTGCCATGACTGCGTGAGTGGATTTGCGTGTGTGTTCCTGGCAACGGCTCGCTGCCCGGCCTCTGTCCTTTGTAACTACATACATACATGGCAGAGGTTGTACTGTGGTACGTGCTCGTGCCCGGCCTAGTGCCATGACTGCGTGAGTGGATTTGCGTGTGTATTCCTGGCAACGGCTCGCTGCCCGGCCTCTGTCCTTTGTAACTACATACATACATGGCAGAGGTTGCGTCTCGGTGTGGTAAGGTGAACCGTGCTTTGTTTGTGACGAATGCTCTGCGCCGGTTGAGTGTGGCGTTGTGCAAGGGGAATGCTCTTGTGCTCCGTGCGGGGCTTCAATCTTTGGCTGGCATCACCGGCCGAGCTGTGGTACGTGCTCGTGCCCGGCCTAGTGCCATGACTGCGTGAGTGGATTTGCGTGTGTATTCCTGGCAACGGCTCGCTGCCCGGCCTCTGTCCTTTGTAACTACATACATACATACAACCGCGCCAGGACGAGGTCTCGACGTCAGGTCGACTGGGCGGACAGTCAGCCTCGGCAGATTAAACGCCTCCTGGACAGTGGTGGTCAGTTTCGCTGGATACTTGCGAGCGCATCGCGCTGGCAGCTGTCCTGGGCCCTCAGCGGTGCAGTACCGCCGGAATATTGAAAAGCCCAGCGGGGATCCCTCCGGTTTTGTTGAAGGAAAACAGGCTCTGTGGAGCACTGACCTTGAGTCAAGAAACCGCCTGCGAGCGATGCATTCAAGCATGCTATTGATCCACAAGATGTATTCAGTGGGTGTATGTATGGGGCGCCTAATTGGGGACGTGAGCTGCGGTGTCTGACAGCCGACACGTCATGCAGACATCAGGTATCATCATTTGACATGAGATGGTCATACGTGACGCTGTCAGGCGTGCAACGGGCGTCACAGCGCATGGCGAGTTCGCAAGTGTATACGTACCGTCCCATGATGGGGCGGGGGTCGCTGGCAGGCAGTGTGGGACCCCGCCACTGACAATATGATGGCGCTCGACGAGCCCTCTACAGTGCCAATTCATATTTTACAGGACACATGAGTACGTTCTTGAATGCAGTTATGTGGCTGACAGGCGACTCAACGCTGATGCCCGAATAGACAAAGCTCCCACCACGCCGTCTGGTGCAGATGTCCCGCAAGAGGCGGAACGCATTTGCAGCTGGAGAAGTGCAACCCACAGTCGTCTTCATGCGCTCGCTCGAGGTGAGCCTAGTTGGAAAGCGGTTGTTCAAGGCGCTTGCCGAGTCATCTTCAGCGCACACGCAGGCGGACCTGTCGCAGGGCTGACTGCAGCCCTTATCAAGCCCTGCCGTGCGTATATCCCTGCTACATTGCTTAACGATGCGAAGTGTCTGTGTGAACGTCAGATCGTGCGATCAACTGGAACGGGGTGACGGTTAGCCTACGCTTGCATGTGCGAAGCTACTTCCCGCATGTCCCTTCACCAGAGGACGTACTTGCACGCCATACGTGACTGTGAATGGATTTACCTGCTGTGTATACGATCGTTGCCGTGCTGCCATGCGGCTGTGTCGTATTGCGAGCATGTCGCTGCGGCAATGTTGTTCTGGAAGTCGTCCATCGCTGCGCAAGAGCAAACCGCACGTCCACACAGTCCAAATCACGGTATGCCTTCAGAGCTCTGAAATGGGAAGTTTATCTGCTGGTACCCAGCGGCGAGCTTGGAGACTGTCCGGCGGTGTCCGCCCAGAGGTGGCGCTGCATGCGCGTGACAAAAGCTGCACAGCCAGCGTCCGTTGCAATTGAAAAACCGCACGAGGTCACGATTCACTCTGTCCAGCACTCGCAGTGTGATTTCGACACATCGGAAGCCATCTCCTGTTCCACTTGAAATACAACATCCGGTCTGAGCGGCACTCAGTGAGTGCTCTGCAAACCAAAGTCACCATGCATGGTGCACAGTTTTACACAAAGCGCGCCGCAACAGGTGCTTGCATGACAACATGCTTGCTGACGGTGAAGATGACAATGCGCCTCACCAAGCGGTCACACATGAGAGTGGCCACTGGCCTTGACTTGGGGTCTGCGGGTTCAGCCCCCGCCCCGGATTCCCCGGCACTGCCTTCTCGCCTCAAAGTCTCTGCTAACAGTGTTGGGTCGCTTTGCAGAATTTCCAGGTCTGTCACCCCGAAATTAGATGTGAATATTTGGAATTGTTCTATGTGATCGGGCCCGATGACCCAACACTACTCCGCTACCTTGCATTGCGGCGGCGTCGTTTAAATTTGTGCTTGCTGCGCTCGTCGCCAGGATGTCTGGCCTTAGGCAACATGCGACGCTGCACCCACGGTCGCATGCATTCACCTGTGATGTCCCTGGCTCAGGCTGCTGGTCCCTCCCCCCCGCTTAGGCGCCGCGCCGCCGACCGCATCAGCTTTTACTCATCTCTTGGAATGTCTTCAGAGGTTCCAGCGTTGTGGCCACATGTGGTCGCTGTCCTGCTCCTGTCCATGGAGAGTACTGTTGTCAGATGCACAAACAAAAAACGCAGCCGCCACACATCGTGGACGCCACATGTCATGGAGGCCACACATCATGGACGCCACATGTCATGGAGGCGTTGCAGCAGCAGCGCCTACACGCGTGTCCTCCACGCTTGTCCTCTCCTCGCGTGTCCTCGCCTGCCAACATATGCCCTACATATGCCTCGTGCAACCAGGTCCATGCAACCAGGTCCCCCGTGCCTAGGAGTGCGTCCCCCTCGTCCTGGCCAGCTATGTGCTGGACCATCAGCCGATGCAGTACTGTATCATTTGCTACGTCCCGTCTCATACACGACCTGGACCACCGCAAACAAAGCCAGCACCACCGCAGTGACCGTGACCAGCGCAGCATACACACACTCGTCCAGAAAAGGCCTCAAGCAGAGCAGCTGCTACCTCCACATAGCCCGGAGAGGGCTTTATTCCCAGCTGCAGTCTGCTACGTAGCCTGCCCGACAATGCATGCCCCTCCAGCAATGGCCGCTGCGCTGTAGCCACCCTGGCCACCGGCAGCACCTGGCCGCGTCCTCCGGGGGGGCCGCGGCAGAGGCACGCCGGAGGGCCAGTGGGGTGGTATGGGCCCCAGCTCCGGCGCCACCGCCGCCAGCCCCGTGTCGCGGCGCGCCACAAGCTCTCGTGGCAGATCTTGTGGCACCAGGCCTCCTGAAAGGTCAGCCCTGGACTGGTGCTAGCTGTAGCTGCTGGAGGGGGATCTACACCGAGGCTGCGGCAGCTGCCGACTGGCATGAGTTGGAAGCTGGTGATCGTCTGTGCAGCTGCAGCCTTTGGAGAGTGCGGCGGCGTGGCGTGAATAATACATATTGTGCGCATGTGCTTGCCACAGCCAGTGGCTGAGCCGATGCAGGCTGGCGGAGAGAATGCGGCAGCGCGCGCGCTTCGCAGCAGAGGTTGTGGACTCTAAAAAAAAAACTCTTTTTTTACCCCTAGGCTGGACTCACAGGCCAGCGTGAGGCGTACCTGTGACTTGATGAAAAAAATTTGTGTTTAGATTTCCTTGTGGACAGCTAGGGAGCTGAGTCGTCGGGCCGCAGACAGGGCTTGCCTTTGGGCCGTGCGGCTCTGTGCTCCGATCCTGCGCACAAATGCATCGTGTTGATGCGTGTCATCCCGCGTGCACTCCACTCTGTGACAGTCACCCCGGTTGAAGTGTGATGCTGCCTGGTATGCCAGGGCACCGCGCAGCCCATGCATATGCGTGTCATTCACATTGCGGTGACAGTGCCGCAAGTGTGTGAAGGGTGATGACGTCGGACAGCAGGAAGCATGGCGCGGGGAAGAGATCACAGTAATTCTAGATCAACCTGGAATGCTCATTTTACTTAGCATCAACGAGTAAGATTATGCACACCTGCTGGCCTGTGCACTTGCCACGCTGAGCTATGCGGTGCCACGCAGCTTGACGCTCCGAGCTCGACGCCCCGAGCGGAGGTCACTGGGCCTGTACCTGGTGGCTGGTAGGTGGCAGCTCTTGCTCGCACAACCAAATACCCTCCTTCATGAATGTAGCGACCTCCCGACGCCCCGTGCGGACCTGAAGGCCTTGGGGACTCGATCCTGCAGGCAGTTGCGCTGGTGTTGGTCTGTGTTGCATGTGGATTAATCCATATAATATTGTTCAGTTCCAGTGGCGGTTTAATGCCCTGGATTGTGTCCTGCGGTTGCTACCTGCCTCGCAGGCTTTGTCCTTGCAACACACGGTTGCGCATGCATTTGTTGCAGACGGGGGTGTGGGAGTGCCATGGTGCTGGCGTGCAAGTGTGGCGCTGGGCTGGGGCGGTGTCTGGGTCGTGTTGACTGCTGAGTTGCAGGGGTGGAGCAGGCGTGCGTGTGCGACTGCGCCTTCGGGAGTCTGGCAGTGAGGTTGCCCGCACCGTAAGGTCGATGAGCGCACGGTTAGATGTTGCAGTGCCCAGCAGTGTTGGGTCGTCGGGTCCAATGATATATATATATATATATATATATATATATATATATATATATATTTAGGTCTAATTTCTGGGTGGCAGTGCTGGAAATGCTGCAAAGCGACCCCAACATTGGTGCGCAGCTGCAGGGACCATTCGTTGCGACCGGCCTCTCTGCATGACTTTGTCCTCAGGCCACATGCGTGATGCGTAGGTGCCCCTGTCTAGCGACAGCCTGAGTGTGCCGCATGGACATGACAGGTGAATATAGCCTACCTCAGTGTTTAAAATGGTTGTGCTGTGCCCATTGGCCCTTCTGAAAACACAGCATACTTGCATGTGGCAGACGCTGTTTCAGGAGAGGTTCAGAAACTACAGAGGGCTGGCCAATGGCAGCACGCAGGCCAGCCCGTCACATGCATGATCACATGCCTTCGCCTAGGCCGTGCATTACAAACCGCGGCCTGTATACAGGCTGCTGCAAGCTCCCCTTACCCCTCTAGCTGCCGCAGATGCGGCATCCTCCCGTCGCAGCTCTGGGAACAATTTCTTGTGGAATTTTCTACGTCTGCAGCACTGCACGGCGTTCACCAGCGGGCAACGTCGAGAGCTGGCGTCGCACGCACACACAAGACCACCACACGCCACGTTGGCGGTGCCGCCCTCTACATGCATTGTGGGACCTGGTCCACTGTGCTTCGGAGTGTCTCCACCTCCTCCTGGCCAACCGTATCCTCGACCATCAGCCGATACAACACCTCACGTGCCGCTCCAGCGCACTACGCTCAACATCATACCCAACCTGGACCGCCGCAAACACAGCCAGCCCCGCAGCGACCAAGTGCAGCAGACACAGGTTCAACCAGAACAGGGCCCCGGACGGAAGCAGCTGCTGGCTCCGGGACAGCATGGAGACGAGCTGTTGATGCCAGCTGAAACACACACAGCACGACGAGGCACGCCATCCAGCGCTGGCCGGCGCTCTGTGGCCACCCCGGACACCGGCGCCGCCTCGCGGCGTCCTGCCGGAGGGGCCTCGGCAGAGGCACGCCGGAAGGGCCAGTGGGTGGGCGTCGACGTATGGGTTCCAGCGCCGGCGCGACCGCCCGTCAGCCCCTGGTCGCGCCGCGCCGCGAGCGTGCGGCGCCAGGCCTCCTCGAAGGTCAGGGCCTAGTGCAGCATCTGCCGTCGACCATGCGGGGGGGTGCTGCAACTGCTGCCTTGTGCCGAATAGTATGAGCTCAATTTGGTCGTTGTCGGTGCAGCCGATACTGTTGGCATTGTGCCCCGGCGTGGAAAATGTGTCTGCGATTGGAAGGCGCAGCCAGTGGCTGATCCATCGCAGGCTGGCAGTGATCATGCTGTGGCGGGGCGAGGTGTCGGGACTGCCAGAGGCTGTGGATTCCGGCAGAGGCTGTGGATTCTGTTCAGCTGCTCTCACAAGCAGGCCTGAGGTCTGCGTGATGCTGGTGAAAAAAATGCCTGATGAGGGTCTCCAGAGACACCTGGCAGCTTCCCCGTTGATGTTCAGCCACAGCTTGACTCTAGGGCCCCAGCATGCGGCGCTGTGCTCTGGACCTGCGCACATGTGCATCGTGGTCATGCGTGTTGTCATGAGAGTGCGTACTGTGCCCACCACTTTTGCAGCAGTCACCTCCGTGAAAGTGTCAGGACTTCTCCTGTGAGTGAGGTTTCGGCCGAAACATCCGGAGTAACATATGCATGCATGAGGCGACAAGTTGCGCAACATGGGCGACGTGATAAGATGTTACAGGGCATGTGCTGACGGCGATGATTCTGGAACGTTGAACAAGGTGTGGGGGAGATATCACAGTGGCAAGTTCAGCGCACCTGCTGGCCTGTGCCACAGGCGAAGCAGCGCCACGCGGCGCCACGCAGCTCGACGCTTCCTTGGCACGGTGGCGGGTAGGTGACGCCGTTGCGTTCACTACCAGACGCCATGTTGCATGGATCTGAGTCTCACTCCACAAGAGCCGCCATTTCGCTCCTATCAACAGGCTTCAGCTTTCAACTCGGACATCTGCGCGGAATGCGGCTTGTACCAGCTCGGAACTGTTCCTGGCAGTCGCACCCGCTAACCCTCGCAGTCAGCGGCATCCGGCATGATGTAATACTACTCAAACAATGCTCAGATGTGTGTCACAGTAACGGGGGGAGCATCGGTTGGCACCACAAGGTTGGCTTTTCGAGCGTCCATCCCTGTGGAGCGCACACCGCTGAAGACGCAAAGAGATGACAAAGAGTGCAGCTGTAGTCTAGGAAACATTAGACAGTGCTTGTTCCGCTGGTCTGCAACAGCTACACGTTCCGAATCGTTCACTACTGGCCATGGGCATAGACATCGCGGCCATCCGCCACCTGGACACCTTACAGATGGCAAGAGACATGACACGGGAGCGGGCGGAAGCGATCCCTCCCACCTGCAAGAGCCACGTGCACTCCATTCCCAGGATTTGCTGTTCCTCTGTTGTGGTCAGCGACTCGACAGCCTGCGCAGCAGAAGCGCTACACCTGCACGCAATGCGACCATCCCTGCAAGGGTGGCCTTGCCGGATACTTGTGTGGAGGACTCCTCATCTTGGCCATGAGTCACAGTTGAAGCCCATGACATCACTCGTGTGCTCGCTGTATCACACGTCTTGCCGCACACCGCCCCGCAGGTCTCGCCGACAGGACACTCACATCGAGTCGAAACGCACAGCCCGGGTGCACTCACGCTCTATTATAACCTGATTAGAGCTGTACTGTGAGTGTGGCGGCTCAGCTGTCTTTGTCCGCAGCAAGAAGCGGCTTCTTGAACCATCTCTGCCACTGGCGTAGGTGTGCCCGTGGCTTCTTTCGACATGACCATAAAACGCCCTCTTGAAATTCGTCGAGACGGGACTATCGGCCGGAGAGGTTTGTTTATTGCTATGTTGATTGTCGGAGCTGAACTATCTCTTTATACTGTCTAAGTATATAGCGGCTAGCGCGAACAGGCCAACGTCGCGAGCATGGGCCGTAGGTCTGCAGTCCCGCTGAGCGAGGTGCGTATAGCTGTTCACGTCTCATGCCCTCCGGAGAAAATGCTGTGGTCATTATTGACTTTAAGCATCCGCGCGGTGTCTGGTGGTGTCGCGACAGTTCCGATAGATGTAACCTCAGCTCCCTGCAGCTCCGTTGACCTTGGGAGCCACACCCGCCTCTTGCACACAAGGCATACATGGATATGACTTGACGCCTGCTTTACGTAGCCTACTTCCTATTCGACAGCTGTAAGGCTCTAGCTCACGGCATGGCTTCTTGCGTCACAACTTGTACTTGGTCAACCACATCCCAGCCCTGTGTCCAGTCCAGAGAAGGCACTGATCGGTGAAAGTCCTCATAGATGACGCCACAGCATCATGGACAAGCGATTGCGTGTGTTGTCTTTGTTCAATACATCTGCTTGTGTAATTGATACAGGAGCAGCAAGCTAACAGCCTCCCAGCTGCTTGTGAACGCGACTCAGCTGTCTCACTCTAGTATGTCCTCCGCAGGCCTGCACGTAGAATGCTGTTACAGCCACTCGGCTGAGAAACTTGTTTGCAATCTGTTCTCGCCGCGATTGCAGTGTTCATTCGTTTTTGCAACACACTGAACAGCCGCCCTGAACTGCGCACTCACCTTGTGAAAAACGGTGTCAGGTGTCACTCACAACATGCACATGCCCCTGTGATGAATCCATGCAAGACCCTGAGAAGGTTTAGTATGAAAATACGGCAGCCCAGCCTCACCACCTGCCACTCCATGACTCACACACACAGTAGCTGCCCGTCGGTTGCCCGCATCTGTTCTAAGGCCAGTATGCCCCCAACCTTCACGTCCAGCCTATTCCACTGGAAATTCCATAGGAAATTCGCAGAATTACCTCCTCTCGTGCTTACCCAGCCCATGCCAGACGCCGTCGCACATTAGCATGTCTGGCGACCGTCTGCGCTCCAGTCTCTGTGGCTGAGCAGTCTCAGGCCAACCTGGCGACTACAGCTCTGCAGCCTTTCCGAAGGATCCTGTCCGCCGTATGAGAAGTGTCTTGTGCAGCTGTGTCATTGTGAGATACCCTTGTAACACCACCGTGACCGCGGGCAAGGCATTCTACAGCTGCCGCTGCATCAGCCAGTCCTGCTTGTTTTTCCGGCCCGAGCACACTGTGGCACACATTCCAGCGCACACCTTGTCCAGCCGCCGGTGTAAGCCACTCCGCGCCGCAACAGTCGCCTCACACGTAATGTACCAGAACTGCACTTCTGGTGCAATTGAGAATCAACACGGCATGAGTGCCTCACAGCTACATCTCCCGTGCGGCCTGCGTGAGATTCAGAGAGGACCGTTTACATAATAGAGCACTCGTCCAGGTTCATCTTGCGTACGCTTAGGGCTAGTTCGTCCATTGTGAACCCGGCAAGTATAGAATGCAAGCCATCCGGCACTTGAATCACTGCACCTGGGCCACGGCTCCTCCACAGTGCAACCGCACGGTCAACCAGTGCCTGCTCATGCTTGGACAGGTACTTGCTGCCGTCGGACTGCCACCGGAGGCCCTTCACGGAGCCTCCCTGCATGTTGAGATACACGCTGCTGTACGCCGTGTGCCCCCTCCGCACAGCAAAGCCACCACAGCAGGTCTGTCTCGATCGGAAGTCCATCTGGAAATACTGCCGGTACAGGTAGTCGTGCACCCTGCCCTCACCGGCCGCCTGCAGAGCATTCGGCGGCCATGAGTCTGTGCACTTGATGAGCACGTAAAACGCCCTCCCGCGGGACCCTCCAGCGACGCCCTGCCACGGACGCTGGCGCCATTGATACTGCCCATAGGTGTGGTAAATGATAAGGCCTGCGTAGTTTGCGCGGGGGTCAAACCGGTCGCACGCCGATGATATTTTGATTGATGGCCTGCCCCCGGCGTCCTCCGCCGCTTCTTTGTAGATCTCACTGAAATTCTGCTTCCCCATCTGCAACAATGCACGGCAGCGTGAGTATTGAATGCTCAGGCATACACTGACCACGGCAGCGTGAGCATTGAATGCTCAGGCATACACTGACCACGGCAGCGTGAGTATATATATTGATTGTTCAATATATTGAATGCTCAGGCATACACTGACCACAGTCTCCAACTCTGCCTGGGTGTGTTTTACACGTCCATCTCAAGTCAAGACAAGACAGGTCATCAATGACTGATGTGGCAATATCCTGCAGTTCTCAGCAACGCAGCCAGCCCATTGGTTGGCTACTTCGCGTTTCATACACCGTTTATTTGTGCATTTTTACTGCGACAGATAGCTACAGTGACCAGTGCTACAGTGACTGTTGTGTCAGGCCGGCTGCGAGACCAAATTGTCCACCCAGGAACATGCCACAGCATGGAAGTGTAGCATCACACACAACATACTAGTCATCAAAAAGCCGATCGTGAGATGCCGTCTGCACAACCTACCAGCATGTGCAGGTGCGTTGACAGCGCTGCTGCCCGCAGCAGTGCTCTAAGTTGGCCGCAGCTGAAGTGCTGACCTAGGCCTCCGGACAGTTAAACAAACCTGCATGCAGCCTCTGGCCACACATGAAACCATGCACACATGCGCGCTTTTGAATAGGTGATCAGCGACTTCGGGTAAAGCATGCCCTGCCTTATGCTATTCCGCATGTCTACACAGCACATGAATCGGAGATGGTTGCGTGGATGTGAGGTGCCATTGTGTGGCCTGCGGTGCTGCCTGCCCAACAGCTTTGTCTTTGCAACCCAGTACACTGGCATGCGATGTTTTGTTTTAGCTCTGAGCAACACTGATGCCTGCGACCTCGTACAGAAACAAGTGAACTCTGCTGCTCAAACAAAAAAAATATCTCATTGTACACGCAAGCTGCATCGATATCGCCTGGGGCACCTCCGGAGACAATTGCAATTGCAACTCACTGGCATGCGCTTTGCACACGATTGCAAGTGGCAACATGCAGAGAACAGGAAGCACATCACAACCTCCAACCAGGCACAGACCTTGATGACAGCATGCGCAGAAATGTGGAATCATGCTGCATGCAGAAAGGCAGCACCATCTAACTGACTGCATGCATT
>CM041201.1:8401171-8798671 GCA_023078555.1 Ulva prolifera | reverse complement strand
AAAGGCCTGCTTGAGAAATCATATGCACAAGACACTTTGCGGCAGATGTACAACAGTGCAAGGCCAAAGAGAATTGACTGTTTGACAAGCGATCAAAGCTTGGGCAGCTATGCTGCGCCCCGAATGGTGTAGGTGTACCAAATCTCCTATGTGCACCAGCCAGAGATTGCGGCAGCACGTGGCTTGAATGCCTGAATCTGTCCCAGATGTCGGAGTTGTCAATGTCCCTATGGAACAGGCTATGTAACCATGCATACGTATATTCTTAGATGTCTGGGCGTTGTTGCACGGCACACGTAGTGCCCCATCGACAGCCAGCAAGCAACTGCGATGAGCATTGCCACGTATCTGCTCTTACGCGTGCATGCAAACAGGAGCAACCCGGCAATGGCGTGAACACAAGCAACGCCGTGCACTGTGGAAAGCGCACAGTGCATGCTTCAGCTCCATGCAGGTGTGCAAGTATTGCCATATGAAAGCATGCAGCAATGACCACAATGTGGCCACCTGCAGCCAGATTGCGGTAATGTGTGTAAACGAGCAATATCTGCAAGGTAAAGTGTGGTTCTTCTGCGAAGAGGATACATCCTCCCATGAGCAGCCATGATCTCTTGTAGGTTGCTTTACACACAGTTGCTTCACATGTGTCTCCTGTGTGAGGCACCTCTGTTGCAGGCGACGTACCCTTGCAGAGCGCACCACGCGTGGCTCCGGCCAATTGTGATGGATTTGCAGCCAGAGTTGCGGAGTGCACTGTCACACTGTCGTCCCTGCAGGCCACGGTGCACAGGTGAGGTTTTGCAGAGTCCCGACATACCGAAAGAGTCCACCTCCACTACCGGGGCAACCCAGGGGTGCTAGCAAGAAAAAGTTATAGCTTGGATTTCATTTGTGCCCAGATGTGCATGACCCTGACGTTGTCTGAGCTGACCATGGGACTTGAAACGTGAAAGCAACTCATGCATAAACGTGCGGTCGCCGATCGACGGGTCCGTGTCCCTGCGTCCACCTAAAAGACGCGGCACTCAGACGGCGGCATGCGCAGGTGCAGGATGCACATGCGAGAGCCTGCATGAGCATGACAGGCACAATAGTTTGCGGCGCCAGATTTGGCGGCGAGTGGACGGGCGGGGTTTGAACGCAGACCCCAACTTTTTGGGTTGGGAACCAACTTGAGTGACTTACCAATACATCCCAATCCACAGCCATACCACCAGCCACATCTACACCAAGAACGTCCAAGGGGTCCAAAGTCGGTAGAGGATCCGTACGGCGATGTCACCTGTCTGCATCGCGGTGTGCCCTCCCAACACCATGTCAGGCATGATCGTGTGCTTGCATACTGGTCCACCTGTGTCAGCGGTGAAGTTCGATTATCGCCACCGCACGGAGGCACCAGGTGCGAGTAAACTACGCCAAAGGCCTCTGGGGGGACAAGGCGCACCGGAGATCAAGAGCACGCTGTGCCTTGCAAGGATGCCCTCACCATGTCCACTTGCTGAATGCAGTCGCTGACCACAAAGGCCTGCGCCCTGCTGGCACTACAGCGCCCAGACAAGATGCACCGACTTGTACGGTGCTCACTGCTTATCAGGGTTCTGGGACTGAAATCCTCGGTACCGCACCCGGCCGAGCCGGGCAAAGTGGTGTTTGAGGCTTGAGTCACGAGCGTGCTGATGCAGTGCGGTCCAATGACAGTCTGCATGCCCTGCTGAGGACACGGCAACAGGAGTCCGGGAGCGAGAGCGGCGTCCTGACGGCGGGGGCGCCGCAGCGCCGGCAGAGGCACCGTGCCTGGCGATGGCGACGGTGTGAGCGGTCACCGACACGATCGCCAAGGCGCTCCTGCCAGTCCATCCGGCTGGGTGCGCTCACGGAAATGTGAGGCTCATGGACGTTATGCTCATGTTTGATCACGGCGAGGCAATCACGACTGAAGTCGGTTCAGCGCGCCGGCTCGGGTCCCACGTCGCACCTTGGGTAGCATGGCCCAGGAGGTGCTCCAGGCTGATCTGAACGGGCACACTTCCAGCAGATTGGTTGGGGGGACGACGCATGGGGGGCCCAGCATGTAGTCCAACAGCGGGGCTGGCCAGGCATGTTCATGGAGTCCGGGCCGCAAAGACGCGTCCAAGCACATCATCCGCCTTGGAAAGAAGCCCACCCCGTGCAAGCGAGCAAGCACGAAGAGCATCTCCACGGTTTTAAGGGCCGTCTGAAGAGAGCGCAGCATGCCGCAGCGCAGAGGACCAGCTGGCACCCATGTACGCACCGCCTGCCTCCACAGCTCAGGCATTGCCACCTCTGCACATATTCCCCCCCCCCCCCCCCCCATTTCCGTTTATGCCAAAGGCTGCGCAACCTCAGCAGTCGGCTCGAATGCTGCTGGTGTCTCACAGTGGGACTCCGTACTCTGCCGTGCGGCGCATGCCGGCACAAAGACAGATCCACTCAAGGTCGCCGATGCCCATGATGCGTGCCAGCTCCTGCCCGCAAGACCAGGCCACCATGTGGCCTCAGCGGCTGCAGGAGCATGCAGCACACTGCATTGACTTGGGCACGGGATTCGCTCCAGCAGCTTCAGGCAAACAGCGAGTAGACCGTCCCTGCACGCCGCCGGTAAAGCCTTCATCGGGATGATTGCATCAACAGCTCGCCAACAGCTTTGCTACCATGTGGCATGACGCGACAACGATTGCCGCCGTCACCAGGACTGAATCCGCCGCCAGATGTGCCGCCGCCGCCAGGATTCCTGCCGTCATCAGGACAACCACCTCCTCCAGCCATGCATATGCGGCCCCTGTGCTAGCCTGTCCTGCCACCGGGGCTGCATCAGAGCTACCAGCTGCATCCTGTTGCACTGGCACCGCTACCACCTCCGCCACCACCTATTCAGATATTTAGGAATATTTCACGAGGTCGCTCCCTCCTGTAGTGGTAGTTGCTGAGACTAGCCCAATATTGGCGCTGATCAGCCACTTGAAGAAGTGGCGACTACTTCAAGTGGTCACACTACACTTTAGAGCACGTGGCCCATGGGAGAACCTGCGCTGCTCCGAATGACCGTGGTTCCCCAGCGTGTTGCAGGCAATGAATTATGTATAAGTTTACCGTTTTCTACATTCCTGCCATTTGTGCACTCCATGACATCTGATTGTTGGGTCGCCTTGGGTCTGATCTGCCGTGCAAAGGCTGATGCTGATTTATGTATGGCTTCCGGCTGATTCCCCTTTATTTCGTATCTTGATGTTTCACGTTTCACAGGTCTTGAGTCTACTTGCAGTTCACTAAAACATGAACGTAGGGAAAGTTGCCGGACGGCACTCCACCAGCATCTAATCAGCTTTCAGGCTTGGTACAAAGTTTTGCTCTGTGTTGAAATGAAGCAGTACGCTGCATCCGCATCTTGCAGTGCTGTCCATGGTGGCAGGCTAAGCTCTTTCGCGATATCGGGATGAATGGCTACAAGGGTTTGAATGACGTCAAGTCGCTACCGCGCAGCACCCGATACCAGTTGGCTTGGGGACGCGGCCAATATAGGCGAGACGCCATCGCACATCGTTCCTTTTCGCTGGGGACTTGAACCAACTATCCAAAAATGAGTAAGCTGAGCACAGAAACGCTTAAGGAGGCCATTACGGCCATCATTACAGGCTCTGAGGAGAAGAAGCGCGGCTTCCAGGAGACGATCGAGCTGCAGATCGGTCTTAAGAACTATGATACGCAGAAGGACAAACGTTTCTCGGGCACGGTGAAGCTGCCAAACATGCCGCGGCCACGCATGACAGCATGCGTGCTTGGCGACGTGAAGCATTGTGAGGAGGCTGGGGTACGATCAGCTGTTCGTGCTTGAGCATCCGCATGTATCATGTCCTGATCCGGTGTTTGATCAACCCATCTGTGTGAGTTGTAGTCGATCAACGTGGAGAAGCGCTCCGTCGAGGACCTAAAGAAGCTCAACAAGAACAAGAAGCTTGTCAAGAAGCTGTCAAAGAAGTTCCACTTCTTTGTTGCTTCTGATTCAATCATCAAGCAGATCCCCCGTCTGCTCGGACCTGGTCTGAACAAGGCTGGCAAATTCCCAACCCTTGTTTCCCACACATCACCTCTGCGCGATCAGGTACAATCCAATCAAAGCTCCATGTCATCGCATGGTGGTGATCGGTGATATTTAGTAGAACCAGGTTCACAGCCTGTGTCGTCTGCTTTACGCTCTTGTGTTGCGACGTTGCACTGCACTCACGGTTCGCATTTTGTAGATCGATGACTTGAAGTGCTCCATCAAGTTCCAGCTGAAGAAGGTTCTCTGTATGGGTGTGGGTGTGGCTCACGTTGGCATGTCTGAGAGAGACGTCTACATCAACACTCAGATGGCGGTCAATTTCCTGGTGTCACTCCTGAAGAAGAACTGGCAGAATGTGAAGTGCCTCTACCTCAAGAGCACTATGGGCAAGCCCGTCCGCATCTACTAAGTGGCGTTGCAGTGGCACCGGCATCGGTAAGTTCTGCCATTTTTGCAGATGGTCGATGGCCGCTCACTTCCAAATGCGATTGAAACGTGCACGATAACTTGAGCTTTGTGATCAAAGCCCGCCCGCTTGCATCCACGGCTACTTGTCCACATTCAGGTTATCTCACGCTAACTCGCAATTACGATCGGGATGGCAAGCTGCACTTCAGTGTCCATACTGACGCCACGGATTTTTCAAAAGAAGATTACCTCCGCGGAGCTCCGGAACGGTGTGCAAGTGGCGAACGGGGTGCTGTTTCGAAAACACACAAGTCGCCGGCGTTCACAACCATTATTTCTTCAGTGCCAGCTGATGCGACTGCTTCGAGCTCGCCGGAAACATGCGAAGCATCATACTGTCGAAGGTCCATAGCCGCAAGTCGCGATGATCGCCAATATTCTGACCGGTGCAAGATTCCCATCTAGAAAGCAGCACATGCTTCCACGGACGTCAGCGAAAGTATGGAAGATGATCCAGGGACACTCAAAGCTTGTGCAGACCTATCTGAGAAGGTCATAGGTTGCTGACAGCCGAAGTGTTTGCGGAATTGACACAGCTTCTGGAAAACACATAGATTGTTTTTGCTTCTGCAGGCCCAGTTTCTCAATGCCTTCGTACGTAAACAGAGGAGCAGGCAGAATGTAAAGGCTGGGAAATCAGCATGGCTTGAAGATGAGCGCATGCTCAGGCAGCAGGAAAGAAGCTTGGAGGATGATGTGCAGAAGCGATTTGAGTGCATGGCAGTCTCTTGGCTGCCATCTGCAGACGCATCACAGTACAGACAGAACTTGGAGGAGGCCCATACTGATGAGACGCACCTCCGCATGAACAGGCAATGTATCAAGGAACGTGCCAAAGCAGGTCACTTCGAACCAGGACAGGCTGCATCGTTGGCTAGGCACGAAGTACAGCTTGCAGCTACTCTAGAACAGCAGGCTGCTTCATTGCAGCATGAAATCAAGTGCGCTGTGAGCATCTATGTATCATACATGGCGTCAGTGGCACTCCATGTGTGTCAGAACCACACTGATCGCCACTTCCAGGCAAAGGCATCACCAAGCGACACAAGATGACAAGCATACTCCAGGGTGGTGGAATCTGCTAGACCTGGCACGATTCTCAAGCGTGGATCATGCTTCGCAGAGTTTCGAGTCTGATCACCATGGTAGGTTGAGCAAGGGGCTTCGCTCATCTTTGGTTACACAGCTATGCACCGTTTCCGTGTCTGAAGATGAAACAACACAGTTGTGGACCGGCAACGTTTATAGCTGCTGGGATTCAATGGCTTCAGGATTCAATGGACATGCATGCAGGAGCTGCGACAGAACATCTGCCACAGCAAGCACAATGTAGTGCAAGCGGCCCGAACAGTGAGGCTGATGGAAATGGCCACTTTCGTGATCATGATCCACGACGTCAGCAATGGCAAAACGAGGCAGCAGATGAAGCAATGGAACTGTGTGCCAAGTGTGCTGCTGCCTCTGCTGCCCAGCTGTCAACTTTCATAATGCTTGTGCTGATCGGCTGTGAGTCTACCAGGCACAAGCTGGCGACAGTAGAGGCGCATGCATGTGTGCAAGACGCGTTTCAAGCGTTGCATGGCAACTTCCACAAAGCGGCGCAGAAAGCATTGGAAGGCCTGGCCCAAACCCAGCGTGATGTGCCCTGGAATCAAGATGATGAATCAGCATTTCATGCTGCAATGGTACAAGTGGTGAACAGGTGGGATTGGAGTTGGTGTCTACGTGCTGACATCTTCGCGGCATGGCCGCGCTTATAACAGCAAGCGGTCGAGCGCATGTTGTATTCTGTGCAGCATAAAACCATCAGCGACCAGGGGAGAGATCTTGGATGCTGTCCAGCACCGCATGCCAGGCAAGAGTCTGTCCGAGATACGTCGCATGGACAGGAAGGTCTGGCAGGATTACACTTGCAAAATCAAGTGCAGGGAATTGGCCCAGATGTGGATGAGGCAGCACAGCGCAGTCGCTGAGGAGTGTGAGCAGCTGTTGTTGGAAAGTGAGGCAGGGGCGATGCAACATGCCCTGTTTAGCGCCAAGGTCTTCAATCTCAACACCATACCGTGCATTGACTAGTGTTCTTGATCATGATGGAAACCATACAGGCAGGTAAGTGTCCAGGTGGTGGAGGCTGAAGTAGCAAAGCAGCGAGCGCATCTGCAGCATGAACAATGCTGCCAAGTACATGAGCACGTGCAATTGGAAAAGCAGGTGGCGGAGGCCTCAAACCAAGCGAGAGCAGCCGCAGCAGCACGCGCGCAAAAGGACGCCATGATCCAGAAGCATGAGGTGAGCAAACTCAAGGTGCAGGTACAACGCCAGCGTCTGGCCAGCCATGCAGCAGCTGATCGGCGAGCTGCAATGGAGAGCTTGAAGATGGCAGAACTGCGAAGGCAACCTCAAAGGCTGCAGAACGCGATGAGAGTGAGATTTAGGGACAAGGTGGCCTGCGAGAAGCAAGCCGAGAAAAAGTTGCAGTTGCAGGCCCAGAGAGCTGAAGAGCAAGCGCGCGAGTCAAGGCTGAAGCGAATACGTGCCATGGTGAGCTATTATGGTATCAGAATTGGCAGCCATCATACAACCAGGGTGCTCTTGCCAGCCTACCAAGATCTGATCTTTGGAACGCTGACCTTGTGTTTTCAGGTTACAGTGAATGTGCAGCCAGACAAGGAGCGGCCCTTGAAACCGACAAAGTGTATGCTGGCAGAGGCATACCACCAGCACTCTGTTTTTGCTGATATGCATGGATACTCTGCAGAAGTTGTCACATCTGACAGACGTCACCGCGCCATGGCAATGATGAGGTGCAAAGGCCTGCTTGAGAAATCATATGCACAAGACACTTTGCGGCAGATGTACAACAGTGCAAGGCCAAAGAGAATTGACTGTTTGACAAGCGATCAAAGCTTGGGCAGCTATGCTGCGCCCCGAATGGTGTAGGTGTACCAAATCTCCTATGTGCACCAGCCAGAGATTGCGGCAGCACGTGGCTTGAATGCCTGAATCTGTCCCAGATGTCGGAGTTGTCAATGTCCCTATGGAACAGGCTATGTAACCATGCATACGTATATTCTTAGATGTCTGGGCGTTGTTGCACGGCACACGTAGTGCCCCATCGACAGCCAGCAAGCAACTGCGATGAGCATTGCCACGTATCTGCTCTTACGCGTGCATGCAAACAGGAGCAACCCGGCAATGGCGTGAACACAAGCAACGCCGTGCACTGTGGAAAGCGCACAGTGCATGCTTCAGCTCCATGCAGGTGTGCAAGTATTGCCATATGAAAGCATGCAGCAATGACCACAATGTGGCCACCTGCAGCCAGATTGCGGTAATGTGTGTAAACGAGCAATATCTGCAAGGTAAAGTGTGGTTCTTCTGCGAAGAGGATACATCCTCCCATGAGCAGCCATGATCTCTTGTAGGTTGCTTTACACACAGTTGCTTCACATGTGTCTCCTGTGTGAGGCACCTCTGTTGCAGGCGACGTACCCTTGCAGAGCGCACCACGCGTGGCTCCGGCCAATTGTGATGGATTTGCAGCCAGAGTTGCGGAGTGCACTGTCACACTGTCGTCCCTGCAGGCCACGGTGCACAGGTGAGGTTTTGCAGAGTCCCGACATACCGAAAGAGTCCACCTCCACTACCGGGGCAACCCAGGGGTGCTAGCAAGAAAAAGTTATAGCTTGGATTTCATTTGTGCCCAGATGTGCATGACCCTGACGTTGTCTGAGCTGACCATGGGACTTGAAACGTGAAAGCAACTCATGCATAAACGTGCGGTCGCCGATCGACGGGTCCGTGTCCCTGCGTCCACCTAAAAGACGCGGCACTCAGACGGCGGCATGCGCAGGTGCAGGATGCACATGCGAGAGCCTGCATGAGCATGACAGGCACAATAGTTTGCGGCGCCAGATTTGGCGGCGAGTGGACGGGCGGGGTTTGAACGCAGACCCCAACTTTTTGGGTTGGGAACCAACTTGAGTGACTTACCAATACATCCCAATCCACAGCCATACCACCAGCCACATCTACACCAAGAACGTCCAAGGGGTCCAAAGTCGGTAGAGGATCCGTACGGCGATGTCACCTGTCTGCATCGCGGTGTGCCCTCCCAACACCATGTCAGGCATGATCGTGTGCTTGCATACTGGTCCACCTGTGTCAGCGGTGAAGTTCGATTATCGCCACCGCACGGAGGCACCAGGTGCGAGTAAACTACGCCAAAGGCCTCTGGGGGGACAAGGCGCACCGGAGATCAAGAGCACGCTGTGCCTTGCAAGGATGCCCTCACCATGTCCACTTGCTGAATGCAGTCGCTGACCACAAAGGCCTGCGCCCTGCTGGCACTACAGCGCCCAGACAAGATGCACCGACTTGTACGGTGCTCACTGCTTATCAGGGTTCTGGGACTGAAATCCTCGGTACCGCACCCGGCCGAGCCGGGCAAAGTGGTGTTTGAGGCTTGAGTCACGAGCGTGCTGATGCAGTGCGGTCCAATGACAGTCTGCATGCCCTGCTGAGGACACGGCAACAGGAGTCCGGGAGCGAGAGCGGCGTCCTGACGGCGGGGGCGCCGCAGCGCCGGCAGAGGCACCGTGCCTGGCGATGGCGACGGTGTGAGCGGTCACCGACACGATCGCCAAGGCGCTCCTGCCAGTCCATCCGGCTGGGTGCGCTCACGGAAATGTGAGGCTCATGGACGTTATGCTCATGTTTGATCACGGCGAGGCAATCACGACTGAAGTCGGTTCAGCGCGCCGGCTCGGGTCCCACGTCGCACCTTGGGTAGCATGGCCCAGGAGGTGCTCCAGGCTGATCTGAACGGGCACACTTCCAGCAGATTGGTTGGGGGGACGACGCATGGGGGGCCCAGCATGTAGTCCAACAGCGGGGCTGGCCAGGCATGTTCATGGAGTCCGGGCCGCAAAGACGCGTCCAAGCACATCATCCGCCTTGGAAAGAAGCCCACCCCGTGCAAGCGAGCAAGCACGAAGAGCATCTCCACGGTTTTAAGGGCCGTCTGAAGAGAGCGCAGCATGCCGCAGCGCAGAGGACCAGCTGGCACCCATGTACGCACCGCCTGCCTCCACAGCTCAGGCATTGCCACCTCTGCACATATTCCCCCCCCCCCCCCCCCCCCCATTTCCGTTTATGCCAAAGGCTGCGCAACCTCAGCAGTCGGCTCGAATGCTGCTGGTGTCTCACAGTGGGACTCCGTACTCTGCCGTGCGGCGCATGCCGGCACAAAGACAGATCCACTCAAGGTCGCCGATGCCCATGATGCGTGCCAGCTCCTGCCCGCAAGACCAGGCCACCATGTGGCCTCAGCGGCTGCAGGAGCATGCAGCACACTGCATTGACTTGGGCACGGGATTCGCTCCAGCAGCTTCAGGCAAACAGCGAGTAGACCGTCCCTGCACGCCGCCGGTAAAGCCTTCATCGGGATGATTGCATCAACAGCTCGCCAACAGCTTTGCTACCATGTGGCATGACGCGACAACGATTGCCGCCGTCACCAGGACTGAATCCGCCGCCAGATGTGCCGCCGCCGCCAGGATTCCTGCCGTCATCAGGACAACCACCTCCTCCAGCCATGCATATGCGGCCCCTGTGCTAGCCTGTCCTGCCACCGGGGCTGCATCAGAGCTACCAGCTGCATCCTGTTGCACTGGCACCGCTACCACCTCCGCCACCACCTATTCAGATATTTAGGAATATTTCACGAGGTCGCTCCCTCCTGTAGTGGTAGTTGCTGAGACTAGCCCAATATTGGCGCTGATCAGCCACTTGAAGAAGTGGCGACTACTTCAAGTGGTCACACTACACTTTAGAGCACGTGGCCCATGGGAGAACCTGCGCTGCTCCGAATGACCGTGGTTCCCCAGCGTGTTGCAGGCAATGAATTATGTATAAGTTTACCGTTTTCTACATTCCTGCCATTTGTGCACTCCATGACATCTGATTGTTGGGTCGCCTTGGGTCTGATCTGCCGTGCAAAGGCTGATGCTGATTTATGTATGGCTTCCGGCTGATTCCCCTTTATTTCGTATCTTGATGTTTCACGTTTCACAGGTCTTGAGTCTACTTGCAGTTCACTAAAACATGAACGTAGGGAAAGTTGCCGGACGGCACTCCACCAGCATCTAATCAGCTTTCAGGCTTGGTACAAAGTTTTGCTCTGTGTTGAAATGAAGCAGTACGCTGCATCCGCATCTTGCAGTGCTGTCCATGGTGGCAGGCTAAGCTCTTTCGCGATATCGGGATGAATGGCTACAAGGGTTTGAATGACGTCAAGTCGCTACCGCGCAGCACCCGATACCAGTTGGCTTGGGGACGCGGCCAATATAGGCGAGACGCCATCGCACATCGTTCCTTTTCGCTGGGGACTTGAACCAACTATCCAAAAATGAGTAAGCTGAGCACAGAAACGCTTAAGGAGGCCATTACGGCCATCATTACAGGCTCTGAGGAGAAGAAGCGCGGCTTCCAGGAGACGATCGAGCTGCAGATCGGTCTTAAGAACTATGATACGCAGAAGGACAAACGTTTCTCGGGCACGGTGAAGCTGCCAAACATGCCGCGGCCACGCATGACAGCATGCGTGCTTGGCGACGTGAAGCATTGTGAGGAGGCTGGGGTACGATCAGCTGTTCGTGCTTGAGCATCCGCATGTATCATGTCCTGATCCGGTGTTTGATCAACCCATCTGTGTGAGTTGTAGTCGATCAACGTGGAGAAGCGCTCCGTCGAGGACCTAAAGAAGCTCAACAAGAACAAGAAGCTTGTCAAGAAGCTGTCAAAGAAGTTCCACTTCTTTGTTGCTTCTGATTCAATCATCAAGCAGATCCCCCGTCTGCTCGGACCTGGTCTGAACAAGGCTGGCAAATTCCCAACCCTTGTTTCCCACACATCACCTCTGCGCGATCAGGTACAATCCAATCAAAGCTCCATGTCATCGCATGGTGGTGATCGGTGATATTTAGTAGAACCAGGTTCACAGCCTGTGTCGTCTGCTTTACGCTCTTGTGTTGCGACGTTGCACTGCACTCACGGTTCGCATTTTGTAGATCGATGACTTGAAGTGCTCCATCAAGTTCCAGCTGAAGAAGGTTCTCTGTATGGGTGTGGGTGTGGCTCACGTTGGCATGTCTGAGAGAGACGTCTACATCAACACTCAGATGGCGGTCAATTTCCTGGTGTCACTCCTGAAGAAGAACTGGCAGAATGTGAAGTGCCTCTACCTCAAGAGCACTATGGGCAAGCCCGTCCGCATCTACTAAGTGGCGTTGCAGTGGCACCGGCATCGGTAAGTTCTGCCATTTTTGCAGATGGTCGATGGCCGCTCACTTCCAAATGCGATTGAAACGTGCACGATAACTTGAGCTTTGTGATCAAAGCCCGCCCGCTTGCATCCACGGCTACTTGTCCACATTCAGGTTATCTCACGCTAACTCGCAATTACGATCGGGATGGCAAGCTGCACTTCAGTGTCCATACTGACGCCACGGATTTTTCAAAAGAAGATTACCTCCGCGGAGCTCCGGAACGGTGTGCAAGTGGCGAACGGGGTGCTGTTTCGAAAACACACAAGTCGCCGGCGTTCACAACCATTATTTCTTCAGTGCCAGCTGATGCGACTGCTTCGAGCTCGCCGGAAACATGCGAAGCATCATACTGTCGAAGGTCCATAGCCGCAAGTCGCGATGATCGCCAATATTCTGACCGGTGCAAGATTCCCATCTAGAAAGCAGCACATGCTTCCACGGACGTCAGCGAAAGTATGGAAGATGATCCAGGGACACTCAAAGCTTGTGCAGACCTATCTGAGAAGGTCATAGGTTGCTGACAGCCGAAGTGTTTGCGGAATTGACACAGCTTCTGGAAAACACATAGATTGTTTTTGCTTCTGCAGGCCCAGTTTCTCAATGCCTTCGTACGTAAACAGAGGAGCAGGCAGAATGTAAAGGCTGGGAAATCAGCATGGCTTGAAGATGAGCGCATGCTCAGGCAGCAGGAAAGAAGCTTGGAGGATGATGTGCAGAAGCGATTTGAGTGCATGGCAGTCTCTTGGCTGCCATCTGCAGACGCATCACAGTACAGACAGAACTTGGAGGAGGCCCATACTGATGAGACGCACCTCCGCATGAACAGGCAATGTATCAAGGAACGTGCCAAAGCAGGTCACTTCGAACCAGGACAGGCTGCATCGTTGGCTAGGCACGAAGTACAGCTTGCAGCTACTCTAGAACAGCAGGCTGCTTCATTGCAGCATGAAATCAAGTGCGCTGTGAGCATCTATGTATCATACATGGCGTCAGTGGCACTCCATGTGTGTCAGAACCACACTGATCGCCACTTCCAGGCAAAGGCATCACCAAGCGACACAAGATGACAAGCATACTCCAGGGTGGTGGAATCTGCTAGACCTGGCACGATTCTCAAGCGTGGATCATGCTTCGCAGAGTTTCGAGTCTGATCACCATGGTAGGTTGAGCAAGGGGCTTCGCTCATCTTTGGTTACACAGCTATGCACCGTTTCCGTGTCTGAAGATGAAACAACACAGTTGTGGACCGGCAACGTTTATAGCTGCTGGGATTCAATGGCTTCAGGATTCAATGGACATGCATGCAGGAGCTGCGACAGAACATCTGCCACAGCAAGCACAATGTAGTGCAAGCGGCCCGAACAGTGAGGCTGATGGAAATGGCCACTTTCGTGATCATGATCCACGACGTCAGCAATGGCAAAACGAGGCAGCAGATGAAGCAATGGAACTGTGTGCCAAGTGTGCTGCTGCCTCTGCTGCCCAGCTGTCAACTTTCATAATGCTTGTGCTGATCGGCTGTGAGTCTACCAGGCACAAGCTGGCGACAGTAGAGGCGCATGCATGTGTGCAAGACGCGTTTCAAGCGTTGCATGGCAACTTCCACAAAGCGGCGCAGAAAGCATTGGAAGGCCTGGCCCAAACCCAGCGTGATGTGCCCTGGAATCAAGATGATGAATCAGCATTTCATGCTGCAATGGTACAAGTGGTGAACAGGTGGGATTGGAGTTGGTGTCTACGTGCTGACATCTTCGCGGCATGGCCGCGCTTATAACAGCAAGCGGTCGAGCGCATGTTGTATTCTGTGCAGCATAAAACCATCAGCGACCAGGGGAGAGATCTTGGATGCTGTCCAGCACCGCATGCCAGGCAAGAGTCTGTCCGAGATACGTCGCATGGACAGGAAGGTCTGGCAGGATTACACTTGCAAAATCAAGTGCAGGGAATTGGCCCAGATGTGGATGAGGCAGCACAGCGCAGTCGCTGAGGAGTGTGAGCAGCTGTTGTTGGAAAGTGAGGCAGGGGCGATGCAACATGCCCTGTTTAGCGCCAAGGTCTTCAATCTCAACACCATACCGTGCATTGACTAGTGTTCTTGATCATGATGGAAACCATACAGGCAGGTAAGTGTCCAGGTGGTGGAGGCTGAAGTAGCAAAGCAGCGAGCGCATCTGCAGCATGAACAATGCTGCCAAGTACATGAGCACGTGCAATTGGAAAAGCAGGTGGCGGAGGCCTCAAACCAAGCGAGAGCAGCCGCAGCAGCACGCGCGCAAAAGGACGCCATGATCCAGAAGCATGAGGTGAGCAAACTCAAGGTGCAGGTACAACGCCAGCGTCTGGCCAGCCATGCAGCAGCTGATCGGCGAGCTGCAATGGACAGCTTGAAGATGGCAGAACTGCGAAGGCAACCTCAAAGGCTGCAGAACGCGATGAGAGTGAGATTTAGGGACAAGGTGGCCTGCGAGAAGCAAGCCGAGAAAAAGTTGCAGTTGCAGGCCCAGAGAGCTGAAGAGCAAGCGCGCGAGTCAAGGCTGAAGCGAATACGTGCCATGGTGAGCTATTATGGTATCAGAATTGGCAGCCATCATACAACCAGGGTGCTCTTGCCAGCCTACCAAGATCTGATCTTTGGAACGCTGACCTTGTGTTTTCAGGTTACAGTGAATGTGCAGCCAGACAAGGAGCGGCCCTTGAAACCGACAAAGTGTATGCTGGCAGAGGCATACCACCAGCACTCTGTTTTTGCTGATATGCATGGATACTCTGCAGAAGTTGTCACATCTGACAGACGTCACCGCGCCATGGCAATGATGAGGTGCAAAGGCCTGCTTGAGAAATCATATGCACAAGACACTTTGCGGCAGATGTACAACAGTGCAAGGCCAAAGAGAATTGACTGTTTGACAAGCGATCAAAGCTTGGGCAGCTATGCTGCGCCCCGAATGGTGTAGGTGTACCAAATCTCCTATGTGCACCAGCCAGAGATTGCGGCAGCACGTGGCTTGAATGCCTGAATCTGTCCCAGATGTCGGAGTTGTCAATGTCCCTATGGAACAGGCTATGTAACCATGCATACGTATATTCTTAGATGTCTGGGCGTTGTTGCACGGCACACGTAGTGCCCCATCGACAGCCAGCAAGCAACTGCGATGAGCATTGCCACGTATCTGCTCTTACGCGTGCATGCAAACAGGAGCAACCCGGCAATGGCGTGAACACAAGCAACGCCGTGCACTGTGGAAAGCGCACAGTGCATGCTTCAGCTCCATGCAGGTGTGCAAGTATTGCCATATGAAAGCATGCAGCAATGACCACAATGTGGCCACCTGCAGCCAGATTGCGGTAATGTGTGTAAACGAGCAATATCTGCAAGGTAAAGTGTGGTTCTTCTGCGAAGAGGATACATCCTCCCATGAGCAGCCATGATCTCTTGTAGGTTGCTTTACACACAGTTGCTTCACATGTGTCTCCTGTGTGAGGCACCTCTGTTGCAGGCGACGTACCCTTGCAGAGCGCACCACGCGTGGCTCCGGCCAATTGTGATGGATTTGCAGCCAGAGTTGCGGAGTGCACTGTCACACTGTCGTCCCTGCAGGCCACGGTGCACAGGTGAGGTTTTGCAGAGTCCCGACATACCGAAAGAGTCCACCTCCACTACCGGGGCAACCCAGGGGTGCTAGCAAGAAAAAGTTATAGCTTGGATTTCATTTGTGCCCAGATGTGCATGACCCTGACGTTGTCTGAGCTGACCATGGGACTTGAAACGTGAAAGCAACTCATGCATAAACGTGCGGTCGCCGATCGACGGGTCCGTGTCCCTGCGTCCACCTAAAAGACGCGGCACACAGACGGCGGCATGCGCAGGTGCAGGATGCACATGCGAGAGCCTGCATGAGCATGACAGGCACAATAGTTTGCGGCGCCAGATTTGGCGGCGAGTGGACGGGCGGGGTTTGAACGCAGACCCCAACTTTTTGGGTTGGGAACCAACTTGAGTGACTTACCAATACATCCCAATCCACAGCCATACCACCAGCCACATCTACACCAAGAACGTCCAAGGGGTCCAAAGTCGGTAGAGGATCCGTACGGCGATGTCACCTGTCTGCATCGCGGTGTGCCCTCCCAACACCATGTCAGGCATGATCGTGTGCTTGCATACTGGTCCACCTGTGTCAGCGGTGAAGTTCGATTATCGCCACCGCACGGAGGCACCAGGTGCGAGTAAACTACGCCAAAGGCCTCTGGGGGGACAAGGCGCACCGGAGATCAAGAGCACGCTGTGCCTTGCAAGGATGCCCTCACCATGTCCACTTGCTGAATGCAGTCGCTGACCACAAAGGCCTGCGCCCTGCTGGCACTACAGCGCCCAGACAAGATGCACCGACTTGTACGGTGCTCACTGCTTATCAGGGTTCTGGGACTGAAATCCTCGGTACCGCACCCGGCCGAGCCGGGCAAAGTGGTGTTTGAGGCTTGAGTCACGAGCGTGCTGATGCAGTGCGGTCCAATGACAGTCTGCATGCCCTGCTGAGGACACGGCAACAGGAGTCCGGGAGCGAGAGCGGCGTCCTGACGGCGGGGGCGCCGCAGCGCCGGCAGAGGCACCGTGCCTGGCGATGGCGACGGTGTGAGCGGTCACCGACACGATCGCCAAGGCGCTCCTGCCAGTCCATCCGGCTGGGTGCGCTCACGGAAATGTGAGGCTCATGGACGTTATGCTCATGTTTGATCACGGCGAGGCAATCACGACTGAAGTCGGTTCAGCGCGCCGGCTCGGGTCCCACGTCGCACCTTGGGTAGCATGGCCCAGGAGGTGCTCCAGGCTGATCTGAACGGGCACACTTCCAGCAGATTGGTTGGGGGGACGACGCATGGGGGGCCCAGCATGTAGTCCAACAGCGGGGCTGGCCAGGCATGTTCATGGAGTCCGGGCCGCAAAGACGCGTCCAAGCACATCATCCGCCTTGGAAAGAAGCCCACCCCGTGCAAGCGAGCAAGCACGAAGAGCATCTCCACGGTTTTAAGGGCCGTCTGAAGAGAGCGCAGCATGCCGCAGCGCAGAGGACCAGCTGGCACCCATGTACGCACCGCCTGCCTCCACAGCTCAGGCATTGCCACCTCTGCACATATTCCCCCCCCCCCCCCCCCCATTTCCGTTTATGCCAAAGGCTGCGCAACCTCAGCAGTCGGCTCGAATGCTGCTGGTGTCTCACAGTGGGACTCCGTACTCTGCCGTGCGGCGCATGCCGGCACAAAGACAGATCCACTCAAGGTCGCCGATGCCCATGATGCGTGCCAGCTCCTGCCCGCAAGACCAGGCCACCATGTGGCCTCAGCGGCTGCAGGAGCATGCAGCACACTGCATTGACTTGGGCACGGGATTCGCTCCAGCAGCTTCAGGCAAACAGCGAGTAGACCGTCCCTGCACGCCGCCGGTAAAGCCTTCATCGGGATGATTGCATCAACAGCTCGCCAACAGCTTTGCTACCATGTGGCATGACGCGACAACGATTGCCGCCGTCACCAGGACTGAATCCGCCGCCAGATGTGCCGCCGCCGCCAGGATTCCTGCCGTCATCAGGACAACCACCTCCTCCAGCCATGCATATGCGGCCCCTGTGCTAGCCTGTCCTGCCACCGGGGCTGCATCAGAGCTACCAGCTGCATCCTGTTGCACTGGCACCGCTACCACCTCCGCCACCACCTATTCAGATATTTAGGAATATTTCACGAGGTCGCTCCCTCCTGTAGTGGTAGTTGCTGAGACTAGCCCAATATTGGCGCTGATCAGCCACTTGAAGAAGTGGCGACTACTTCAAGTGGTCACACTACACTTTAGAGCACGTGGCCCATGGGAGAACCTGCGCTGCTCCGAATGACCGTGGTTCCCCAGCGTGTTGCAGGCAATGAATTATGTATAAGTTTACCGTTTTCTACATTCCTGCCATTTGTGCACTCCATGACATCTGATTGTTGGGTCGCCTTGGGTCTGATCTGCCGTGCAAAGGCTGATGCTGATTTATGTATGGCTTCCGGCTGATTCCCCTTTATTTCGTATCTTGATGTTTCACGTTTCACAGGTCTTGAGTCTACTTGCAGTTCACTAAAACATGAACGTAGGGAAAGTTGCCGGACGGCACTCCACCAGCATCTAATCAGCTTTCAGGCTTGGTACAAAGTTTTGCTCTGTGTTGAAATGAAGCAGTACGCTGCATCCGCATCTTGCAGTGCTGTCCATGGTGGCAGGCTAAGCTCTTTCGCGATATCGGGATGAATGGCTACAAGGGTTTGAATGACGTCAAGTCGCTACCGCGCAGCACCCGATACCAGTTGGCTTGGGGACGCGGCCAATATAGGCGAGACGCCATCGCACATCGTTCCTTTTCGCTGGGGACTTGAACCAACTATCCAAAAATGAGTAAGCTGAGCACAGAAACGCTTAAGGAGGCCATTACGGCCATCATTACAGGCTCTGAGGAGAAGAAGCGCGGCTTCCAGGAGACGATCGAGCTGCAGATCGGTCTTAAGAACTATGATACGCAGAAGGACAAACGTTTCTCGGGCACGGTGAAGCTGCCAAACATGCCGCGGCCACGCATGACAGCATGCGTGCTTGGCGACGTGAAGCATTGTGAGGAGGCTGGGGTACGATCAGCTGTTCGTGCTTGAGCATCCGCATGTATCATGTCCTGATCCGGTGTTTGATCAACCCATCTGTGTGAGTTGTAGTCGATCAACGTGGAGAAGCGCTCCGTCGAGGACCTAAAGAAGCTCAACAAGAACAAGAAGCTTGTCAAGAAGCTGTCAAAGAAGTTCCACTTCTTTGTTGCTTCTGATTCAATCATCAAGCAGATCCCCCGTCTGCTCGGACCTGGTCTGAACAAGGCTGGCAAATTCCCAACCCTTGTTTCCCACACATCACCTCTGCGCGATCAGGTACAATCCAATCAAAGCTCCATGTCATCGCATGGTGGTGATCGGTGATATTTAGAACCAGGTTCACAGCCTGTGTCGTCTGCTTTACGCTCTTGTGTTGCGACGTTGCACTGCACTCACGGTTCGCATTTTGTAGATCGATGACTTGAAGTGCTCCATCAAGTTCCAGCTGAAGAAGGTTCTCTGTATGGGTGTGGGTGTGGCTCACGTTGGCATGTCTGAGAGAGACGTCTACATCAACACTCAGATGGCGGTCAATTTCCTGGTGTCACTCCTGAAGAAGAACTGGCAGAATGTGAAGTGCCTCTACCTCAAGAGCACTATGGGCAAGCCCGTCCGCATCTACTAAGTGGCGTTGCAGTGGCACCGTTTTGGTGCCTCCCTGCTGCATGATAGATGCGCGAATCAGATGTCTGTGTTGACACGCATCCGCACAGCCCGTTGTTGTGCGGACTGCAGTCAATGAGGTGTAGCGGTGGATACTGTGCTGTGTTGACCATTCTTTGGGTTTCACGGCTGAGCCCGCCTGCACGCGTCTTGACCCACTCGTGGCCAGTGCAGATCCGATAGGACGGGGCTGCATGCCAATGGTACACGTTGATGGGGAGCTCAATTGGCAATAGGTGGCCAGCACTGGCTGGGGCCTACTTGTCGAGAGCGCTTGCTCGTTGCAAGTTGGTTTGGCCCAGCGTTTAGGTAATTTATATTCTCACGTGCTTTGTGTGCATATGCGCGACGGGGTGTTCACATTCACGTGTCCTGCCTCATGACTTGCTTCTATCACCATTTCATAATGTGCAATGATGATGACAGCGGCAGCTGTACGTGCTTACTCATGGCCAAGGACAATAGCAAGTCGTCTAGCCTCGCGCCCACAATGCAGACCGCATACATATGACTCTTCACAAGCCACCATGTGTTGGAGTCAAGTATGTGAGCTGACGTGGTCCTTGTTGCCAACCCTGTGATTGGCAACCGAATTGTGGATTTGCTGCACATGCTCTTCTTTCATTCTGTGCATGGTGCTGGAGGCATGTCTGGACTGCCATGTTGCTGCGACAGTGACCAATGAGGAAGTTACGGGTGATTGCACCACCTCATGTTCCCGACATGTCTCACATTTGTACTGGAATGGAAAGGAAAATCTGCAGGCTATAGCCAGTATGCACCAAAATATTCTCCTTGCCCCATAGATCGTTGTGCCATGTTATGGCTTAATACATGAGCGCTTAGCCATGCGAAATCTTGTAGTATCATTATACGGAGTACAGTGCATTTCTGCTGATCAGCTTGAAGTGTGGGTCGTGCGAATTGTAGATCACAAGCAGGAAAGCTGTGTTAACAGGTCAACATTGTGTCCTGAAAGAGCATGCGCATGAATGCATGTCACTGTTCGCAAGCTGCCATGCCGAGTCTGAAAGAGCTGATCCTCCAATCACTTGGCACCGAGACGCACGCTTTTGTGTACACACCAAAAAGCATTCAATGGGGGGGCAGCTAGCAGCAAGTCCACCGTATGGCTGCACAAGCTCATAGCTATGACCCGCATGAGGTGAATTGCAGTGAAGTGCAGTAGATTGGTATGATTAGCCTTGCAGTAGCTGGCTACATGTGGCAGTGTCTGTCCATCCTTTGCTGATGTTGCGCGAACGTAGATGTTACCCCTCTCTCAGATTTGCTGATCCAAGAGCAGGACAAGCTGTACAATCGCTCGGCTTGGATCCTTTCGCGCACAACAGCTGCTGGCACAAAACCTGTGCATACGTGGATTCCTGTGCAAATATGAGAGTGACGTGGGAGAGGGGCGCTGTCTGACTTTTGGGAGCGGCCCAATACATACGGCCCACGGATGCATATGGCTGTTTGGGGATGTCTTCGTGTGTATATGATTTATGCGCTGCGTGTGACTACATGGACATACTTCTATCTGTCATAGGCTGCCGCTAGAGTACTTTCTGGTGCTAAAAGATATGAGTGGACAGTGTGCTTCATGAGTCATGATCTGGTCACATCCTCTGCCGACATATATGCTTCCTGGCATGCTCGTCACATGCACTTCATGTCAGTGATTAAGTTACACATACTTCATGTCAGTCATGGACAAATTTTTACGTGACACCTGACAGACCTGAGATGAATTCTGACATGCCGATATGAAATGCCATTGTTATAACTTGCTGGTTTGTTGGGAAATAGGTCCGGCAAGAAGAGGAGAGATCTGGCTACGCCGAGCTGCGCTGGCAATGCATGGGCTGAGCGTGAAGCCTGTCTCCGAACAGGGCCGGGGCGCCGTGAAATCACAATCGCCGGTTCGAATTTCAAATTATTCCGCTCTCCTTGACCATGACTGTCGTCGTGACGGCAAATAGGTGGTACCTGACGTTGCTTGAACGTTCCTGTCGCTCAATCGCTAGACGAGTGTTCGGGGAGTCTCAGAGATGGCGTTTTGCCTGATTAGCCACTTCTTCCGACTGCATGATATCTGATTGATATCTTTTTTCATATCTTTGAGCTCGAACATCCTCGTGCGTGGTGCTTGAATCTAGCGCGATGCAACGTTTCACAATACGCAATGCTGGACTCCACTTGTAGACGCAGGGCGTGCCGTGATGGCTGAATTTCAAGGCCGCGACCAAGCACTGCTGGTTATCGCTCATCCTGATGACGAGTCAATGTTCTTCGGTCCTTGCATGCGAAGCTTGTGTGAAGAGTTCAGCTGGCATGTGCTGTGCCTCTCGACAGGTGCACAGCTCCCGTGATACTGTCAATTCGTTATGTAGCTGTGGCAGAAGGTAGATGGAGACACTTATCTGTAGGTAACGCTGACGGGCTAGGATATCAGCGCGAGCAGGAGCTGCATCATGCTTGTGAGCTTCTCCAGGTACTGCCTTCTCGCTGGATGCATTGTCAAGAAGGCTTCCACGGCCTATGGACCAACCATGCGCTGCATGCAGATTCGAGTCCACAGAACGGTCAACGATCCGCTGCTTCAAGATGGTATGCATGTCAGGTGGGACCTGAGCCATATAGAGCGCCACGTGGCCGCTGCTGTGGATGAACTGAAGCCAGCAATGGTGTGTCATCCGATTTCCACCACTGCGCACTTTATCGAACACCCAGATCCCAACGACAGACCTCCCGTGGCCATCTAGATTGGCCTTCCCAGTACAACGTTTTGCATGTGCACTCTTGGGAGGCTGACCTCCTTGTGGGTGCAATGTAATGCCCATGGCACTGATTTCATTACACTCCAGGCATTTCACCGCGAAATCGGTCAGAGATTTGGCTGAGTCCTGGCATTTCTATGTGTGCACTGTAGTGCCTCATAGGACAGCTGCTGCGCTCCATGTGTGTGGAGCTGGCCCTCGAGCTGTTACAGCTCTGGCAGATGTTCCTCCAGGATGTTGGGCCGCACTGGCATCCGAGCTGGTGAGGTGGCAAGCATCACTTGAGCAGTAGCCTGAGCATGTGACTGTCAATACATATGTCTGCGATATTTAATTATGTTGAGGGGTTGATCTCGGCATGATATCTGGCGCATGCTTCCGGCACTGTCACAACCTTTCAACATTTGGTTGCACCACACACGTGACATTAAGAACATGGCTGGTCCTGCCCTTGACCACTCGCAGCCCATGATCGAGACCCAAGTTCATCCAGCAGGGGCGAGGGGCTAGAGGTTCCTGCGTCCGGGCAGCCCTGCATGATCCCGTATATCTGTCCAGGTGCTAACATTCGATGAGCTGGGAGTATCCGGACATCCTAATCACATTGGCACTCACTATGGTGTTCGGCGCTGGTACAAAAACACGCAGCACAGTTGCCGGCTGTGCTTCCTGGTATGCTATACCTGCTCTGCTCAGCTTCAGTCCAGCCATCCTGCATATCGTTTACTCGTTCACCTTCTGTATGCGAATTTGGTCGTACTCGCTATCACATTCTTGTTATACCTGCAGAAGACAGTTCCTCTGGTGGTGAAGTTTCTGGGCCCTCTGCTGCAGCTGCTCGTACCAGTTCTGCGACTAATTGCTGGTCCTGCACAACTGCTGCATGCACTACCAACTGGACGAAAACCTGGTGTGGTCATTGCCACCGCACAGCACATCTCTGAGATTCAGGTAGCAATGCAAGCACACGCTAGCCAGTACGTATGGTACGCAGTTCCAGAGCTCTCGCCTGTTTGCCTCAGAGTATGCTGCATTATGTCAACAGAGCATGCAATCATTGCATCTGCCGTGTCTCAAGCTGTCATGATACAGTCACTGATGGCATATCGTGCTTGCAGATGTTCGAACGTGATACTGATGTAAACGTAGACGGTTCCTGCAGGTATCGCAGGCTTTACATGAAATTATCGCTGTACGCGTTTATGAACATCATTTGGTCCGAGCACAGCAAGGTGAGACTGTCCACACTACATGAACGCGTGCTTGCAATAGAAACACTGCAATGCAGAGCCGAGAGGCCTGCGAACAAGGCCATGAGAGAGAGAAAAGAAACATCACTGTAGCCAAACAACTCAGGGGGGTGATGTGCAGCGAGCTTGACAAGTAGGTAGGCTTGGATAGCTATGTGAGGCTGCGTGCCCGGGGAGCACATCCCAAATGCACAACATCCGACAAGGTGGACAGCTAGAAAACGTCTGTAGCCTGCAAGCACGCTGCAGGTTTTCGAGAATGTCGAAGTGCCGTCTACCCATAGCTTGCAGGCACCAGCAGTCGCCAAATCACTGACTTTTGCAACCTGTCTGTGTGCCTGCTTAATGTCCATGCGCATGCATGGCCATGTACCGATGTATCGTGGAGACGAGTTCGACCCCAAAGCACACCCGCTGCCGCGGCATGCCGGTGTGCTTTGGGGACGTGAGTTCGACCCCAAAGCACACCGGCATGCCGCGGCAGCGGGTGGCCGCCCGGAACGTTTATCTTGGACGGTCGTAGCGTACATGTCGGCACTACTGATCAGCGGGTATTTAGTTGCGCAGCTGGCAGGTCATGTCGAGCCTGACGATCGCCGCGAGGATGACAGTCGTGATCACGAGCATCTCCCCGCGCGGCCCCGGCGAAGCACGTGCACAACTATGGAATGTTCTTCCCAGATGCGTGCACAGCTCGTCTATTCTGCCCAGTTGCGTGCACAACTTGTCTAGTCTGTGATCGAAGCAAGCTCGCGACATCATACAATCATCACGTCATGTAGCTAAGCATTATCGCCATCACGTCACCTCGCCCCAGACCGTCCCCGAAGCGCGTGCAGATCTCACAATCGTGGGCACGCTCGCGAGAGGTATGGCCGCGGTTGGTGCACACACGGTATCTCGACTATGCCCAAGTAAGAGAAAGCTCTTCGACTGCTAAGTCTGAGGCAGAGTCTGATTTGATTCAATTTTGTTAATGCGCCCGCGCTTTCGTGACGCTTCCGCTGTTTTACTTCACATAGCTCAACAGCGACGATTTGGGCGGAGTCTAACAGCCTGGACAGCTCATCCATATCCGGTACCCGTAGATCAACGAGCGTGTCCTGAGATATCTGATAGTTTGCGAGCTCCCGAGAGCAGATCTGGCGCAGCGCACTGCGGCTCGTCTGTGCTGCAGCTCTGTTTCAGTGACGCCTTCGTACGAGCTCAAATGCACACAAGATCTCAGACTGTCCGCGTGTCGCACCTAGCCGGGGAGACGCTTGATTCGTGTCAGAGAAGATTTCTACAATTTGAGAGCTTCAAATCGTACTCTCCGGTATGCCCACAATGCTGCACGCTGTACGCGCAAAGTCTCTATCGACAATAGCTCCCGAAGTATATTGGGGCTTATTGTGAACGTGATGGTGCAGTGTGCACCGAAAGAAGCGGCCGTGCTGGTCCCGCTCTTCGAGGACGACGAAGGCACTGTCAGAGTTGTTCTCACACAGAGGTCGCACAGATTGACTAAACATGCGGGAGAGGTTGCCTTTCCCGGGGGCAAGCGGGACCCGGAGGACCTTACCATCCAGGACACCGCTTTGAGAGAGGCTGAAGAGGAGGTGAGTAGCTCGTGCGTGCCGTGTACCTTGGAACGATACTTCGCTGACTGTGCTGTATGAAGTGCAACACTCAGCTTCCACTCTGCCAATGTCCTGTTGGCGTGCAGATGTCCTTGGAGCCACGTCAAGTCAAGGTGATCGCGACACTTTCGCCTGTGCTGTCTCTGCACCATTTATCTGTGACCCCGGTCATTGGCTTGATTCCAGCAACAGCAACCAAAGATCTCCAGCCTTGCCCGACCGAAGTCGACTCAATCTTCACAGTGCCGCTGTACTACTTCCTGGAGGAGCACGGCAGGCACACATTTCAGGTTGGTGTTGCACCCATTCATCCTCCTGCGTACATAGAGCATAGTCAATGTTTCTCAAACTTAATTGCACTCAGTGCGACCCGCTCATGTGCCCAGCGTGTACCAGTACTTTGGAATGGCAGGGTCTCAGTATGCACTCACATGCAGGATGCACACATGGGCAGCTTTAGATGTCGGATCCACCACTTCCGACATGACCTGTATGACATCTGGGGCCTCACAGCCGGCATGCTCATCCGGGTCGCAGAAATAGCTTATGGCAGGCCAGCGGATTTTGATGTCCACGGCTCTGCTACTGATTATTCCACGCTCTACTACGATGGCAATCAAGTGTGCTCCCGAGGCTGTTCTGGCTCCGATGATGTTTGCTTTCTTGAGGACGGCAACCGGGAAGTTCGAGCACATCAATAGGCATCGCGGCCAGAATCCTTGCTGGTCAGAAATAGATGCAGCGGAGGTCCTTTAAAAACTGCAGCAGATGAGTTCAACATGCTGAAGCCCCTATCTGAGAGTTCAGACATTACCAGTGTTTTTGCGTCACTGCCTGTTTGTGTAGCAGTTGCCATGTTGCAGTTGTGCATGTCTACGCATGCGTATCTGAAAGATCATCATCACCCGCCGTGTTTTTGCTCAGTATGTGCACTTGTGATGATGACCTTGCAGTGGCAGGGAAGCAGCCCCTTTCGGGATACTTCACAGTACGGATGATGAAGTGTGACAGATTCCAGCGCCCCGCAACCCATTATATTGTACTCATGTTTTCTGACCGTATAATTGAAAAGGTGTGACTCAGTGCTGTTTGAGACAGTTGTAACGAGTGACAATACAAGGGATGAATAGGACGGCATGAATACAGTCTGTACAGCTCAGACGCTGTCCCGCGCTCGTTCTTTCAAATATTTTCAAGTTCCGGTTCACAGCCACGGTTTGACCCATGTCGGAACATACACGAGCCAAACGAATGCTTGTGAGGTCTGTGAGATGCGGAACAGCCACCCCACGAGGTCGATACCATACATCGAACTGCTGCTATCGCCGTCTGTCACCATTAATGACCACGGATTGATCAGTAACCATGCCAGACAACCTACTCCTGTCCAAATGGACAGCCTGGCCTTGTCTACCTTTTGCCATGCGATCAGAGGCGTGCAGCACAGCAGAGCAACATACACATCCGCCCTGCATGACACACTCACCTTCCTCTACCCAGAAGACATTCTGCACCAATCAAGCGTACAAACGGGCAACACAAGTGTAAGTAGCATAGGCGCACCAGTTCACAAACATCCAGGCCGCCATGAGCATGATGGTGCTGAGCAGCGAGGCGGCGTGGTGCATGCGGGCTGCATCCTCACTCCATGGTGTCCTGAAGCCCTCCTCTGCCAGCAGCAAGACGACATAAGCACTTGAAGCAGCCCCCATCAGTACGGCTGGCCAAGTCCATCCACTGCCGGCCCAGACGCTGCCTGCACTTGCCACCACTCCTGCTTCTCAGGCCAGCCAAAGCGGTCACACCATGTCTAGCTGCTCGATGCCATATGTTTCAGCTCAGGCAGCATGACTATCGATGCTTGAACATCGACACTTTACATTATCACAAACAGCAGTTGCGACAGAGCTCCGGGCTGCGGCTGTTTCTAGCAAGCTATGAAAGCGGCTGACCTGGCTTCTGTGCCAATGCAACGGTGCCAGTGCATACACATAATGCCGGCTGTCAATACACCGGTGTGGACTTGGCTGCATTATCATGAACGAGTTCGTGCATGCATCACCCCGACAGCACTTGCCACACGCAGCTGCATCAGCAGGCGTACCCCCAGCTGCATGCGTGGCCCCCACATGCACCGCCAATCCCACGGCAGCCGCCGCAGCATGCACCACAGCAACCTTGCTGCAGCTCTGCATCACCGCCGCCCACCCCCCTCGAATCGTGATCTGCTGCATCACCTGCCGCGGATATGTCTCAACATCTGCCTCCGCCTCTATCGCCTCGCTGCTGTCGCCACACGCGCCGCTTCGCGCGCTGGCTCCCGCCGAGCCTGGGGCAGAGGGTGGCCGAGGAGGCAGTCGGGAAGGCAGGCAAAGGCATGCGTTGGCTGCGAGGATAAAGAGCGCGAGCAGGATCAGTGCAGGAGGCAGAGTGTACGCCTCGATGGGGATGAACTTGTTCGTTGCTGGCAGAAGGTACATGAAGTAGGAGTGGTGCAGGCGCTCCAGCAGGTTATTCAGGCTCCGCAGCGTGCCCTCCAGAGCGGCTGCGAGCTGCACAATCTGCCTGGCAGCTGGCGCGTCTGCCGTGGTTGTGCCGCTTGCTGCCTGCAGGTGACTAGGCCTCAGCAGGAGGCTCTGACGCTGGACTAAGCATGGGTCTGTTGCTGTGCGCGACGCCATGTGACGAATTGTCTGCGCGAGTACGCAATCTGTGCCCGATGGAATCCGAAGGAACAACAGTGATCAAGTCTGATCGGCATGGAACAGCTGCCGATACAACCCCCGCTGTACCTTGTTGCTTGTAAGCGTCTCCACCGTGAGAACGTTTCCGCAGCCCAAGTGGCGCTTTAGTAATGTGGACAGCGACCGTGGCGAGCTGCATGTAGCGGTTCAACACAAGCAGCTGATAAGCAGGAGCCAGGGGCGAACAGGGAGCAGGCGGGCGGTGACTGCGTCCACAGCATACTCCTTGAACGCCGCATGCGCCCCGTCTGCCATGCCGCCAACTTGCATCGCCACGAAGGACACCGTGCCCTCCAAAAGGGCCAGGTACTGCTGCTGTTCCTTGGTTGCCGGCGGCGGTAGCGCGGTCTTGAGCTGCTCTAGCAGGGCGGGCCGGTGCTGCGGAAGGTGCGTGTTGAGCCTGAGCTGCAAGCGCAGGAAGTGGTTGACGAGGAGCATGACATCCAGCTTGGGCAGCAGGCCTTGCCTGCCAATGAGTGACACCTCCGCTGCTTGCCACAGGCCGCTCTGAGCCTCGACCACGACTGCCTACAACACCACAGCAGCACCGTCAGCCACAGTGCCTGCACCGGGAAGCAGCTTTGAGATGAGGCTGGGCCGGCGGCATGGTGGCTGAGCAGCCGCCTCACATAGGCACAGCGGATGGACACAGGCTTGCACATAAATGACATTCACAGGCAGTGTGCTTTTCAACAGTGCAGACGGCAGCAACAAAGGGGAGGCTCCTGCAAGGGAGTGATGTGACATTCCGATGCTTGATTTTGGGACGGGGCTTTCAAGTATGGTGGTGAGGCGTGATGAGAACTGAGCGATACGAGGATGTGCAGGCACTGCTGATGTATCATGTAGTGTGTTCATACCTGCTGCAGGCGGCCAGCTTTCACCGACTCTCCTCGTGTGGCTGCGGCAAGTGCATCCCGGCCCAGTGCCAAGTCTGCCCACGCCTGTGTGCTGTGCAACAAGCCACATGAGGCATCAGGGATAAGCCACACAAAGTCCCTGGCAAGCCAGGGGACGCTCTGGAGATGGAGGGTGAGAATGGTGCCGACTGCTAGAACTGATGTGGCACCAGCAGCCGTTTGATTCCAGCATGGCTCAGCTTGAGAGTGCCAGGAGGGCTGTCCCCCAGCTGGGCAGCTCATGGACACAGGTGTGACTAGGGACAGGCCTTCGGAGCCATCGCCTCGCGCTGATGGCACAACCACATAGTTGTTGATGCAGCTGCGGCTGCCGTCTTGGGAGCGAAAGCTCTGCGTGTGCACATGCAATCCCTGCCGGCGCAGGACGGTGGTCACATCGAGCTCACTGATGTCTTTGGAAATCGAGGTCAATATGCCAAACGCACTCTTCACGGAAGTGCTGGAATCAGCTGTCCTGCATGCGTGAGTTTGTGCTGTGATGGGCACGAAGCACAGATGACAAAGGCTGGTGTTTGGCAGGCATCACAGAGACATATGCTACAACAGCACACCCTATACTAGGTACCGAGTTGTGGATCATCAGAGCATTTTCGTCGATAAATGTGCCCTTGGCCAGCAAAGGTAGAAGGAATCCGCCCACATAACCTGCAACAATGAGTACAGCAGCGATAGGCCTTGCAAGCTCTACAACCACCAGTAAGACCTTCCGGAAGACATCCTTTCCTGCCATAATATCAGAATGAGCCCTCTCTTGCCGGAAGGCGACAGAGACACGGAAACCGCTTGGTTAACTCATTTCATGTATTCACATCGGGATGGCACTGCCTCCAATCCAAATGAACAATAACGCAGCCGCATCAGTAGAGTCTCCATTCCTGTTTGTGCACTGACTCGCAGTCACCGGGTCATGTCAAGTCCATGCGACGTAAAGAGCAAACGTCACGAAGTCAACATAAGGGCATCTCCACCCCGCCAATCAACATCGGCACATCGAATGGGCCACACTACGGACAATAGAGTCGACAATTGATATTTCTGTGAATCCTGATGTCCGACAGTAGACTGTTGTGCGCGCCACAGTCACGGCAGCAGACCCGGGTGCTACAGCATCGCAATGCGACAAAAACCCCACACGGCGCGCACAGCTATCAGGTCAACAAAGCACAGCAGCGGCTGGTGTGTCCCGATAGTTGAGCCTTGCACGTCCTGCGACCTCTTTACACTCTGACCTCTAGGTGTCCAAGGAGCACACCTCCTCATCAATTGGCCAGCCCCTCAGGATGCTCCCCACCTCATCATGATTGTTTGAAAATGCCGCCGCTCCGGATGATGCTCGTGCATCCCTCTACAACAAACCAACAGCACCACTGTCTTAATATCCAGAGAATGCAGGCTCGAGGAGCTGTCACAGTTTCAATGGGACTAAAGGGTGTGCAGATCCATCAGTGATGAGGTTGCAACACTCTACTCAGCAGCCACATCGGCAGTGCAGCCAGTGCTTCTTGAGCGAGAACTTCGGTCACATGAAATCTGCGGTCATTTGCTTGCTGCAAGACAACAGGAATGTCACACCCACCCAGCTGCATCACGTCCTTGGCAACGTACAATGATTCTGTTAGTCTACATGCCTTAATCAGAGCGAGCACATGCTACCGCGACTACGTTCTGTAGATGTGTTACGCGTGTCATAAAGCCCGCACAGGATTACACTTTTAAATGGCCCAAAAATCATATTTCATCACGTTCGATAATGTCACACAGCGCAGGCCCCATGCATGCAGTGTTTCCATGCAATTCACAGCGTGGCAAGCCTGCTCAGCCCCGTAGACATCTTAGTACATGTCACCCATGCCTGGCATAGCTGGTGTCTTCGGTGCGCCCTCGTCCGCTGGAGCCTCCACGACGATGCATTCTGAAGTTGTGATGAGAGAGCTCACGGATGCAGCATCCACAAGGGCTGTCCTGACAACCTTCAATGGGTCAATGATACCTGCATTCAGGCTCACAGATCAGGCCCTCCCACCACACCATCAGAGCAACCTGGGCAGGTAATCCATGTACAATACACACACCAACCAACCGCACACATGCCACTCAGTTCCAAAGAGAGCAAAGCGAATCAGATTCAAAGCCGAGAGCTGTCACCGGCAACAACGACGAAGAGTCCTGTCACAGAACCCTCAGGTAGAAAGCCACAAGGTAGCGGCGGCAACACCGTGCACATGCGCCGTCCTTAACGTGAACAAGTGACAGTCAAGGGCTCGGATTTCATAGCATTCACTGAAATTCCCCAGCACGCTCATTTGGCAGCTGTGACCAGGCTGCAAGTGGAACACAGACATAGACATGGACTGCAGGCGTAGTGGTGCCAGCATGAGGCACACCAGATTCAACCATGTTGCAGTACTCCCCCTTTGCCGCGTCAAAGCCCCAGTTCGGGTCATCGCTTTCAAGCAACTTCCCGACGATCACCGCGCCTTCGTGCCCGGCATTCTTGCACAACGTCTTGGCCGGCATCTGCACAGCGCGCATCACGATGTCCACACCGACGCGCTGGTCCAGGTTGGACATCGATTCCAGGACACCGTCCAGGGAGCGCGACGCGTGCAGCAGTGCTGAGCCGCCGCCTGCCACGATGCCCTCATCAACCGCCGCCTTGGTCGCGTTGAGCGCGTCTGTCACCCGGTCCTTCTTCTCCCCCACCTCGACCTGCAGCACGCCTCTCGGTTGGGCCTCACCCAGGCTGGCACACTGAAGCTGCAGCTGAAAAGGCTTGTTGAACGTCATCATGAGCCACTCGGTGGGATCTCTTCAGATCTTTCACAAGCACCGCCCCTACCGCACCAGCTATGCTTAGTTTGAATGTCAATTTAACACATAAACAAAGCCCAGCTACACTAGTCCAGGCTTGCAGTCTAGTAGCACCAGCACCATCCTGGTGACGCATGACATCTAAGCGTCTTGAGCCCGGGCTAGCCACGGTCCCCTTGCTACGCGAGGCGAACACCCGGACAGCACCACAACCGCCCAAGGCCACCGCACGAGTATCACAGGGGCATGTGAGAGGTCGTGTGGATGCGCGCTGGGGTGCTTTGTGCAGCGCAGGGTCGGGGGCTATGGGCCAAGCAGGAGCGGGGGCCCACCTCGGAGGCACCGCCGATCTTGAGCACCGCGACGCCGCCGGAGAGCTTGGCCAGGCGCTCCTGCAGCTTGTCGCGGTCATAGTCTGACGTTGTTGTGGACGCGGCCTCGCGGATCTGCTCGCACCGCTCCTGGATCGTGTCCTTCGCGCCTGCGCCGTCCAGCAGAATGGTGTCGTCCTTCGTGATTGTCACCTGCACATAGCATACCCCTGCATACCGCACGCCTGGCCTACTCCATACCACGCTGCCCAGGATGGGCACCGACCCATCCGTGGCAAGGATCTTGGGATACCGACCACGCTTGGGCCACGCCAAATGAGGCACTCATCAGCCTAAGCCTGAGGTCCGGGTCGCTGACTGCATCACCTCGCTTGGGGCATGCATGCATACAGCACGCACAGTGGATTACGGGCTGCTGCTTCGGAGTTAGGGTAAAAGTGATGTCCCATGTGACTTGCCCCCTAATCAAACATCGGGGACTTGTGGACTGAGCTCGATGATCTGAAAGAGAGTCAATGGCGTGCTCCACATAACCATGGTGGACCCGACGCCATACACTCAGGGTAAGAGGTTGCCACAGCACGCACAGCACGCAAAGCGCGCACCTTGCGCGCGGTGCCCAGCGCCTCGAGCTCCGTCGTCTCTAGCTTCATGCCAAGCTCCTCCGACACGACCTGCGCGCCCGTGAGCACTGCGATATCCTGCAGGTTCGCCTTGCGGTTCTCCCCAAAGCCCGGCGCCTTCACGGCCGCAACCTTCAGCCCGGCGCGCAGCTTGTTCAGGATCAGCGTTGCGAGGGGCTCACCCTCAATGTCCTCCGCAATGATCAGCAGCGGCCGCTGGCTCTGCACCGCCTTCTCGAGCAGCGGCATCAGAGCCTGCAAGCTCGAGATCTTCTTGTCGTAGACAAGCACGAGCGGCTTGTCAAACTCGACGCGCATCGCCTTGTTGTCGGTCACGAAGTATGGCGAGATGTAGCCGCGGTCGAACTTCATGCCCTCGACTACCTCGAGCTCATTCTCGAGGGTCTTGCCGTCGGCGACGGTGATGACGCCCTCCTTGCCGACTTTCTCCATTGCCGTCGCGATCAGCTGCCCAATCTCGCTATCGCCGTTTGCGGAGATCGTGCCGACCTGCATGCAGCGCCAGCGTGTGGCCTGGGAGGGCGGGGCATGCCGGCTGTCCGGGGGCAAAGCCAAGCGTGCACGGAACCGTGACAGCTATGTGCTCATGGCTGCTGCGGCGCAGGTGTGGTTGTGCCAGCCATGTCGCAGCAGATCATGTACACCCAAGCATTTGCGAGGGGTTGACGAGGGTGGAGAAATACACGACTTCAAATGAGAGACTGGGCGCAGCTCAGGTTAGAGACTGCGCTCTGGGCTAAATGGCCGTAGCAGAGTTTTGGAGAGGCCTACTGGCTGTGCTCTTGCAGCAAGGTGCAGCATGGCGGGGTGAACGCATGCCTGTGCAATCTCCTCTGCTGTGGAGATGTTAGTGGCCCGGTCCTTGAGGTTCTCCACGATGTGGGACACTGCGGCGTCAATGCCACGGCGCAGATCCATTGGGTTCATGCCGGCGGCTACGCTTTTGAGGCCCTCACGGAGAATGGCTCGGGTCAGGAGCGTGGCGGTGGTAGTGCCATCACCGGCGATGTCATTGGTTGTACTGGCCACACTCTTGACAAGGGAGGCGCCAAGGTTCATGGCACGGTCCTTGAATTCGATGGACTTGGCGACCGTGACGCCATCTTTGGTGATCTTCGGACCGCCAAAGGACTGCTCAATCATGACGTTACGACCCTTAGGCCCAAGAGTCACCTCAACAGCATCAGCCAGAGCGTCCACACCCGCCATGATGGCAGAGCGGCCGTCTGTGCCGAAGCGCACGTCCTTGGCGGCATAGCTGCGGGTAGTCTGAGAGGTCAAGGCCTGCAAAAAGCTTGCTTGGGTGTAATGAGGTTGGGGCGGTGTCAGGAGATGAAGGGGTTTGGAGCAGAGGGGGAAGCGTGGAGCCACCAGATGACAAGCTTGACGATTTGTGTGGCGTTAAAAGCTAGCATAAAGTAGAAAGTTGGAATTGAATTGAATAGTGGCACCGCGCTTCGTTGGAGCCGGTTTGAACCCCGCTAGATACAACCTATCGCGACGCCGGAACAGTCCGGACTGACTGCCAGCCATTGACATGCCGGCCGGTGACCAGACTGGCAGCGGAAATGACGTGTTTCCTTCATCGATAAGAAACTGAAAGTCGCCATTGAAATCGTTTTGGTGGCGCATAGGTGCTTTGTGCACGCCAGGCCGCGCAGTTGGCTGTTCGTTCGTTGGCCAGCACTTGCGGCACATCCGCGCGTGAACCTGACCGCACTCATACACTCGCTATCCGAGCAAGCATACCTACCAGCTATCAAAGCATGTGTACACATACTGAGCGTACCTTCAGGCCAAGCCTGCCGGCCTCCCGAAGCCTCGAGAAGGACTGCATATTGCACAAGGCCTGGCAGAAAAGGTTGATGGATATACAGACTACGTCGTGGCACAAGTGACAGATTGAGTGACCTGCTGTGTCTATGCCTGTTTCGTGCCCTGCGCAGCTTGCAGCTGACCGTATGGTCGCCTGTTGTGTCGTGCACGGTCGCGGGCAGTCCCCGTTAGACATGCATTGCGTTGGTCTGCGTGCCGCTAGAGCCACCGTGCACCGTGCCAGGCTCCAACGACAGGATGGATTTGTTCGAGCATGTCCATATACCTCGCCTGCATGCATAACATGGATACGTGAATCTCTGCTACAAACGACCGTAGCTGTATTACGGCCGGAGCGTGATCCTAGTCCCGAGAGCCTAATGATGTGAAGGGAACAGCCTGAAATGAACACTGGAGAGCATCGCCATGACAAAAGACCCGATCAGAAGCGAGGTGAGCGTATGTCGCGGTTGTTACGTGCGAACAATTTCTGTTCAGCCTGTGCCCTTGGCAATGACTATCCCGCGTGTTCACAGACGGAGCCCAGGCGTGGCAGGAGGCGAGACGGGCATGGCTGGAGGGAAGTTTGACGGCTGAACTTCAAAACGCAGACTCATGTGACGGTGCTTCGGACGGCAGCAGCGACTTGCTTGATGCACCCGCCAGCAACGCAGAGTATGTCAACCGGCCGAACTGGACACGCGTTTATCTGCCGCATTGCAGAACTTTGTAAAATCTCCTGCGCCTAGAGACTCTCGAAGAGGCGCCCTCGCTGGCACATATATCATGCTGCGTTACCTGCGATAACCGACGCTGTCGTTGCATTGGCTGGTCACCAAGCCTCACGTGGTGCAGGGTGCCTGATGAGCTGCGGACATGGCTGAACACACATAGGCGTTTTCCGCGTAGTGTCCCCCTCAGTGTACGCTCCCGGTATCATGCTAGGAACGTGCTGCAGCGTTCTGTTCGAGTACTCGTGTGTGTGAACGCAGCAGCTCCCATGTGCAGGCGATGGTTACGTACCTGATCGATCAGTGGACGTTCGATGATGTTCCCAAAGATACGATCAAGGTTCTGGGTGCAGGGTATGCCCTCCTCCAACTGTGTCTGCAGGTTCATGCTCTGTCCTCTCAATCGCCGTCTTGATGTCCCGCAGCTCCGAACGTTGTGCCTCGTAGAGCCGTGTCTGTTGGGGCAGCAAACTGATGCCGTCGTGAAAAGTTCATGTAGGCTCAAATGTATGCAGGAACAAAACGCACGAGATCGTGATTAAAGCACCAGTATAGCAATGAGATGCCCTGTTGTCACAGGATTCCTCGTTTCAGCTAGAACTGCGAGTATGGACCTGAGAATTGTATATTCTATTCTCACATTCTATACAGCTTCGACCAATGTGTGCTGTAGAGCGTGTGGTCTGTCAAATGATCTGTGCGTGGAACACAGCCATCAAAAACCAGATCCGTAAGCATCTCAGCGCTGAGCAATAACAGTTGTGTAAATTTTACTTGAGTGGTGTTGTGCATGACCTCTCCAATTAACAAAGACCAAAGTTGAAGACTTGACCATTGCAGAATTTCAGCTGGTGACGGCGCTGCATATGCTGCTCGATCTGCGTGATGACACAGATCGCCGTGCACCTATTAAGATCATTTTTTTCTGTGATTGTCCTGGTGGAGTTTCAATTGTTGATTGTGCAACTGGTCAGCAGTGGCGAGGTGAATGCCCATGGTAGCAAGGCCCCACCCGCTGCTCATTCTGAACCCTCACAAGCGAACATGTGGTGCGTTCAGTGCATCCCAATTTGCCCGAAAAGATGGCAGTGACTCCATCCCGCATAATTGCAAGCAGTTCCATGCAACAACAAATAGTTGGCCATGTGGAGGAAGATGAGGGACTACTGCTGTGCGCCAAGCATTCCTGCAATCAACGCAAGCAGGCCGAACACTGGAGGATACCCGTAAGCTCAGCAGTAGAGTCGCAGGCATGAATTGCCTTATGTCCGGCCTCAGATGTACAGCAAGCTGATAAAGAACATGGTGGCAGCCTCGAGGGCGTTGCTGCTGTGAATGCGAATGTCATTGCATGCTGTGGCGCAGTCCTGCCAAGGGTTGTGACGGTTGCACTAGTTCAAGTAACAGTGCCTTATGTGATCATATTGAGGCTGAAAATTTATGTAATGCACCGAAGATTGTGTGAACATACTATAGAAGGTTGACAATATTACAGGTCACCTGACTTGTTCTTCTGTTGTTGCTTCTTTCATGGTTCTCAAACGCATCATGCTATTACGCAACCCCGGGTAACAGGATAGGTGCACTCCATGCTTCTGACCCAGGCCACAAGTCACACCGATGTTGCTCGAAATTCCTATGCCTGACACTGCATATAGATTGAGAGATGGTGGATATATCGATTTCGGTGGCTGCGCGCATTCACAGTTGGCCTCCTGGTCTTGTTGACCCTGAGGCATGAGTACACCAATGTCCGATGAGAAACCAGGCGGCGGCTCTCACAGCCACTCAGCGCAGAGTTCGAGTGTGCCCATTAGGTGCTTGAGGACATGCTTACTGCACCGCCTCTTGTCATAAGAGCCGCTTGAGGCACCTGCCATGGGGGATCCGGTGATGTGAAGGCGAGCTATGCCCATGCGGACAGACGTGCATTGCCTGAGTACACACGTGCGATCGATGAGGCATGAGGGGTGCTGCCTACCGCGCCACTTCTGAGGCACATGGTCAGTTTGGAGGTGCTAGCAGGCAGGCGACACCACTGTTTGCCAGTACTGAGGCATGGTTGGGTGCGACTGCAGTCTCCGCAGCAGCTCGATATGAGCCCTTGTGGCCAGTTCAGAAGCTGGCAGAGAACTGCTGGAGTAAAGGCAGTATTTCTACGTTTACAAATGCAGCTTCTAACACTGCATGTCGAGCGTCTTGAGCTAATGCAGTGAAAATTATCAGGTGGCTTGAATTGCACCTCGGTCTCAGCAATCTCCAACCACATACTAACTACAGCTACACCTGACATGCCATCAGCTTCATATACACATCCTGGAATTCCCGCAATACACCCACAGCCTCTACAAACTAGGACGGCCATTCTGTTCCCGAAATCACTTGCTGCTCAGCAGCCGGATCCACGTTGCACCACCCCATCGTGCAAAGCCCACAGCGCACAGCGTGGGCAGGATCAGGGTGTAGTCCCTCGTGAGCTCAAACAGCAGCAGCACGCTCGTGAGCGGCACGCGACACGATGCCGCCAGCATGGCGGCAGCCCCAACAAGTGCGTAACCGTTTACCCCAGACAGCTGCATGTCCGCCATGGACGACCACATGCCTGTCGTGGGCACTCCAGCAGCAACAGCTTCCACCGCCCCGTCCGCAAAGAGCCAGAACGAGCACCCCAGCGCAGCCCCTACGCACAAGAACGTTTCTTAGTCTGCAGTCCTGAAGGCACATTTGCCACAGTCATGGCACCTGTTCCCTACATCTGACAGTGCCCCTGCCATGCAGCCACCCCCGAGTGCCAGGACGCTGCGGGGGAGTTGTACAGTGAGCCACCTGTACAGGCCCAACACATGTGGAACTGGCAAGCGTGCTGTGCGGATACTCAAATGGTTTACAGTGACGATTTGCATGCGCGCGAAACCTAAGACGCACCCATGAACAGTGCTGGTGCGTAGACTCCCCCCACGAGGCCAGAGCCACGGCAGACCGCGGTTGCGGCAATCTTCACAATCACGAGCGCGGCCAGGCCGCTCGCGGAGTACGCGCTGGCACTCGAATCCTCCAGTTGCAGGAGCGCATTTAGATTGTCGAACCCCTACACACGACACAGGCCTCACCCCAAGCTCCTACTTCTCACACACAAATATGCATGCACACAACGCGGCATTGCAACACCACAGTTGTGGCAACCAAGGTGTGCTGCCTCGGCGAGTTACGCGTAATGTAGTGCAATGGTGCACGTGCTGGAAGGGACGCTCAGCTGCTTACGGCATGCGGGGTGCGCGGCCGCGCACCTGGTATGTGATCTCTGGGAACAGCAGTGCCAGCGAGCCGCACGCGAGCCCCCCAGCCGCGGGCATTAGCCACGGCGGCACGCCCCACTGCCGCAGGCGAGCGAACGACCGCTCGGAGTTCTCGACTGCCGCGCCAAATCCCGCCGAAGCGGTGCCGCACATCAGGCCCAGCAGCACGCACAGCGGCAGCTCCTGCACCAATAGCGGCGCCTCCGCGGGCACATGGAACGCGGGCTCCAGACCGAGCCCCGCCTGCGACACGACGGCCGCCGTGACGCATGCGACGAGCACTGTGGCTACGAGGACCCCGCTGTCCTCTGCGACATCGTTGCTGGGAGCAGTGGCGGGAGCCGCAGGCCGCGTTGGCGCGAGCAGCACCGTCTCGACTGCGAAGATCACCCCGGACATCGGGGCGCCGAACCCTGCAGCCACACCGGCACCGGCACCGGCGGCGAGCAGGTCTGTCGCCACGTTCGCTCGCTGCAGACAAATGTGTACGTCAGGCGTACAATGTGCGTGAAGGCTGTTGTGACGAAAATGCAGCTGTGAGGGTGCTGCAGTGAATCACATGCATGCTGCCAATGCATCTTGAATTGTGGACACAGGGGCACACCTGCTCCCGTGCGGCACACTTGATGCGCTCTGCTGTGGCCTTGCCCAGTTCAACGCTGGGACCTTCTGGGCCCATGGATGCGCCAGAGCCGAGTGTGATGGCGGAGGCTACCAGCTTGATGTACGGCCGGAACGTGTACTGCAGCCCCCGCCTACGCAGCACTCCTTTGAGGCTGTGCAGGGGAGCGTCGGTGATCGCGACGGTGCCGCTACTGAGCGATTGGCTGAGGCGGGGGAAGCGGCCAGGGATTGCGACCTCAAGGGATTGAAGGGGTGCGCCTGTGGTCTTTTGTGGTCTTGACTGAGCGCTGTCATCGCTTGTGGTGACCAGTGCATTCAGCGCTGCAGTCTCGGCTGACAGGGACGTGCTGTGCGGAGCATCGCTCGTGTTTGACGCCGGCTGTGATCCATTCTTCACGACGGCGGGAGGTGTGTCACGTGGAGCAGGTGTGACAGCAGGTGGATCTGCCGTAAATCCCCCTGCCATGCCACGCAGGGCAGCAACTACAACACCACCTACAACAGGTGGCAACAAAAGGCTTTGCCATGGGGAGAAACTTGGATACCTGTACAGGCCGTTGGAGCCAAAGGCCGCCAAGCGAGGGGTGCTGGTCCAAACAATGTGGTCCTGAATTAGGTGGACTAGATCGTTGAACAGCACAACCCCCAACCCTGTGGCAAGACCAGTCGCTGTTGCAAGAAGCAACACCACTGCTTCGTCCACTGCAACTTCGTCGACAACTGGTTCATCGCCATCCACAGTCTGCAAGATGTCGACACTGGCGGACGCTGGGATGGCGTCGGTTGCAGTCTTTCCGGCACCCTCATCTGCCTCAATTGTCGGTGAAGACGGCTTGTTTTGTTGTGTGGGGCGATTTGAAACTTTGCACTGGACGCAGCGGCTGGCGCGCTGCTTCAAATGCAGCGTTGACGCCGCTGATGTTTGCGCAACTTTGTATGTTGGACTCTGCAAACTCACGCATTCAGCTGCATTTACCAATCATTCTCATGAAAATGCGCTTGCTGGTACGCGTGCAGCACTTGTGGTAAGACAGACTCTACCAGCCGGATCTGCAGGTACCACGGGTCTGTACACCTGCCACGCGGCCATTGAGAAGGCGCTTCGTTGAAAACAGTGCACCGTGGCTGGTACATTTTGCAGAGCCGGGAACCAGAAAAGCAGCAGACAGGCCTACTTTAGATCAGTTCTGGAAGACGGATGAAGGACGTACGCCGGTCGCAAATGCCGTGTGACGCATCTGGGCCAGTTGTACTGACCGCAAGCGAATGCCTGCACGACGCTCCTTGCTCAGATAGCACAGTCTAACGATGCAGCTGCTTCTCTTCACTGTAACACTGGTGTTCTATATTGGTGTGGGATGAGGCCAGCAGACTGCTGTGCAGCTCCACAGAACGACTTTCTGATTGTCTGGATTCGCCTGTCCCGCGCCGAGATGCACAGACTGGTGCGTAGATGAAGGATAATGTTGCCGTTGGTTTATGGTGGCTCGTTGAAGGAAAATGGTGACGGCTTCATGTCCACACCCGGGCACCGAAACGGTACTTGGCAAAGCTGTGCTTGCATGCATATACTGGATGCCATGGCTTGAGGGCACATGCTCGACAACAAAACCCGATGCAGCATGCCCTCCTTGGCAAATTGCAGCAACATGATGCTGCAGAGCGCATGCACATGACGGAATGCTGAGGTGACAACGAGCACGTAATAGTTGCACCAGGTGCTCCGCGTTGCGGTCTACATTCTGGCACCACTCGATTGCCGATCTCGTGCAAAAACGAGAATTAGACAGCACTCTACGGACATCGCAAGTCTGCTTGACCCTCATATGCGTGTGTTTCGGTCGGCTTGAGGAATATCGATGGAGCCTGACGCTGCCCTGGCAAGCTTCAGCAGGCGCTCACTGCAAAACTTGGCGAAAGAGTTCGGCATCAAGGCACGCCATACACTAAGTTTATTTGATATTTGCACTTCCCGTGCACGGTGACAGTGATATGCTTGCTGTTGTTCGCTTGTTCGAGAGCGCAAACAGGCAGCCTGCGCAGCGCTGCCGACATAGACCATCAACCTATCCTTGAAACACGTAGACTCACGTGAAGTGCGAACGCCGATGGACCTGCGGAGGATTTCGTGACCTTTTGTCAGCGACAATGGCGCTGCACGTGAGAAAAATCTGTGAGTCCGGTAACAACAGATTCGAGAGGCCCAGACTTGCTGAATCATGTATGTATTATGTTGCTGGCCTGAAGAGGTATCAGCATAGATTGTAAATGGTTCACCGGGTCTGTTCGCGGTCCTTAGTCTGTGTCATCGCATCATTACACACATCAAGTTCAGTCACTCTGCAGGCTTTTAGACCCACTCAACAAGGAAGGTTATTTGCAGGCGAACTTGAAAAGTGAGATAATCAAATCAGAATTGATATCCAGAGGGTGGAAAGATCGCAATGAAAATGACTGCTCAGCGAATTTCTCAGGCAGCGCCGGGCTCACCTCTTCCTGTGAAGATCCGATGAAAGATTCGCCTGAAGATCCATCTAGTACTCACAGCGATCAGACTGGCCTAGGGCACTGTGTAAGGAGCCCGTGGCAATGTTAGATGCGAATTAAGTCTTTCTCGGGGCATGGCTTAATCGTGTACACGTATGCAGGAGGCAAGTTGCGTGCCAAATCCGCAGGATCCCTCTGGACCAGAGGCTGCTCATGCGTTTCTGCCACCATCACAGGGCGAAGGCAGCGGCAGCCGCGATCAATTTGCTGCCTTGATGCACACCGAGCAGCGTGCAATGATGCGAGCCCAACGCCGTGCTACTTTAGCTCAGGCTATGGCCACACCAGCTCGGCGAGCTCTCGATTCAAGCCTTCACATCGCAGCTGCGGAACCCTGTGCACCCAGGTCCCCGCCTCAGACCATGCCTGACAGGCAAGGGCAGCCCACTGTGGTGCACCAAGCACAGCAGGACCCTGTGCGTCAACTGCACCAAGAAGCTTCAAACACAGCACCACCGGCCGCTTCGGCAGGCGGCGCAACCACACCTGACAAGCTCAGGGATAGATTTGGCGCTCCGTTTGCATTTCACAGGTTTCCAGGCGAGCGGATTCCTGGATCTGCACGCCGTGCAGGTCCGAGGCAGCCCTCGCTGTCTCCGTCCCGCCGTGCGTGGAAGCCCATCGCTCCATCTGCAAGCTTGGACCGAAATGGCTCGTGGTCGGCTGCACCTGCCTCTGCCAGATCTAAGTCCGCGCGTGCGCCATCATCAAGAAATCTGGCATCATCTCCGTTTGTAGAGCACCGGCCCAATGTAGATGGTGACACGGCCCCGCTTTCCCAAATGCCTGCCGCCAATTCGTCTGGGGACCATGGATTTGCCAGTGGCAAGTTGCCACCCCGCACCACCGACGCCCATGAGGGGCTGGCGCCACGGTCTACCCTGCCTAGCAGAGATGTACAGCCACCTGGCACTGTGGGGGTTGTGAACAGATCATCGCAAAGTGGGCGAATCAGGACTTCACATGCGGAAATGCCAACTTTTCCGTCCCAGCCGGCAAATCCTTGCCTTGGTAATATGGGGGGTGGATCTTCGCACAGTGGCAGACTCACAAGCCGCGCTGGGGAATCCTCTGCGAGGATAACTCCGCCTGCTCCTTATCCAAGCAAGCCCAAGCAACGGCCCACGCCGCCACGGCCTGGATTGCCTACCCCTCCTCGTGGGGCAAGGCATGATTCACACGACCCCAGTGATCAGGAGGAGCCCGGTGCGTGTTCCATCTGGTAGGACTCATGGCAGCCCTGCAAAGTGAATGCCTGTTGATGGTGCTGCATGTGCTATATGCTGCATTGTGATCTTTTCCCTGTCTCCCACATGTGGACATCTGCTCTTCAGTCTAAGGATTTCAGCCCCAGTACTACTGAATGGCAGGCACATCAAATTTGCATTGTCTGGGATTGGCCAATAGTAGGGTGGACTCACCCGAGACACATGGGCTCTGAAACTCCATCCAGACCCGTCGCTGGCTTGTCCGTGGCCACCAGCCAGACATGCGTATCAGCACAGAGCGGGACTGCTGCTCACATTACAATGGCCTGTTGTGCAGAGCTTGCGTCATGTAAAGCAGCCGTGGAGTCCGAGATTTTGATGACGATTCCGTCCGTGCATTGGGGAGATATTGCGGGGATGACCGGTGTCAAGCGGGTCTTACAGGAGGCAGTGGTGCTGCCATCCATGCGGCCAGACATTTTCACTGGGCTAAGGGCACCCACACGTGGTGTGTTCCCTCAGCAATTGCCCAAGCATTGCAGTCCTATGCAGCTGAAGCAGCCTAGGTCAGCCACACATCACGTGAACATGTGCTGATGCTTCAATGGTGCAGGGGTATTACTTTTTGGGCCACCAGGCACTGGCAAATCGTTGCTTGCTAAGGCCATTGCGACGGAAGCCAGCTCCACATTCTTTTGCATGAGTGCATCAAGCCTTACGTCACGCTATGTTGGGCGAGGTGAAAAGATGGTCAGGGCCTTGTTCGAGACGGCAGAGCGTATGCAGCCGGCCATCATCTTCATTGATGAGATCGACAGTGTGCTGTCCGCCCGAAGCGCGTCTGAGCACGAGGCATCGCGTCGTCTCAAGACTGAGTTCCTGCTACGATTCGATGGCCTCAAGGTTCGTCACCTGCTGTGTTCTTCTCCTGCGCAGTAGATTGTCAGCACCAGCTCTATCACGCTTGTTCCTTCCTGTGGATCTGTCAGTTGCGTTACGATTGCTTGCAGGATGCTGAAGACAGCAGGGTCATTGTCATTGGTGCAACTAACCGTCCGGGAGACCTTGATGATGCCGTGCTGAGACGGCTAGCAAGGAGAGTACATGTGCCACTGCCAGATCTGAGCACTCGGCTGCAGTTGCTACACATCACCCTGGACAACCAGGGAGGCCAGCTGTCTGCGGCTGACTTTCAGCAAGTTGCCGAGTCTACACGGGGCTACAGTGGGAGCGACATGGCCAGTTTATGTAAGGAGGCTGCCATGCGACCAATAAGAGAGCTGTCATGTGCACAGCTCCAGACCGTAGATCTTCAGCAGTTGCGGCAGATGAATAGGGACGACCTGCTGAGTGCCATGAGGATAGTCAAACCAAGCGTGCCACAGAGTGTTCTTAAAGCATTTCAGGAGTGGAATGATGAGTTTGGCAGTGACTTAAAGTCTTTGTAACGTTTCAGTCCCAGTGACTGCTGCACGTTGCAGCTGAATCATGTTCTTGTACATCATGCATTGCAAATTTTTGGGGTCTTCTTGTTGGTGTTGGTCGCACCGAAATTTGATACAATAGCTTCAACCGTTCACCATGTGTGGAATGTACACAAATTCTTCAATGTGTGTTTGTTACACGCCATCTTTACTCACCGAGATCACACTGGTTTTCTGAATCTCTGGAAGCGTACTGTGAGAGCGGGACATCTCACTATCGCTACTGAGTGGAGGGCACTCCATGAGGCAACAAACCAAAGTGCATGTCGGAGCTGGGCCAAACACGATTGGCTAGCTACCTTCGCCGCGTACTTCTCTTCAAACTGGATGGATAACTGGGTTGCGCCACCATCTGGAGGTCAGTGTTTTCATTAAAAACACCATCAGCTTCTGACCTCCAGAGGCGCGCCGCAATTGCACACTTCTTGGAAACTCGTACAGTACAACTCACTGCTGGCATCAGCACTCGAATCAATGCTATACAGTACACGCGGGTAATTGGAGCGGCCACCTGCAACCGGCAGACCTGCGTCGCCCAGGCATGCGGCACTGCCACGAAGTCCCTCAACTGGAACCAAGCAGCTTCTCACTCACTCACCCCTCCCAAGCTTACCCGCTTGCCGTCACAGGCTATGACGTCGCAGACACCTCCGTTGCGCAAGTATTGCGAATTGCAGCCAAGAACTGCTCCTGTGGGATCCTGTAAACAGATTCAGCATCAGCACTGCAGTCACATGCACCAGGTAAACCTCCACAACACTGCCGCCCCTGGACACAGCTCTGCACAGAGAACAAGGAGCAAGACAGGCACAGGGAGCACACACCCGCCCTGTCCTTGCGGTTGTGCCACGTGCATGAAGCCTTGCATGGCGGGAGACTCGGCCATCTGCAGCACTGGCATCCCCATCGGTTGGCCGTCCGCATCCACGCATTGCAGCATGTCATCAGCAGCAAATACCAGTTGCTGTGTCATTAGCTCAGGTGGGACGACCAAGCTGTAGCCGCCATTGCTTGTGTCCACTGCCATGTTCCTGCAGCTGCCTCCATCCATGGCCCGTGACTGTACCGGGAAGAAAATCTGTGTCCCATGTGAAACGGGAACAAGGCCGTTGGGGCCAGCCTGCAGCATCTGCATGCCTGCTGGCGCTTGGAGGCTGCCCCAAGGGACCATCATTGGCACTGCTCCACCCATGATCGAATTTACAGGGACCCCATCCGCAGTGCAGTCAGGGCGCACAGCCGATGCTGAATCTGATACATGCAGGTCCGGATGCTGAGGGGGTGCGCTAGAGGCTGTGAGGAGATCCGTGTCTAGCCCGTCACAATCAGCACGCATGATGTCATCAGCACCATCGGTTGTTGCGGAGAGGGGGGAAAGCGTGAAGTGTGGTTGTGAGGCCCCGAGTACTCCGCTATCTGAGCCAGTTGCGCCCATCGGGTCTGTCTCAGCCCGTGCAATGGTGTAGAGTACTTGCGCTGCACCCTGTGCTGACAAATTTCGGGCAGGGTCCGACTGCAATGAGAATGCGTTGGTAGCTGCTTCATCAGTATCGGAAATGTTGACTTCGTGAGTGGACGATGGTCCACTCTCATACATACCATCGATAAGCGGTGCCTGCTGCAGGGCATCATGCAGATCGAAGGGCAGACCTTGCACCAACTGCAATAACAGCTCCATAATATCGAAAACTGTCACGTATCTGCACGACCGGCAGTATGATTGATAGCATATGTGAGGTATCGCACATCTGGTTGCCCTGAAATGCCGTCTGGAGATGTCAGAACTTCAGGCATCTGTAACAGTGATCTGTCAGAGAAAATCCGAAAGCATTTTGGCAAGCAGGACGCACTGGGGATCTTAGAAATTCAATTGGGCATCGATGTGCTGGTGCGGACACTGACATACAGGACTGGCACTGTGGTGTCGGAACGGCAACTTGTGCAGGTAGCGCCGCACCAGGAAAGCGGTTTGCGGGATATCGTCTAGAAACTCCAATGCTGCACAAGCAGAAGTGTTTCTGGACGGCAGTGGTTTGACATTCTCGGTCAATGCTGTGGTAACGCCGATCGCGTCCGGCGTCGAGTCCATCGCGTCCGACTGAGGTTCTTCCTTGCAGACGCGCCGTTTGGCGCTTGCGCTTGCATGAGCAGTTCGACTTCCTTTACTTCGGTGCTTCATTGCGCTTTTTGCGGGCTGTGATGTGCGTCCAGCTCGGCACCGATTATGATGGGTCTTAGGCTGCAACGACTCGCCACAGGCGGGACACATAGGCAGCTCTACGCCGTGTCCCCTCTCCTTTCCTGAGCCACGCTCATTGGGTGGAGCCCGATAGTGTACTTTCAGTCTCCAAAGACTGGCAAACTTCCGTTTGCATCCTGCACCAATCGGTGTTGAACATCAATAACTTTTCCCGGCGATCACTCAGGCATCACGCTCAAGCACAATGCAAATATACAGCAATACTCACCTGGGAAAGGACAGTAAAATGGTTGTCTATCCTTGTCCGGCATGTCACGCGAGCTTCCTAGTTTTGAAGCGCGACCATTCCTATGGCGGCAAGTCACAGGGGATGAGACTGTTTCCAGATGCAATCTATGGTGAAGGTTTGGCTCGAGTTGAGAGTGCTGTCCGCGAAATGAATGAGGCTGCACACAACGAGAATCTGACGAGGATCGGGAGCGATTGTCAAAGACGCCAAGGCAACAGAGAGGAATTTGACTGTGGGCTAAGCAACATTTCTGTCCACACACTGCTGAACGTGACACTGCAATGGGTATCTAAACGGTCAGAGTAATTCGCGGCCTGGGCGTCCTGTATGCATCGCGGCGCACCGCATGCATGGGGAGTGACATTTTGCACTTTTTCTGGTCCATCGCAAATCTGTGAATCTGGTACAGACACCACGCACAGTCCAGCCAATTTCGAAGTATCGAGATGTATTGGATATGGGCCAGTCAATTCAGATACAAGGATGATCAGCGCAAGACTATTGAACTCAAGTCACTTCTGCATTTGTATCAGCGACAAGCCCAAGGGCTCCCGGGCAACGCCCGGCAACGCCATAAAGTACAGTACCGAGGCTATGTGCCGACATTGGTATACCAGTCGCTTCATGAGACAAGTGTGTCACATGGCTGTCACATGCCCGCACGACATGTACACGCGTCACTCGCCGACGCGGCCCCTCAACACTTTTGAGACGAGTCAGTCGTGGCATGTTGCTGCATCCGGCAAGCGTGCAGATTTTGCTATGTATACTTCGCAACATCGTGTCGGCAGTGTGGAGTCAGGTAAATGGTCCATCATGCAAGCGTGGCCATGATGTCTCACTCTCGCGCAGGAACTGAATACTGCACCACTGCCGCCATACATTACACACCGCAAGACACAAAGAACAAACACGTGAGGCATGGGGAAACCTAGAACCCCGCCTGATGCCAGGGCACGAGCTGCTCCTGCGAGCTTAACAGCTGACCACAGAATTCTGAACATTCATGATCCTCTAAACGACTGACAGTCCCAACCAGCTTTCGTCGCACACACTCCGTCTGGGCGCGGTCATGCTCTGCCGCCCAGGTGTTGACAGCACACCACCTAGAAGCTACCTCTGCATAGAGCCCCAAGCTAGCCATTGCAGCCCAGCAACAGGCTGTCACCTCATGAGCATCATGCCTCACCCACACGTACGGGCATCACGCCTACCACCCAGAGGGGTGTCCGAGTCAAAACACACGCACCACCTGCCAGCTGCTCGATGTATGCACACACCTCACCTAGGCTTCACCAGAGGTCTGCATCTGGCACAACCGTGGGGTCTGCCACCCCCTCCGGCCCCGGTAGATGCAGTAGCACGTTTTTTGCGGTCTGGTGTAGGCGCATCATCTGTTCCGCCAGCTGCGTCACGTCCTGCTGGAAGGCCTGCCAGCGCACCCGCGCCAGGAAGCCCTCCACCGTCGATGGAAACATGAGAGCGCGCGTCCAGCGCGGGCCGCCGCTGTCCTGCCGGCGCCCCGGCTCCCATGACAGCTGCGACACCTTAGACACACGCCTGTGCAGCGACCCGTCCAGCGTGCTCCGGCCATGGACGCTCCCAAACATGGCGGCAAACGGAAGCCTGGCAGCCCATTTCCGCACGGCCGCGGTGTGTGCGGCGCCCTCTGCCTCACCGTCCAGGCCAAACGTGCCGTTGTCAGATGACCCCGCCGGGTTACGCAAAGAATGCGGCATAGTGTTGGCAGTGCTGCCAAGGCTGTCATTCGAGGCACGTATTGCTGCAGCGTGGGTGGGCCGCGCAGGGCTGGGGGTGGGCTGCTCGCATGCATTGGAGTCGGAGCGGCTCATCACGCGCCGGCTGGGGCTGAGGGCACTCTCAGCGACAGGGCCAGCAGCGGGCGACGCCGCAGCGTAGGCTGCACACATGGCACACATATGTCACACTGAGCTCTCGTACCGCGTCACGTGTCAGACTATGCATTTGCGGACTTGGCTCGACCTTCCATGTCTAGTAGAGCCTCTCAAATAAAGCAGCTGCATGCAGCTGCACAGCCGGGAATGCTCTCTGCAACATGCTCATGACACCTTTGCTGCAGCTGTGAACAACCGACCAGACATACACAGCTCGAGCTCAGTCTTTGTCATCCATGATGCTCTGTCTGGCGCATTGTCAGGCCACTGCGGAGGACGTTAGTGTCAAACGCCCGATTGTGAGCCGGAGTGGGGAGAGACGAGGCGTACGTGGGCTGGGCTGTAGAGACGGCAGCGAAGGCATCGAAAGACCTTTCAAGGGCGTGACTGGGAGAGGCGTCCGCGAGAACAGGTCTTCTGCGCCAGCTGCAACGTTGTTGCGGCTGATCGTCACCAAGGCCTCGACGTTCGAGATGAAGCGGCGCAGATTCTCCTGCGGCACGTTGGGGGGCGTCGTGGCCACAAACCGCTCCGGGAAGGCGCCAACGACGTCGTACAGCGCCGCAATCGAGAAGTGGCGCAGGTCTGACAGCAGGGCCGCTGGGTAGGTGCCCTTGAGGAGCACAACCATATCCCTGCATGGTAACACAGGGCGGTCATGCCACATGTAGTGATCGCGATCGCAACAGCCTCTGCCTGGCCTTGAGGCCGGAGCGGGGGAGCCCGTCCAGCCGTTCCTCGTGTGGTATTTTGATTGCGCACAAGCCCAAAACAGCATCGCAGCAGACATGAAGCGTTCCCCCATGATGATGCAAGTGTGTCTGCACCTTGAATCAGAAAGCACATCGAGACAGAGCACAAGGACCCTCCCACTAGCACACGGCGAGTATTGGGCCTGGCACCGCTGGCTGGTTGAAACCGGTGGTACAGGTGCCGAAGCCGAGCAAGTGCGAGGTGGCGGGAGGTGCACCTTGTGAACCCTTGGCGGAGTGTCATGTGCAGAGCCCAAAGGATGCGTGCAGTGACGCGGATGCTGCGCACAAGGTTCTCGATGGCCGCCTTCGGCATGTGGTTCCGTCGTAGCCTGTGGACGGAAGACACGGGCCGCGGCAGGAACATCTGAAACCTCCAGAACCGGACCAGAACCTCACCCATCGTTCCCTGCATGCATTCATGGATCTGCAATCACACAAAGTCCCGCATCGAACGTGCTAACCAGTGTACCGAGCATCAACAAGGCAGACCAGCAGGCTAAACTAGGTGTACACCCACTGCATTTACTTCAACACATGTCAGTCTAGCCATTTCACTTACAATGTCGTGTTGTGGCGCTGACATCTGCAGATCTCCAGGGTCACATGCTGCATGTTAAGCCGCATGATAATCCCCCGACCCCCCCCCCCCCCGGTGCCCACCTCGGTCCAAACAAGCAACAAAACAGTGCTCTTCTGCTTACATCAGATACATTCACGACGTTCGCAGGCACAGGTCGGACGGCTTTAGTGTGCGCACCTCCACATCAGCATCCACCTTGGCGGATTCTTGAAGAATTGTCATCAGCAGTTCTTCGCAGCGACGGTCTGACACCTCCTGCTGCTCCTCGTCCCACCCTAGTACGTCTTCAACTGCGACATGCAGTCCCTTGGAAGGCGCTGCGGAGTCTTGACGATCTACAAGCCCAGCATCAGCTGCAGTGCCGTTGTGTGACGGCGCCGGCATGGCCCCATTCTGCAGCCGAGAGCCCCCAGTGCTGCTCCCCCCGGTCGCCCCACGGCCCTCGTTCCCACGCACAGGCGTCACCGGGCTCGCAAAGGTGCTCACAGGGGCTCGTGTTCCATCTGGGGTGACTGGAGGTCCCAAGTCAGCTGGTGCCAGGGCTGACCCCATCGCCTGCAGGAGCCACTGGATCTCAGACGCTGGCACGCTGTCCATGCTGCGATGCGACTTTGCAGTGTCTGATGTGATCCGGGTGCGATGCGGAGATGCGCCCTGGGTCGATGGGCCTGTGCTGGACAGCCGGTGACTTCCAAGGAGAGTGCTGCGCTGGCTGCCTCTGTTCGGCGGAGGCGTTCCCAAGCAGGGCTGTGGGGTGCTGTATGGATTGGCTGAGTTTGGGGTGGCCGTCGGGACGGGCGAGGAGGCGAAGGCGCTCGAATCTGTGAGCTGATGAACAGAAGGAATCGCTGGCTGTTCGCTCGGTGCGGCCTGTACTGTGTCATTGTGTTGCCCGAGGAGGCGTCGCCATGCCTACACAGACATGCAGACGTCAACTCCAAAAGCTCAGGATGTGTCCTGCGCCGACCACGTGAACACAAGCAGATGACGGGCAGCCGTAGTACAGGAGACGACGTTTGCATCTGTGCAGAGCTGTGCCAAGTGAGAGTTCAGGAAGCGTCAGTACCTGATACATGGTCCCCTGCCGGTCCGCCGAACCTACATCCTGCTGAGGCGGGAAGCCTACTTGGGTCTCCTGTGAAGCATCGCCTCCAGCAGCACTGCCTGGACCAGATTGGGGCAGGCAGACTGCCTGCATCGAGCCAAGCGAGATCTGCGGCCATGCAGGCATGGAATCAAGCCATGCAGCGACCGAAGCGACCTGCACATTGGACCCAGGCATTGCAGGGCTTCAGGATGTCTACATTGGCACAGCTCACTTCAAGGCACCACCGGCACGCCCACATCTTTGCAGACAGGACAGCAGAGTGGCTGAAGAGCACATCAGGTGCACACCAATTCACAGGGAGTTAGTTCAACAGTGTGAATGCACGAGGCCTACACTGTTCCCTTAGAATATGCCTCTAGCTGCACCAGTCAACATGCATGCCACATGTGCCACATCGGAGGTGCGCATTGGCATCCAGCGGAGATGCGCTGCGTACCTTGGGTGGCGGCACAGGCGCCGGTGGTGGATGCGACGGCCAAGCCGGGGCTGCCGGTGCATCAATGTCCACGGGCGCCACACTTGCCCCGGACACCGCTGCGGCCGCCTCCATAGATGATAGCTTTGGAGACACCGCGTCCGTCAGCTCAACAGCTGCTAGTTGATTCAGCGCTCGTGCTGACTCATTGCCACCGTCCCGTGCTGCATCTGAGTGCGTAAGCATACCCCTATCCGACAGTTGGACGTGCACAGCGCTGCCCGAGACAGCCTCCGGGCCAGCTTGCGCCTCATGCCCTGGTGTATTTGCTTCTCCAGAAGAATGCTCTGGAGACTCTGTAACTTCAGGCTCGGCTGATGGCTCAGCTGTGGACAATGGGTTGGCTGTGTGACAAGGGGGAGTGCCGGAAGTGAGCAGGGGGACAGCCGGAGCCAGGGGACTGGGCCGTGACAAGCCATGGGGCTGCACCATGGACGCCGGGGAATCGACAGACGTTGAGCGCGACAGGTGCCTCAGGTCCTGCATCGAGCCGAAGCCGCGGTGGTGAAGCACTTGGGGCTGCGTACGGGCATCTGTGCGGCTGCCTGGATTGCCTTCTTCGAGAGATTCTTCTGCTTGAGCTGGGAGCGGAGCGCACACCAGGTTCGGTGCGCTGGTGGTTTGGTATATGTGGTTGTTTTTTGAGGGATCACAAGGCATCGCCTCGGGGCAGCTCTCCCGCCGAGAGGACATGGGGGTTGCCACGGCCGGCAGGCGTGCCCGTTTGGCAACCTGAGAGAGAAGGTTTGGGGTCACCGGGAGCACCATTCGATCCTCTCCCTGCACTATGAACTCTGGTCCAGCAGCACCATACACGAAACTGTTGCGACAGGATCCCTGCCCTAACTGTACTTGTGTTTCACTTGACTGCGCAGATGCCGCGTTAGACTCTCGGGCCGCAGACACGGTAATATCTTAAATTGATCTCACTAAGAATGTGCACTTTACGAGACAGGTGATATGTTCGATGCACCTCTCCCAGGCCCAACTTGACGTCCAGTGAAACGCTGAAAGATTCATACGATGTACGATCGATCCATGTCATGTGTGCCACCAGAGCCATTCGCCATGCAGATTGCCTGACATGAGATCATACCTGCAAGACTCCTAGTATCGCCTCCCCGCCCTCTGGCCCATGGTCTAGTCTGAGCATTGCTTGCGGTGACATCTCTGGCACCAGCAGTGACGGCTCCTTAGTTGGTATTTCAGCAATCGAATTAACCTTGGGCGTGGTAGACCCAACAGGGGACGCTGCGCCCACCGCCCCTGCAGCTGTTCCTTCACCATGCCATGATGGCATGGGTTTCGAACCCCCTGTATGCAGTCTCGGTGGAGAAACGGGCTGAGCCCGTGCGGCCTGGTCTAGTGCAGCCTTCAATTCCTCTGCCGGCGCTGTCAAGAATGCAGGCACATGAGGCTTGTCTGTGAGGTGCCACGCAAGCCATGCAGCCTCACCCAACTCCGCAGTGCTGTGCAGGGACTTCTGTAGCCGGGCGATGGCAGCGTCCGTGTGTGTCTCGCTGTAAATTATGATGCTCGCAACCTGGGCAAGTATCACGCCAAGGACGATTCCGGCCAGGCGGATCAGGGCAATGCGCCAGTAGGCTCCACTTCCACTGAGGCATGATCCAGCCACTGCGTGCACGTCATGTGTTGGTTGCAGGAGAGCAGTCAAAGCGGCTGATGACAGCAGAAGATAACCATGCAGATGGCAAGCCACAGCGTCGATCATATTCTTTCTTGCACATCCATGGCATCTGTGTTTCCAGGACACAAACCTAGAATAAATGAAAGCATCGCGATTTTGGCGGAATATTCTGCATCCATGATCTGCCCTCCAACATGGAATCCGTAAATAGAAATTGCCGTGAATGGGACGTAGAACGCGCCGTGCATTGAGATGTAAGCCCCGATCATAGCAACAACTGCACCCATGAACGAGCCCAGGCACCTGAACAAACATGCATAAGTGACAATAAAGCGGACCAATGTGTTCTGAGCCAATGGTGCTGACAAATTCCGTTTGTGTATCGCACTCTTCATGTTGAAAACGTGCATCATCATGCGCTAGATCGGGGCATGCCTGTCAAGGCTGGTCTTCGCAAGCCCACCAAGAAGCGGATTGGCGATCAGGACCACTGTTATGCCCGCCCACTGCATGTCAAACATGATAGCTTCAATCACGACTGTTCAAATGTCGCCTCCTAAACGCCAGAGCCACCCACCACGACGGCAGCATTGCATCTCGAGGAGCACTAATTGCACACCTGAAATATGCGAGAGTAATCTGCTGCGAATGATCCTGCTAGGCCATCAGCGTACAGTGCTGCGACCGCACAAGTCGCGGCTGCCGCAACAGAGAGAGATTTCCGCATCGTCACGAATTCAAATGGGACGGTGTTGCGATCTCAGCCAGTGTCGCCACGCTGTAGACATCTTGCTTCTTGCACGCTTCTATGCAGCATATCCACTGGAATGTGCTGCACAATTAATCTTCCCGCGCAGCACGCGGTGATGGAGATGTGAACACGCATGTTATGTTGCCGGGAGATGTCGCAGGGAGGTGTTCACCTAATCCCACTGTTGCTGAGTCCACCAGCCATGTCAGCCATGTAGTTATGGTATGGCATTGCGTTGCCCGCGAAAGTGGCTTGTTTGCTGCATTCCACACCGAGTAGAGCGCCACAGCTCACGACTCGATGTTGCGCCCCAACGCCACAACCGTCATGGTCGAGCGAATTTCGGCACATCATGAAGGATAAGCACCAGAAAGCCCATGATCAAAATCGTGCACGTCCACTACCAGCGTCCACATACGTAAAGTCGAGTCGTATGTTGCCGCACTGCGCCCTGCCTGGCAGGTAGCTCGGCACATGGTATTGTATGAACGTACACTCCACCGCGATGATGTGTTACAAGGACAAAGGCAGCAAGGCGGGCAGCACCGCGAAAGAAGCAAACAGACGAAGCAAACACACAGACACGCACGCACGCGACACCCACCACACCCAGGAAACCCACCACCGGCGCATCACAAGACACAGATCCGTAGACCGCCAAGCACACACCCACACACCTTTTGGCGGGACTCACAGTCCCGTCTGATGACCTCTCGCCGCTTACAGGCCATCCGGCCTGAGCGGTGGGGTGCCCCTTGGGCGCCCCGTCCGCTTGACGCCACCGACCTGTGGCCTCTGACTCCAGCTGGGCCGGGTCCGATGGGTGTGCGGGATGCCTTCGTTGGCATGTGCGGGGACTGCGGAACGGCTTGGGCGATGCATTGTCCTAGGTGCGGTGCGGCGTGGGCCGGCGGGGCTGCGCGGCGGTGTGCCGGGCTGGCGTGGTATGCTGTGGCTTGGTGCGGTGGGGGTTGGTCTTGGGGCCAGGGAGGCCCCCGGCAATCGGGCGGCCATGATGGGCGGCCTCAGGCAGCAGTGTGTTGGGTTTGGCCCTGTCGTACGGCGGCGGGCGTTGTGGTGCTGGTGGATGTGATGTTGTGTGTCGGCCGTGGGGTTTGTGCGTGCGCGTGTGTGGGTTTGGGTTTGTGGGTGTGTGGGTCTGTGCGTGTGTGTGCTGGTGTGTGGGTGTGTGCTTGGCGGTCTGCAGATCTGTGTCGCTTGCTACGCCGGTGATGGGTGAGATGTTCGTGGGTGTCTTGGTGTTTGCTTCGTCTGCTTGCTCCTTTCGCGGTGCTTCCCGACTTGCTGCCTTTGTCCTTTTAACACACCCACACACCCACAAACCCACACCCACACCGCGATGATGTGTTACAAGGATAATGGAGGAGAGGCGGGCAGCACCGCGACAACAGCAAGCAAATCAAGAACACACCCAGCACCCCGGTCCGCACCCGTGCAATCGCTCACGGCACACCCACGCAATGCTGGGTGTTTGCTTCGTCTGTTTGCTTCTTTCGCGGTGCTGCCCGCCTTGCTGCCTTTGTCCTTGTAACACATCATCGCTGTGGGTGTGTGGCGCTTTGGGAGTCTCTGTCGACTGCTGTGGGCATTGTGGGTTTCACGTGCATTACATTGCCCATACACGCACGCACAGACCCCACGGCCACGGCACAGCGATGATGTGTCTAAGCAGAGGTAAAAACATTACTGCAAGCTCTACAGCACCCAGCAGTCTGATCAGCTCGAGCAACGGAATGTGTTCCTCGTCATTCAAGGATCATCATGCTGGAAGACGCGGACCACCACATGGGGTTTTTGCAACATCTTCTGTTGCCAATTGATCCTGCAAATCTTCACAAACACACCTCAGGCCGATGATGTACAAAAACGTGCATGTGGCATGCGCAAGCCAGGTGTGGCACCTTCATGAAGACTTTGCAAAGTCTCGAGTATGCAGGTCTCACACAAACGTGCCGGTCCCGCCCCCCCCCCCCCCCCCCCCCCCTCTGACAATCACATCGAACGCGCAATTGCTTGGACATCCTTGGGTGTCGCGACGGGTCTTGCCCTCCAACGCAGCCTGGCGGGGCCTTGCATGATCTTTGTTCCCAGGCACATGTGGGCTCAGTTGTATGCAGTGCTCTCATGCCTGCAGGTCGGTGTAACATCGCTTCCGATGACGATGAGGATTGCAACGACAAAGCTGCGGTATTGCATTGACGCAGACCCACACTGCTGCCACATCTGCAGCACCACGCAGTTTGCGTGGGCAGCCGCCGGCAAAGAGGCCGCGCTTGGTGGCTGAACAGTCCACTGACATATGTATGTATGCACTTACAAACGACAGAGGCTAGGCATGCTACCGGTTCTCGGAATCCATACTCAAACATATTCACTCATTCATGGCACTAGGCCGGGCGCGAGCTCGCATCGCAGCCCTGCCGGCATGTATGTATGTATGGGCATATCCATTGGGATGGGATATGTGTTCAGGCATCACAGAGGGGTTTGGGCCTGATCAATAGTATTGTTGGGGCCCGACATGGGCTCAGAGGCGGGCGGGCACTCGCATACATGGATGTGCAGGATCCATGTGGTGCTGCTGGTTGCTGCAGCCGGTGTGTTGTACAAGAACATAGTCGGAGAGGCAGGTGGACTATAGCATCGCAACAACAATAAACAGCCCAAGAACAGGGTCATCGGCGCAGCACGAAACGCCCGAGCCACAGCCAGCAAACCCCGCAGAACGAGAAACCACCACCGGCACCAGGCAAACGCAGCTGCGCGACACGCCTGAATTGCACAAGCAGCTCCCACTGCGCCCAAGCGTGTGCACCAACGCACGCAACTAGTTGAAGCTTCAACACCAACACCCCCACACACTGTGAGTTGCGTACAGTTGTGTGCGCGGGGTTTCCAGGTGGTTTCGGTATGTTGTCTCTGTAGTTCATGTGTCCTCTCAAGGATACTGCTTAGTAAATCCAGTTTACTTTACGTAGTACTTTACATTGTACTTTACATTTCACGCACCTGCCCACAACCACAAGGCAGCTGGATTCGGTCTGTGTACGTTAAGAGCGCCTCATGGTCCATTTGGGTGCGTTTCGGGAGGCTGCGCCAGCGTGGCTGGGGTGATCTATGATTGTTCAACGTTTGGCGATGTTGACGTATTCGATGTACCATGCATCCACTTGATCAAGATCACATGCATGCGTCGCACCGTCTACGTCAAAGCGGCCTACGTGATCTGGTGTTTCTGCAGTCATTAGCAGGTCCATTGGCCTGCCTCGTCCCCGCATTTTGTTCACCTCGCCATGACCATCAATCGTGCTGCAGCATATTGGCCGTAGCATCGGCTTGTGCAAACGGGAATTCGGATGGGCGGATACTACACTCGGCGTTTATGTAATGAAGCTGCGCTACTTAGCTAACCAGTATGAAGTCGCGCTGTTCGCGGCCCCCAGGTGCCCCTGACCTGTCGCTCGGCGACATGCCTGTGCATGCAGTACTGTCGACATCGTATAGCTCATATAGGCTAAATAAGCTGGCCCAACGGAGATTACGCCATATTCTTGGCTAATGATAGATTTACCTTGTGCAAATCAGCTCTGCCCTCTTTAATTGGATCCCCAAACGTGCCTTCGTGCAGTTTGCGTCGTCCAGTCGACCAGCAGACGTTTTCGCTTGCGAGCTCTGGTGCACACACAAGTACACCTGAGATCAGCCTCTATGTCATACATACTATATTTTTATGCCTGAATCGCCATATGATTGCGCTAGGCGTGTATGCGTTACGTGGAAGTAAAGTCGTCGGTCGATGATGTTTGAACCGGTTGTCTGTTCCCTGCCAAGTGAAAATGGTACTATTTGATCGTTGAATAGTTGAGCCTCCATACACATCTTTTGATTGTGGAATTCTAAGATTGGTCGGCGTTATGCGAATCTAAGCCGCATGCGCATTGAACGAGCGTCGCTCGAATTCTAGCTTGAGAACCCGACTGCACGCCGAAACGTGGCACCAGCAGCTGTTTAGAATCAAACCAATTTGTAAGGGATGACTAGTGATTCAAGAAAGCGGCGTGGTCTTGCCGAGAGCTTCGTGCGTTCCTTCGTTTGAACCAGGCTGTGCATTGGTCTCCACAAGCCAAACAGCTCCGGTAGTGGCTAGCCTCTTCGTTTCACTAGCCCGTGATCTTATGCGAAATGTTCAATGACGTGCCTGCCAGCGAATGTGGTTCCTCATTCTGGAAGTCCCATGCTTCAGGACCCACACATGCTCAGAGAGGGGTTTACCACCACAGCACTGGAAAAAGTGGGACAGATGACCAAGACAAGCCCAGTCATATTCAACTCGCCAGCTGATGTGTCTAAGTCTAATGATGTGATTCGTCAGCCATCTATGGTCTTAAGGTCGCGATCTGCAAGGAACATGGCTGAGCAAGCTGATCACAGGGACATCTTGTCATTCGCAGGGAAGGCAGTGAGACCTAATGATGATAGCAAACACAAGGCATCACTGTGCAAAACGAAGCTGTTCGTATTCACGCTTCTTCTGTGGTGCCTAGTCGTGGCCATAGTTCTTCACAGCACACCATGGGAAGACTTTGAGATCCGCTGGGTCAGAAAATCAATCAACGATGTTCAGTGGTTGTACCCTTTTTCAAGAAAAGAATGCACCGTCGGCCAAGCGTGCGTGCCACAACCCAGTCACCATTTCTGGTGAACAATGACAGCTGCCCTGAAACTTACTGTGCGAGCCTGCCATAATTGCATTGAGTCAGTGTGCAGGACGCTCAGACCAGTGGCCACCTGTGGCCTGCCAAAACTCGCAAATGCAAATTTCATGCACGGTGCCCACACGCCCTCCAAGAGACGCCGGGCGTGGCACAGCCCAAGCTTTCTCGAGGCCCTGCGAATAATGCAACCAAGCAGAGACTATCGTCATCTATACGAATTTATTCCCAATGGCACCCTTGTTCCCTTGCCTTCAATACGACCACCGGCATCTCATGCAGTGGGGTGGGAGGCTAAACAGCCAAACGGAGGTTTGGGAGGCACAGAGCCAAACTGGTCTCCAGAAGTGCGTCCAGATGTTCCTGTGAAAGGCCCACTGCAGGCTACTCATGCATACCCTGCACACAGCGCGCAGGCACCGTCCTACTGGGAGCCCCAGGGAGCGTCTCGCAGTCCAGCTCTAGATCCTCGGCAGGTGCAGCTCCTATAGCACCTCTTCTGAATTGTGGTGGTACATGTGGAGCTCACATGATTGGCATGCAGGTTGGAGATGTCAGCTTTGGTCAAGACGCAATCATTGGCCAGAAGGAGGGACTACAAGCTGGCAACATGCCCACTATTCCTCCAGCCCAGCCTGCTCGGACCGATGCTGCTGCTCAGAATCTGCAGCATATACCATTGAAGCAGGCTGGACGGGGAAATGCACTGCATGCCAGAGTATCCACTGCAACACAACATGATCAGCTCCCTCCAGAGCAGCTGCAGGCTACCAGCAATGCAGAAGGTGTATCTCCTGCCATCATGGATTCTGTGGAAACCCCGGTGCGAGCTTTCAGCTATGTAAGGATTGACGACCTTCAGTAGAGCGATGGGCTGAATAAGAGCCACCTGTTGATCTTCATGTGTTGCTACCTTGTTCCCAGACCGGATTCTGTGGAAAAACGGTCATGGCGGTACTTCTGGACACTGCACATGCCTGCCCATATGTTATGACATCGTGCTGCTTCTGTTGCCACCACAGCAAATACAACTCCTGGAATACAATGACGTAAGTATGTGTCGGGTTGTTTGATATGTGTTTTGCAAAAGCTGGCATGATGACATATATGAACCGCGTAACGAATGGCATGCATGATCTAGGCAGGAACTTCCAGTTGAATATCGCAAGCGACAACAATGCTGAATAGCGGCTGTGCCGGTTCCAATGCACACCCAATCAGCGGCACATCTCTGGCATGACGCGGCTCTGACATATACGTACTCTGTTGAATATAAGTTTTGCTATCAACATGTATTTGATGCTGTAGGATTTCGCCTTCAAGCGCTTCAAGCCTGCCAGCCTGGATCACGACAGTGTGGTCTGGTGTGAAGGCAGCAATGAGCCCGCAACTGGACATATGCATCCAGTCAAGTTGCATCAGCCATTGCTCTTTGTTCTTGGTGCTCAGCACACAGGAGCTGAATGGTTAGCACAGTCCTTGGCGAACCATCCTGCTTTTGCTGCACCCCTGCATACATACAAGTGCGGTCTCTGTACATCCAGTATTAAGATTTGTTGATGAAATAAAGTAGCAGCCTGGACTTCATTGGCTACTTGATTTTTCTACGCTGTCAAACCTCACACGTGTCAACGTCCGTGCATAAATAAAGCACATGAGCTGCCCAGTGTTCTCGCAGTGCACGCAGCCAGTTCATGACAATTGACCAGATGGGTAAAAGCAGTTGGATTGTGGCTGTGGCCTGGACCCATTGAATGTGAATCACTAATAGCAGAAAACGGATTTCATGCAGGCAGCCTTTTGCCAACTCGACCAATCAGTTGCAATTCTTCAACCGTTGGCCTATGCCGCCAGCGGACGCTTTCCTCGACTCGTTTCCAACCATGAGCATCGCGCGAAATCCCAACAATCCTGCTAAAGTAGCGCTCTTTGATGCAACTCCTGAGTACCTGTTCCACTCAGTAGCTGCACCTCGAATTAAAGCCCTATTTCCGCAGGCGCGATTTGTGGTAGTTCTCCGTGTACGCCCCCTCCACTTGCTGCAAGTGCATTCCTATACAAACTGCATTCCCACAGAAACAGCCCTGAGGACGCTGAGTTGGGACGCTTGCATCATGCATGTGTATATCATGCAACAGCTGCCATCAGGCACCAACGTTGCGACCAGTACATGTACAGCCACACATCACGCTTAATTCACACATCCAGCTGGTGGTATGCCAGATCCTGACAGTGCTTGATCCGCAAAAGATTCTTGCACTACCGCAACATGAGACTTTCATGGACGCCAAAGACTTATATCGCTACGCCGAGAGTACGTTGCATGCATATAGGCAGATCTGAGCACTAAAGTGAGATCGGGGTCCCTGCAAATCAGTTGGCCCAGTACTACACCAGGCCTGGCTGCCTGTTGACCGCATGTAAACTGCATGTACTCACAAACGACAGAGGCCGGGCATGGAGCCGTTTCTCGAAGTCCACTCGCAAATCCACGCACTCATTCATGGCTCTATGCTGCTGACTGTGCATGCTGATGCATTTCATTTCCTGAGGTCTTTCATGCTGCAGGACCCTGTCGCACGGGCGTACCTTGCCTGGAAGAAAGCTTACGACATCACATGTCCATCCACCACAGCGCCCTGCAACATGGCGCCCTTTCCAACAACTGTGAAAAACAGCATTGCAGCCAGCACGGCGGATGACTGCCTGTTCAACACCCCGGTATGCTCTCCTTTACCTGTGTTCATATTGAGACTGGCCCTGCTGGAACGGCTGACTGGATGTCTGGTTGCAGTCGACCTCAAGGACTTGGCACACATGCTTCCAATGCTCCTATTCTCAGCGTGACAACAGTGCTTGCCGTGCACTGATGTACAGCAAGAAAAACATCACAGCCACCTGCCATGGTCAACTGCAATTCAGCATCATTGACGTTGGCAACTATGCCGCTCAGATTGCTTGGTGGTTCAGCTTCTTCCATCCACGGCAATTCCTTTTCATCTCGTATTCAGAATTGCAGCATGTACACGGGCGGCACGAGGTATGAACAATAACCTGGACTTTGTAAACATAGACCTGATGCGACATAAATTGCAGTCATGTGTAGCTAAGGATTGCAGGAGCAACTCGGCACAACATTCTGAATGCTGCGGACTGATTGCATCTGAAAATGTGAACTGGTCTGATGGTGGCAAGTTCAAAGATGCTTGTACGGCGTGCGTGCAGGTTCTGAAGCTGGTTGCAGGGCATGTGGGCTTCAACACTGTCGACTTCTCAAAGGACATGCTGGCCAGTTTTGTTGAGCCACAGGTAGCGCTGACAGCAGAAGAAACCGCAGCTGCGCTCGTGCTTCGTCGATTGTATGACAAGCCCGAAGAGGATCTGTACAAGCTGCTTGCTGTGCATGGAAAGCTTGGAGCAGAGTTTTCCGGGCTACCATTTGAAGTTTGAGTCTGCCACCGTCAATAAGTCTTGGGATCAATAGGAGTACGGGGTTTAGTGTGAAATCGATTTGAATTTCTTGGGCGCGGTAGGAATTTTGGAAAATTGACATAATAGCAATGTTTAGTAGAGGGTACTTGTTGACAGTATGGGGTTCGTTAACCAGAAGAGTGTTTGCTGACATGGCTGTATGGGGTACAACACAGTCCAACTAGGCGAATTTTGTCCAGCATGGACTGTTTCACTATGAAACATGACGAATTATGATCAGCGGTAGTTTTCTATGGAAAGTATGTTTTACGTGGCATGACCATTTAGAGGGCCATCAGCCAGCAGAAGCGTGTAGGTGATGTTCACAGGGGAAGGTCCCTGAAGTTCGAAAACAATGTGGCCAACACCCGGATACTGCACCATGGGCGTATGATGTGGCAGGCACATGGTTATGGCTTGTACCCATATCCAGACGGACAGGAGCTACAGTGCAAAGTGCTATCGGTACAGCATGATCACTATTCATGCTGATGCACTACTTCCCACATGCATTGACATCAGCATAAAGTTTGAGACATGAAACACTCAGCTTGCATGCACACATTGTGTTCACTGGTCACTAGGGAAGGCAGAACCCGTATGCATGTGGGCATACCATATGACCACACGCACATGTTCATACGTGTATGATTACCGATTTTTCTTACTGCCCATACGTTGCTCCATGTGGCACATATGGCAGCACTTGAGAATATCCAGTGGCGACGGGGGACACTGCTGTGAGACGCTTCACACCGCGGCAGGAGTGGCTTCAAACGATGTTCGTGCATTCGCACAAGTAGTGATTGCTGCAATGAGAAGGTTGCAACAATGGAGACGCATGAACACACAGACACACGTGAAAACATGCACGGCATCGGTGATACAGCAAACATTCTTCACATGGTGTGACATGATACATGGTTGTTATGTCCGCGAGGAGGCTCACGAATGATTGCATTTGATGATCCAGCCACCTGGGCTGCAGGCTCTGGTACACTCTGGGCACCGACAGCATGCAAAGGCACAGACTATGTCGAGATCGTGCAGAGAGAGCACAGGTGAGGACAGCCACAGTGCCAGTTCCTATTCGTAGGCTCTCAGACAATGTCCAGCAGGGCTTGTGTCTCCAAGCCATGGCCAGGGACTGCCTAGTGAACAAGCAATCCAGACAAGGCCACAAAACTATTAAACAAGATGCGCCACTAGAACATTTGACAAGTGTGCAACAAAGGCCGCGCCCAGCATGCATGCTACCGGGGCAGAAGTGATACTAGAGCAAGTGGGCCTTCAACATGAACATTGCTTGAGCGGGAGCTCAGCACGAAAGCCGCAATCACGTTCAGTGGGGGCAGAGATACCTCGAGCACGGGCACTGCAACGACACAATCCCCATATCGAACATGACGCCTGCCGCAAATGCGCAAAGGACTTAGCACTCCGAGAGGCGGACAGGTCATGCACTGGCGAAGCACGAGACACAGGACCATTTTGTTGGGGTAAGGCGGTACAGGTGTGCTGGTCTGTGTTGCGGGCCGGTGGTCGCGTGAGGGTGTGGTGCCCCTATTTGGATCCTGTGATGCTTCTCGCCTCTCTGGCTCTGTCCTTGCAACACAGGACGTGTGCAGGCTGCCGGCTGTGCATGCATCATGCGAAAGCGCACAGAAGAGAAACACGAGCCCAAACGCTCCATCGCCTCGCTGTCATAGCTATCGTCAATCTAGCATAATAACTGCATAATTTCTTGCACAGCATTGAGCACAGTACGTCTATCCCCAATTGCACCGGGTCATTCCAGGCATCAGCTGAACTCGGGCTGCGACATCGACTGGTGATGCTGTGAAGGTGCAAGGGGATGGTAAAAATGGACGCTGTCAGGGAATACTGATCTGCAGTCTTCATGATCCAGGATACACGCTTGCGGTGCACAATGCCTTGCAGCGCCCTTAGTGATATGGGAGCGCGGTCCATGGGAAATGCCGTTATAACGGGATGCTGTTTGGACCTCAGCAGCTGGCCTGACCGGCGCGCTGCAGAGTTGGTCGACGCGTCAACCGTCAACACCGCTCGCACGGTTGATCGAGCAGCAATCATGCAGCTTCAGCAGCCTAAGCTGGTGTCATCCCTTCTCTACCCGACTGTCCCCGGCTGTCAACATCTGCGGGACCCCTGCGATGCATCCATGACGAACAATTGGGTGCTGCAACTTAGTTTTTGCCGACAGGTGTCCAAGGTCTGAGCTCAAATAAGGCTGCCGTCGTCCAGATCAGGCTATCTATACATCTCGAGTGTAAAGGTGAGTCATCTTGTCCATTCCGAAGCACCCGCGCGTGCCGCTAGCTGCGGCGCTGCATGGAGCGTCAACGCCGGAGATCGATCCAAATGCCACCATTCACCAACACCAACATGTAGCCTGCTCCACTGGTACCACAGCTTGCAGATATCAAGTGATAAGTCGTGCCAATTCATCCTTTCAGACCTGATACCGTGTATGAGCTCATGCCAACATGTCAGCCGAGGCTGTACACGGTAAACCGTGTATCGCGGTACAGTGCCCACTGATCCAGTCAGCGCCCGCAGCGTGGCCTGGCCATCCACTGGATCGGCATCATCGCCAGGCTCAATGAGTCATACCATCCTTGATGCACTATCGCCGTCATGTGGCTTTGCTGGCTGCTCACATGTTCTCACACTGTGACTAAAGGCACACTGCTGCAATTGAACAATGCTGCACACATGCTGTCGTCAGGCACACTATCCCCACAGGGGAAGCAAGAATCTATCAATACATGCCAATAGGATGGCTGATGAACTAAGTACCTTCTTGATTGGGAGCCGAACCACATCCATCTGGGCATTTGCATCAGCGGCGAGCGGCGCACACAAAACAATAAGCATGTTTGCAGGCCTCATGAGTTATGCCAGCTCAGGAGATTCAGGCACTGTCACCTCATGCACACTGGCACGGTCAGGTAGCCTCGCCTCCAGACCAGATGAGCAGGGCTGGCTTGCACAGAGGCGCATGACCGCATCCTCCTGGACGTCGTCTTTCATATCAGCCTGCGACTCTTCATGGGGCTTGTCTGTGGCCTCCGAGCGAGCGAAGATCATCGCCGCAGACATTGTCAGCGAGAGCCAGACATTCATCCCTACCATGCGCCTGCACGAGCTGACGATGCTCGGTGTCATTGGCCAAGGAGCTTCTGCCACGGTCCGCCTCCACGGTTCCCCATCACCACGAGTGGTGCTACCATGTTGCGCGCTCACTGCATCTGCAGCAGTGTCATTCGCACTGCCATCACCCGCAACGTCTGCTACAGGTCCGCCTGGCCGAGGCGCCATGCACAACGAAGCTGGCCTACAAGACGTCCTGCCCCACCGTCGCTGACTCCCACCCATCGGGGGGCCTGTCTGCGCACGAGGTCCAGCACGCGCTTGAGATCCATGCGTGCTGCGCCGCGCACGCCCGCGCAGCCGAGGGGTCGCTGCTTGCCCACCTCGCCCGGTTCATCGTCCGCCCAGTGGCCTGTGTGCTGCAGGACGCGGCCGAGCCCGGCGCGCGGCCCTTTATCGCCGGCATCCTGTTCGAGCACTGCGAGGGTGTGCAAACCCTGTACACCACCGCACCCCTGCCACCGCATTGGCGCTGCTGTATCGTGACTGCTTGCTCCCTGGGGTGCTGGGACCAGCTCCCGACTGTGCATGACGTGGCTTCTGGGTGAAGGGGACTGTTAACCGTGCATTGATTCACCCCACCCCACTGAGCCCGCTGCTGGAAGACGGCTTCGACAGCTCGCATTGTGCCGATCAGCCGCAGTGCCGCAGGGGGCTCACTCCAGCCGCACCTGGAGCACGCGTGGCGATGCGGCCGGCCGCCGGTGCAGGCCCCCCTTGCGCTCTTCTGCCTCGCCATGCAGGTGGCCGGAGGCGTCGCCGGCGTCAACCGCGCCGAGATCGCACACCGCGACCTCGCCCCCCACAACGTCCTCCTCGCCCGCAAACTCGAAACCCTGGACGACGTTAGCGTCGGAGATGTCAAAGTTGCCGATTTTGGGGCATCAGCGCTCTGCATCGGTGCGCCCTTTGCACGGCGTCGCTCCACAACGTATGTGTGCATGCTGCCGGCTGGACCGCCATAACAGCTGGGCTCCCAGCCGGCTGCAGCCAGCTGCGCACTCGTGCATGGTGTGCATGCATGGTGCACGCGGAACTATGCTGCATGCATTCAGGGCCGGATCGCGAGATGGCTCCCTTCTTCGATTGCACGGCTGCCGACGTTGCAACGCACATTGCGCCGGAGGCGCTCGCGGCCGGGCAGCAGGGGGAGTACCCAGTTGCTCCACGGCAGGATTCGTTCTCGGTCGGTGTGCTGATGCTGCTTGCCGCAAGCCCACGGCTGCCGTGGCATGACCGGGCCGCCGCCGATGTCCGTGAGATGATGCGAACCGGTACTGTCGCCGCCGCATTCGCCGGGTGCATCACCGCCGCACCGGCGGCATACATCAACATCGCGCTGTGGCTGTGCGACCGCGATCCAGCCGCACGCATGCTGTGCGTGCGTGCGCACGGCATGCTCGCGCGCCTGCACGCCAGTGCACTTGCGGGGGAAGAGCTGTCGATCGACGACCTTGCGGCACAGTACAACTGCCATCGCCACCGCCTGCTGCCACAGTTCCGGGTGGAGGGGGCGGCGCTGCCTGCACCGCAGCCTCGTGATTCGGCCGGCCCAGTTGCACATGTGCCCTGCAGTGATGGCGCAGCTGATGTGCTGGGCGTAGCAGCTGACTCTCCCACGGTCTCACCCAAAGCTGCAAGCCATGGAGCGGCAGCGGCCGAGCCGGTGGCGGAAGTGAGCGCTGGGAGCACTTTTGCCTTTGTCAGTGGCTCGAGTGGCGATTTCAGCCAGATGCTGCTGCCGTGGCCGCCGCCAGCTCCGCTGCTTCCCGCACGAAGCGGTGAAGAAGCCTGTGATGTGGCGGCGCGGTGCCTGCAGGAGACCACTAGTTCAGCACCGTCTGCTGAGATCCCTGCCGTTGGCGGGGGCGCCTCGTACGTGTTGCCCGCGGTGGCGGAGCCTGTGCAGATGAAGTGCCCAGTGATGGAAGTTCTGGTTGAGGAGCGGTCGTGCAGTGCTGACAGCCCGCAGGAGGTGCGTGGTGGCTGGGTGAAGCGGATGAGGGTCAAGTGTGAAGTGGCACTGAAGAGGGCGTTTGTCTGCAGCGCAGGATCTGCTACTGGCCCGGGACCGCACAAGCGGCGCTGTCAGGCGGTGGATGGCTATACATTATGCAAAGACGCCGAGCTGGCTTGCTGATGGGGCGCTTGGCCAGTAGTAAAGACGCCCAAGGTAGTATATTAGAAGGTCCAGGGCGTGTTTCAAGCGGCCAGGTCGCTGATAGAGTTGTGACTAGGACAACACTAGGACGACATCAATGCACGCAAATATCAATCGCTAAATCTGGGCTAACCAGCGTATGTACGCGCGTGTTGGCATACTGAAGGTGTAGCACTGAATGGCGCACAGGCGCGGCGTGTTTCACCACGAGATCGTGAGCCTTGCGACTGCACGGACACGAAATTTGTCGGCCTGGCAGCAAAGATCTCTTGTATGTCCTCATGGTCTCCCTGTGTTCAACTTTTCAGTCCACATCCGGAGCATGTTGAATGCATGCGGTAGACGGTGTTGCACGATCACGCACGAACAGGACTGTCAGAAGCTGGCCGCTTGCGCGAGCTGTCGGTGACACCGCGAGCTGTCGGTGACACCGAACCCCGTTGCGACACGCTATGTCCGAAATGTTGCAGCCGGAAAAAGATGTGCGCACGGATCAAGGGCGAGGTTCTTGTTTTGCTTCGGGGATAGCGGAAGATTCGCTCTGGAATGCCCCTTCGGGTGCAGCACAGCATTTATTTTTGCACAGGATGGGTCAAACGTGACTAGTTGGATAGCTGCCGAGGCATCCGGCATTGTTTCATCGCACTTCGCTCCCGCTGACCCCAATGGCACTGGTAGTCTCCCTGGCTGCAGCCTCCCTCGGAGGCCTCAAGGTCGGCTTCGATTTAGGAGTGCTCAATCCATGCATGAGATATCTCGCAGACGATCTCTCGCTTGAGGCATACCAAGAGGGGTTTGTGATGGTTCTCCTCATTGTAAGTGCATCCTTGGGGGCACTCTGCGCTGGTAGACTAGCAGACTCCACCGGCTTGATCCGGGCACAACTGATGACAGCAGCGTTGGGTGGAGTGGGAACTGCTCTGTCAGCGGCTGCATTCGGGCCGGCAGCCCTGTTGATCATGTCTATCGGTCGTCTAATCGCTGGCTTGGGTGTGCACTCCCTGCCATCGAGCCACAGCTTATCTCTCACTGCACCTTGCAACGCTTTGCTAGGGCTGCCACGGCCGCCTAATGTAACCTTGTCATTGGCATCATGCGGCAGTCGCGAGTCCTGCCTGCAGATCACAGCAACTGAGGCCCCGTTCTTGCAGGCTGCGGAGCATGCACAGTGCTCTGCCCTCGCTATATCGCGGAGGTGTCACCACCTGTCATCCGTGGAGCCTTGTCCTGCGCAACCCAGCTGTCAATCTGCCTGGGCCTCTTGATGTCCTACCTGCTGGGATTGCCATTTGAGTACGGCATCACTGCAATCTCCGTCGCCTCGTACACAGTGCACTGGTGGCGTGCAGTGCATGTTCTCGGTGCCCTGATATCACTCATTCAGGTACAGACCACCATCCCTTGCGCCCTGAACAGCCATGTCACACAGCAGCCTTCCTTGAACCCTCGACCTGGCGTCAATCACATGCAGCTGGACCAGCGTTTACAGACCTGGCTTCGCCACCAGCTGCGCTTGTCAAGATTTGACATGCTGCAATTGGGGCCAGCTACCAGCGCTGGCTATTAACTACCCAGTCATGCAGGTCTCGTTTCTGCTCCGCAGCGTGGAGAGTCCAGCATGGCTTGAACACAATGGGCGGACCACCCAGGCACAGCAAAACCGAGCCAGATTGATGGGCACCCCACGTTCCTCCATCCGCGCTGAGCTGCCCTATGCCGATGCAGTGCAGCAGGTGGAGCCGCTTCTGGCTACAATTGATGAGGTACGACCACCCCATCCTCCCATGCGCCCTCAGCTGCTGTGTTCCCGCCTGCACACACCGGGGGCCACATCCCACGTTGCATGGCCGCTGGGGAGTGTGTCTCTCTGAACCACCTCTAAAGCTGGCGCTAGTCCCATAGGCCGCACCAAGCGCAGCCATCCCCATTACGATCCCCCCCCGTCCGTATATGAGCCGCACCTGTAGCCGCATTGGGTACACACAAAGCTCACAGCAGAAGCGTGCTGCTGGTCACATGCGCCACAGGCCTGGCAGCAGTGTGCTGTCTACCAGGGCTGACCGTCATAGTTGCGGCTCTGAGCAGCTGGAGGCATGTGCAGGAAGCCCTCTCCCGGCCCTCCATAGGCGTCGGCAGGATCCTCTCGACTCCAGAGTACCGCTACTCCGCATTCCTGGCAGTCTCTGTGGCCATCTTCCAGCAGCTCTCAGGCATCAACACGGTGATGCTGTATTCGGCGCCGATCCTGGAGGAGGCGGGGCTGAAGTCGCCAATCATGGCCACGGTGCTGGTGGGATTGATCAACGTGGTCATGACAATGTGCACAGCTGGCCTGGTCGACCGGCACGGGCGCCGCCTCATCTTGCTCATCAGCCATGCTGGCTGCACGGTGTCCCTTGCCGCTCTCGCGCTGGCAGGTATGAGCGCCTCTGTTGCAATTGTGGTGATCTGATGTCACGGCCGCGCGCCTGCAGGGGTGAGCCCTCGTCCTTTGGTGATCGCGGTGATTGTGCAGGGTGGGGCAATGCGGCACAAGTTATTGTTGTGGCGATGCTCGGATTCGTTGCGTCCTTTGCCCTCGGGGCGGGCCCGGTGCCCTTCATGTACATGTCTGAGGTGCTGTCACCCAGCATCAAAGGCTTCGTGGCGTCCGCGGCGATGGCTGTGAACTGGGCTTGCAATGTGGCAGTGGTCGCTTTGTTCCCCATGGCTGCTGAGGCATTTGGCTTGGGAGCGACTTACGGTGTGTTTGTGGTTTTCAACGTCGTGGCGGTCTTATTCTGCGTCTTTTTCATGGTAGAGACCAAGCAGCTGTCGATGAGGGAAATTCAGGAAGCAGTCAAGAAACGAGCGGTGTAAGCCATGGAGATCCGATGTGGGATTTGCTTGTCTTGGCGGCCGATGAAGGCACAGCGACATCTCATATGTTGGTAGGAACAGATAAATGAGAGGTTTTTGTCGTACCCTTGACATGCAAGCGATGTAGTGTGATTGGGGTATCAGGCGGCAAAGAGATTGTTCTGTCGGGGGCTGCACAAGAGGCGTCTCCATAGCTGCGTAGAAAACATGAGAATCATCCGGATGGTAACATGCACATGGAACGGATTTCCTCATTCACCCTTACAAGCGACAAATGCGAGCATAACACATGGCAACATAAAAAAAAACATGCCTGCTGCTTGATATTCACTCCTCGTTGCTTCGTCACCAATATAAAATCCTACTTCACAGAGCACCATTAGAGCATGCAGTGAGCGTTCCTTCACCGATTGAGATTTTCAGAGCACCTATTAGACCTGCACCATGCGTTGCCGCAACAATCATTGCCAGCAACCTTCATAGATAGTGCATCTTGGTCTTGATTGCATGGGATCAGTGGTACACATCTAGAAACTCTCGCACCTGCGGGGGCCTCGAACACAAGTGCATCATCGGCCTTGGCTCGTTCTGCAGCCAAAAGCAGGTCACCCCTTGCTCGGCTTCACCTTCTTCGTCACACCAGGCTTCTTTATCACTTTCTTCACGCTTGCGCTTGCTTTGGAGAGGTTGGAAGGTTTAGCTTTGCCTGCAGCAATGGCATTGGCAGCACGAGCTGCAGCTGCGCCTTGACTTAGTCTGGCTGAAGCCGCTGCTGCACCACCGCTAGCAGCATTCGATGCCCCTGCTGTGACCTTCTTTTTCTGGCCTTCCCGTGTGACCTTGCTGGGCATCCGCAAATTGTATCCTTGCGGGTAGCAGTTCATTCCAGGCAGTGGCTCATGCTTGAAATATGGATGGTTCAGCGCTTCTCGAGCAGTGAGGCGCTTGCCGGGGTGGTACTGAAGCAGCCTGCACAACTCTGAATGGTCACGCCGTATTCTGAGTCATTCATATGCAGGCTCGCTGCTGTATGCAGTGAAACCCCACCAGAACACCACGAGATAGCACTGCCATGTGCAACATGAGCAAGCCTGTTTCGGCGGTACATATTCAAGAAAATATCCGGTGCTGCGGAGCGTGTGGAACATGTTCCGACATGTCATAAAATTTGGACAAATGCAAATTAGCAACATGCAGCTACCTGTCAGCAGGAAGTGAACTTACACATCTGGCCATGAGGTAACGAACAACCAAGATGCACATGCTGGTGGGGCACTGTCGTCTGTTTGCAGATCAACAGCTCTGGTGGCCATGACTGATGCAGGCACGCTGGACACACAGGCACCTCCAAACTGTGGCTGGCTTCATAGACATCGCCAGACTCTGCATGTGTGGCGAACGTGCAGGTTCATATGTGCCCATGCAGCAGAAATGGAAGAGATCGCACTTCTGCGCTAGATCCACTGCATGTGCAAACCGTGGATCGGTCTTCAAGTTGGGATTAGCCTGCAGCAGGTGCTGCTCCAGGCGCTCCTGATACTCTGGCCGTGGTGTCCGGATATCCTGAGTGTTTCGTTTCCAGTGCACGGTGTTGGCGATGCCTGGCCATGAATCCTCATTGATGTGGCCCATGATGGACATGATGCGGTGCAGTTGGTTCTGCTGGAAAGCGTCCAGGGGCTCTCGGACCTCCTGCACATGGTCATGCAACCTTACATATAAAGAGGAGGCCATGGTCACGAATGTAAGTCACACCGCCGACGAATTGCTCATTGGGGCAGCTGCAATTGGCACTGCATGGCAAAACATGACAGTGTAGAGACTGTGGAATGATGACGGTGGAAGAAGTGCTCATTGTAGTGGGCTGTTCGAAGAAGCAGCACTGTTGACTGCAGGGCTGTATGGTCAGGGGCATCAGTACTGATGGCAGTTGTTGCAGAGCTGAGGGTGCGCACAGAGCCGGGAAACATCGGCTTGAGGGTCAGGAGCTCTCCAAAGATGCAACCTGCGGCCCACATGTCGACTGCTGGTGTATAGTGTGTTGCTCCCAGGAGCAGCTCCGGTGCACGATACCAGATTGTGACGACAACCCCGTTCTCGTACAAAGGCCTTGAGGGGCTTCTGTACACACGTGCCAGCCCAAAGTCTGCTATTCGCACTTGCCCTGCAGCATCACCAGCCTTGGAAAAGACCAGTTGTGAGCAGTCGTGCTCATTCAGACACAAGCCAGGGGGAACAAGAGAGGGCTCTGGCATACCTGGATGAGAATCCGCCATTCCGGTGACCAAAATATTCGAGGGTTTCATGTCCCTGTGTATGATCCAATTTGTGTGCAGGTATTCCAACCCACGCAGAATCTGCCACATGATGGAGCATACCATTTCCGAAGGAAAGTACTCATCAGCAAGCTGCTTCTGCCTCCCAGTCTGATTTTTCTGAATCTGCAAATCAACGCATTGTGTGTACAGGCATGTGGTCCTGTGGGTGACAACTGGATGCATACGACTCGGTCCCACACCTGCATGATCTCATGCAGATCATGATCCACAAACTCGAAAACCAGAGAAAGCGCAAAGTCGGAAGAGTTGTTGTTCACATAAACAGACTCGAGGTGCAGGATGTTCGGATGCCACAGCTCCTTCAGCAGTGATGCTTCTCGAATGGTGGCAAGCGGCACGCCTTCGGTCTCCTGCAGTGACGTATCCTGTCAGCCAAAGCTGCTGCTGCCGTCTGTCTGCAGGCAACATGAGCATGCATACCTGCTTAGAGCCTTCTTGTTTGATGGTTTTGATTGCCACATGCTTCCCAGTGTCCGACTTGCACAGGAAAACTTGTCCAAACGTCCCCTCTCCACAGCTCCGCAGGACCTCGTAGCCCGGAGGAACACCTTTAACGCCGCTGACAACGGCTGCCGAACTGCCAAGATCCGCCTTGCGCGACATCGCCTAGGGCACGAACTTGGACCAACAGGAAATCAACGCCAACCGACACCTCATGAAGCGGGTGCCTGATTGACAAGGGGACAAACGCAATGGGGGCTCGAAGAGCTTGCCACGACCGCTTGTACTCGCACTGGAGAGTTTTCTTACAGTGGGACGTGCCTTGGAGCAAGGCAACCCAGTGTGCCGACTTGACGAATGCGGTAATTGTGACAAGTCCTGTTGTTACGCAGCCTACACGGTGTGCTTGGACGACCACACGAGCAGAAGCATGTCTTCCGTCCGGCCATGTGACCATCATTGGACATCGCGATGCACAGGCGCGCAGCGCGAGGGAGTGGCGGGAGGGGAACTGCCACGCATACACCAGCGCACTCCTGCAAAGCCCATCCAGAGTCAGCTCGCAGGGAGAATGTTGCATAGAGTCACCGATGTGGGAACTACACACGTTTAATTCTGCTTCTGCTTTCAGCTATGATCTGAAAGCTTCGAAGACCGACGAGTAGGTAGTGACACCGCAGTGTGCCGCTTGGTTTCGTGCATGCATGCAGTCACCGCAAGAGAGGGCTGCTCACATGAGTTGTTGCACAGCCCAGTGCGAAAGCTCAATTATGCGTTGCAGCACACGTAAATCGTTGACATGGGTCAGGGGTGGCACAGTAGACTTAGCGATCGCGAACTGTTCCACGTTTGGCTAATATTGCTGGTCTTGAATAATTGTCTAAACTTGCACGTGATTCGCCGTATTTGCGCAGATAGTGCAGCTGCATGCTGCTTGTGTCTGCTTGTTCCTGTTACCCAAGTCATTCGACGCCGAAAGCATGCCAAACGCGAAAGAGCTGCCGGCTGACGCCTTCGTTGAGAGCGTCGTAGACGTTCTAATCAGCAGTAAGAAAGCATTCACTCTCCTTGATGCAAAGAAGCTGCTGACTCGATCAATATCGAAGCTGCCTGAAGGCAAGGCGAAGGCAACTGCGCAGGCGCAGTTGCCAGTGCTGAAGCGATTGCTGAGAAAAAAATTGATCGATATTCTTCCAGAACCACGAACTGATGCAAATATATCTGTTGGAAGCGCGCAAGCCTTTGTTGCCGCGGCCAGGACTGGCAACAAGCGTTCAGGCCTCCTGCAAGCACGCCTCGCAGCACACCCAGCCCTTCTGGAGCGTGTCCTGAGCCAGCAAGAAGGTGCAACGTTCGACGAAAGCATACTTCACCTCATAGCGTCCTCAGACTCGCCAGATGTTGGGCATGTCATCGTCCATGCCTGCCAACGTTACAGCAGCGAGCTGCGGCAGATGGCAGGCTTGTCTATCACCACGCAGAGCCGCCAGGGCCGAAAGAAAAGTTCTGCGACCAGCGAACAGGCTCTGTACTTCGCTCCAATTGTGGATGCGGGTGCCAGGCGACTAGCAGAGTTGTCGGAAGCTCTACAATCCATTGCAGCACTGTGTCCACTGCATGGATTGCCCAGAAGCGGTCCAGCCCACTGCATCTTGCACAATGCATGCCAGCCCCCGCCCTCCCCCATCGCCACATTGATGTTCACCGCTGCAGCAGCTCACACCCTGGCGCGGCTGCAACACCTTCAAGAGACGTGCTTGACAACTGCAGAGCTGCGGCAGACACTCACGCATGTCCAACAACATGTGCGTGAGCTGGCCAGCGGCTTACAAGCAAACCCAGCCGAGGTCGGTCAATTCCTCCTGCAGCATCCAGTTGCTGCAATTGACAGCTGTGTCCCCTCACACTCCTGGGCAGCTGTTCCGTGCATCGCATGGCTCGCGGTACATACCACTGTGGCCTGTCCGCAGCTCAGGACTGCGCCCTTCCTGAACATGCCAGTGGTGCTGCTGCAGCGGCGGTGCGCTCAGAGGCATGCATGCCTGGGGGACACAGCAGCGGCAGAGAAGGCGATGATGGCATTATCTGGCCGGCCTTGCTCTGCTGCTGCCTGCTCATGGATGGCAGGGCTGCAGCAGCCCGCCCGATTAATGTCTGCCTGCCAACGGCAAGATGCATGCCATCCAGGGAAGCTCTGTGACTTTTTATTGCGGTACCCAGATGAAGAAGACATTTTTTATTTGCAGCAGCTGGTGCTGCAATCCGATGAGAGTGCGCCTGCTGCCGCAGCTGCAGACACCGAGCAGGGCGATGATGCGCTGTTTGTCCTGGATGCACAAGCCGAACCAGTGTTTACTGGAGCGTGGAGTGCTCCTGACGCGTCTGCTAACGAAGATGAGGGCTCCGACCAGGTGCGCGGCCAACATGCTTCACCGCAACAGAGGCTGCGGGGTGCTTGGCAGTGGCTGATGGGCATGACTGTGCTTCACATAATAAGCTAGCAAAGGAAAAGGTGTTGCCACTATGCATGAAGGGCGACAACTCAGATCTCAGCCGACTTAAACATGCAGGGTGAGGGTTCTGAGGGAAGTGGGCCAGAAGAAGCGGCGGGTGGTTCCGGATCAAGCTTGCAGTAGACAGCGGTGGCTGCCTTGATAAAAAAAATCTCTGTTGACATAGCCTGTGCCAAAGACAAATCTTGTCGCATGTAAGTCGTGATATTGGTCCATGCATGAGTGTTTCCGGTTGGACAGGGCTCTGCTGCAGGGCGCCCGTGCAACATGTGCTAGACCCGTCGTCGATAATCCTACAATGCTGAACGAGGAGTATCGCCTTGATGTTCACAGGCTGGCCTTGGTCTACATTTCCCCGATTGCTTGCCTAAGAGTTTAAACGTTTTTATCGCGTCCAATCCACAGCCACACAATAACAAAAGAGAGCACTCTCGCCCAACTCCTAGGCCTTCACACGTCCGGGGACCCGACACATTTTAAGCATACGTATTAGCGCACACCCAGCTACCACGGCCTCCTGAGCAGGGCCACCAACAACGGCGCAGAGTGGAATGTAATTTGTAACAACACTGTGCGACGTTGCGATAGTTTGGAAATGCATTAAGACTAGTGCAGCGTTTCTTGAGGTCTCCTGGCGTGCAGCGAGCTCATACGAGACGAAGAGAAACATGTCTTCGGTCTGTTTCTGACCCTCATGGTATGCGCAAGACTGGCTGGGCAGCCCGGTGGCGAGAAGAGCCCTTACGTGCGGGACCTCAGTATGTCGGTTGCTCGGCTGAGCAGTTTGAATTTGGTGATGTTGCGTTTGGAACCAAGCAGCAATGCTACAACACGTCGCCAATCGCAAAAGAAGCGGGCATCATAGCAATTGACAACAAGGGCATTCGCAGCGTCTGTGATCGCGTGTAGCACCATCCTGCGCTAGGCGCACGCGGAACCTCGAAACTCATCGGACTCTCTCACAGTTCTTTGTGACACTTCCGACAAGCACCTGTCGCGCATAAGACAACATCTACATTCATCCGGCTACCTGACATCCTTGAGACAATGGATCGTTCGTCCCGGCCTGTGAAGGTCAGCAAGGCCGCTGCAGCGCTGGCGTCGCTTAGAGCGGTAAAGGCAGGAGAAAAGAAGGTACTCGACGTTGTCGGCCTAGAAGATGATGTAGATGATCTGGAGGATGCACCAGAGGACGATCACGAAGAAGCACCAGAATATGAGGACTTCGATGACAAGACAACGGAGAACCAGAAGAGCAAAACTGGTGCGTGCAACACACATACAACTGAGCCAGTCATCAGAACAACTGAATCTCACTGGTAGCATGGATGTAGATCGAAACATGGAACTGAAGAAACGTACTGCTGCCCTAGACCGCATGAACGCAATGTGGGCAAACGCGACCGGTACGATTCCCCGCATCCCCTTTGCGGTTCTCTCAACGGCTGCATGCATTATGTTCAATCATCGTACTGTGTACAGCAAAGAAACGCCAAATAGATGAAAGCCAGGATGATGGCTTGCTGGAGCAAATGCTGAGCGAACTGGACTGTGCACAGCCAACGTCCAAGCCAAAGCGACCAAAAGTCAAGTATGCTGTCGAGCTGAGGCATTAGTCTCTATCTGTCCTTAGCCACTGGCTTCGATGACATTGCGATGCTTGTGCAGATCAAACAGCACACGACCAACACAGCCACTTAAGGCCCGGGCACCAAGCTCCTTTCCCGCAGAACCTTTCATGCCCATGGAGGAAGCAGCAATGGACTCGCCTGCAGCAGCCGATAATGCTGCTGATGATTTAGATGCAATGCATGGTGGGCGACACAGCCCCCCTGAGCTGGGGCCGGTCGTCACTGAAGCAGCTGTAGAGAATACAACTGAACAAGTTGAGATGGACGTGCCGATGACCACAGGCGAGGAACAGCCGCTAGAGACTGGGCCCGAAATGGTTCAGAGCCGTATGTGTGTTCTGCCTGAGAAATCAGGGGGCCTGCCGGTGGCTGCAAGTGGCTGGCAAGCTGCCGTGGCCGGCACAGCTGGAGAGCAAGAACCAGATCAAGAGGAAGCGGAGGAGCCTGCAGGCTGTGATGTTGATGTGCAAGACGACATGGGAGAGGGCGAAAAGGCAGTCGATGACAAATCCTCAGAGGACAGCAACCGGCTGCAGTTCTTCTTCATGGATGCACTGTATGAACCGACGATGGTTGGCACTGTCGTGATGGTGGGAAAAGTCAGGCAGAAGTCAGAGTACGTTTCAGCGTGTGTCTGCGTCAAGGGCGTGAAGCAGTGCCTCTATGTCATCCCGAAGCCATTCCTGTTTCAGGACGCAGATGGAGATATCGCCAGGTGCGCTTCCCTGTTTTCATGGACCGTGCGCTGCCCGGGATCTGCAGAACTGCAGTGCCGGCAGATCTTTTGTGGCATATTGTTGGCAATGCATGAGGCCTCCAGCCCGCCCATGCACATGTGGGTTGCTGGAAGCCCCTGTGTGATAGCTGCAGTGTACAGCATGTCACCATATAATCTTCCGGTGAGCAGTGCACTGGATCGCAGGCTTCAGAAGGAGGTTGATGAGGGGCAAGCCACCAAGGGCAAGCTCCTGAAGCTGCTGCACCAGCGGTGCACTGAGCTCAAGCAGGAGCTGCGTGAGACGCTGAGCAAGCACTGCACCGAGATGACGTTCAAGCCCGTGCAGCGCAAGTACGCGTTCGAGGATGAGCGCGTGCCACAGGGCATGCAGTGGGTGCTCAAGGTGTCATGTGACGCCGCCCCTGGCGCGGTGTCGTCCAGCATGAGTGGCCGCAACTTCACGGCCATCCTCGGCACGGCGCAGACGCCGCTGGAGCTGCTGCAGCTGAAGCGCAAGATCATGGGCCCCTCTTGGCTGCACCTCCAGGCCCCTACAGAGGTCGATGCACAGGCACAGCTCAGCTGGTGCAAGGTGCGCCGTTCCACCGGCTCTGCCTGCAGTGATGATCCAGGTGCTCTAGGCATCTGATGTCTGCTCAGCATTCATGCTGCCTGCTGTTTCTGGCAGGAGGTGATGCTATCTGAAGGCCCAGACAGGTTGTTCTCTGTCTTTGTCGCAGACCTGTGGCAGCAGCTGCGCGTGGATTCAGGTGGAGTACGTTGTCGAAGGCCACAAGTCTGTGTCGACTGTGAGCGACCCAGGGCCGCTACCGCCACTGCGTGTGGCTGCGATCAATGTTAAGGCAGTCCCAGATGCCAAGGACAAGGCACAGGAGATCGTCGGTGTGTCGGTGCTGCACATGACGATGCCGATGGACCGTCCACTCGACATGAAGGCCTGGCAGAGCGCTCACAACATCCGCCGTCTCAGCGTCGTCTGCCCAACCAGTGGCGCCTCCTGCCCGCCAGGCCTCCAGAACCTCGTCAAGGTACCTTTCAGACCCCCTATGTCAGCACACTGCGCCTTTCCCAACCCTCTGTGCTGCCACTGCTCAAAATCAAGGCAGCAGGAAGCAGATCCGCCGCCAAGTGCTTACACCATGCCGGGGGCGCTCTGACGCAGAAAACACATCTGCATGCTGGCACGGTGGTCAGCTGCAGGTGGTGATGTGCGCTGCGCATCACGCGGGGACTGCATGCGTGCAGGCAGAGAACACGCGGTGTGCCCGCCAGAACGGCGGCGACGCGGTGTCTGTACAGATGACGGAGCGTGCGCTGCTGGCGTACCTGCTGGCGCGGTGGCAGGGCATTGACACGGACATGATTGTCGGCCATAACATCGGCTGCTGGGACCTGCAGATCCTGCTGCAGCGGCTGCAGCACCACAAGGTGCCAATGTGGAGCCGGCTCGGACGCCTCAAGCGGAACCGCATGCCGACGCTGTCCGGCGGCGGCAATATGTACGGCGGCGGTGCCTCCTATGTGCGGCCACCCCCCCAGCACAAGTAGCACCTGCAGCTTCTGCTGACCTAGAATTGAACCCATGCAGAATGCGATGCATCGGCCAATATATTATTCGCATTTTCTAGATGCTGTGCCCACGTGGCGGCTGGTGCATTGGTCCGTACACAGTGCCGTCATGATTGCATTGGGAAGGCCCCCATCGATTGCGTGTGAACGGCACAGCGCAATAGACTCAAATGTGACAGGGCATTTGCAGGGCGTGCTTGCGTGCCTGGCCGGGCGGCTGCTGCTGGACACGTATGTGTGCAGCCGGGACCTTCTGCGCGAGGTCGAGTACTCCCTCGCGAACCTTGCAGGGAAGCTGCTCAACCAGCAGCGCATGGAGATCCACCCGCAGCAGGTGCGCTTTGCCTAGCTGCTGCACTGACACCCCTCTCTGTGACATCTGTCGTCACACTGCCGACATGCGTGGCCTCTGCTAACTGTAGCTTTGCCTGCGCCTGTGCATCGTGCGTGGTTTCCAATTTTGCTTCTGGAATCTGATGATCTGTTGCCGCTGCATGCTCTGCTGAGCTCATCGGCAATGGATCTGTGCATGGCCATCCCACTGCCATTGAAACGTCTGTCTTAGCAACCCGTGCGGATGCAAAGATGCAGTGGCTATCTTGACTGTGACTGCTGACCGGCGCCGTTGTTGCGGTGGCCAGCGTGGGCAGGGTGTTGAGGGAGCAGGGCTTTATGCAGGTGCGCACGATGTGCGAGGACGCCACGACAGTGGTGCAGCTGGTCAAACATGCCGAGTCTGACGCATGGCTTGCGCTAGGGCTGGCGACCTACCTCAGTGCTATCCCGCTGACGCTGCAGCTGTCCGCGCTGTCAGGCTTCCTGTGGTCCCGCACGCTGCAGGGCAACCGCGCGCAGCGCATCGAGATGCTGCTGCTGCACGAGTTCCACCGCCGCAAGTTCCTGCTGCCCGACAAACCCGAGAAGGGCGCGGGCAAGGGAGCCGGCAGGACCGCAAAGCCCGCGGCTGCTGCGGTTGCTGGCGATGCAGGGCAGGAGGAGGGGGAAGAGGGCGCTGCGGAGAAGCCGACCAAGGTGGAGCCCAAGTCCAAGGGGCCACAGTATGCGGGTGCGTTTTGAAAGGCACTCTGCCACCAGCCATTTTGCAGAGCCCGAGCGCAGTTGATGATCATGCCCGATGGCAGGAGGTGAAATTTGCCCATGATTGTTTTGTTGCTTTCAGATGTATGTGGCGCCGCTGTGTGTGCGGCGCAGACGGTGCCATTCCTATGCATTGGCAGGGCAGCTGCACAGCCATGGCGCAGCTATGTCGTCAGGATGATCCTCGAGGACCCATGCACATGGCTGTCTGTGCAGGTGGGCTGGTGCTGGAGCCCAAGAAGGGCATCTACAACAAGTTCGTGCTGCTCCTTGACTTCAACAGTCTGTACCCCAGCATCATCCAGGAGTACAACATCTGCTTCACGACCGTCAAGCGGCCAGAGGACGACAGCATCCCTGCGCTGCCGCAGAGTGGCAACACGCTGGCTCCACTGCCCGTGGTCATCCAGGTGACCCCCTGCCCCCTGTCTGTGGCATATGCTTGCTGCTTGACCTGGTCTACGGCTCCGCTTGAAGGCATAGGCACCCTCCAGCAGAGTCAATTTGATTGACTGTGTCCCTGTGATCACAGCAAGATGTGCATGGCGCCAAGGCAACATGCGTGGTACAATTCATGTCTCCATTGGGGTCAGAGCATCGCCCGGGGCGATGGCCCCATGGCATACCATGTTCAGTACTTCTGAGCTGCGATTCAGTTTTGTGCAGGGTCTGGTTCAGAAGAGGCGCAGTGTGAAGGCCAGTATGAAGTCCTGCAAGGACAGTGTGAAGTACAAGCAGCTCGACATTCGGCAGCAGGCCATCAAGCTGACCGCCAACAGCATGTACGGTTGCCTCGGCTTCACGGCATCCCGCTTCTACGCAAAGCCTCTGGCGCAGCTCATCACATGCCAGGGCCGAGAGATCCTGCAGCGGACTGTGGACCTGGTTCAAGGCAGCCTCAACCTCGACGTACGACACCTCTCAACTCCACACGGTGTCGATGTTCTCCTGAATCATCCTGGCGTTCGCATGAGCTGACGCACGTTGTGAGGCAGCTCGGTGGGGCATGGCATGGTGTGACTGAAGCTCCTGTGCAGGTGATTTACGGCGACACGGACAGTATCATGATTTCCACTGGCAGCATGGACGTTGCACAGGTGATGCAGCTCGGGCAGCGTGCGGTGGCTGCCATCAACAAGCACTACCGGCTGCTTGAGATCGACATCGACGGTGTGTTTGCGAGCATGCTCCTGCTGAAGAAGAAGAAGTATGCTGCGATGAAGTTGGTGCAGGGCCCCGCTCCTGGCAGCCACACCCAGGTGGGCAACCCACCCTTCAGCCAGGTCCACCAAGCACACTTGCCAGCTGTGAGCTTGTTTTTCTGCAATCGAAATCAGCCCACTCTGCCAACCATGAGAATGCATGCATGGTGTAGAGCCACAGGATGAGAGCCGCGATGCAGCGCCACGGCCAGCTGCCCAGGTGTCTGCTTGCTTACAGGTCCTGGAGACGAAGGGCATTGACATCGTGCGTCGTGACTGGTGCCAGCTCAGCCGAGACATCGGGCAGGCGTGCCTCACGGAGATCCTGTCTGGGCGAGACCAGGAGGACATCGTGGAGGCTGTGCACGAGCTGCTGCGCAAGGTGCACGAGGCCGTGTCGCAGGGGCGCATCGAGCTCAAGCAGTTTGTCATCACCAAGCAGCTCACAAAGAACCCGGAGGACTACCCCGACGCAAAGAGCCAGGCCCACGTTCAGGTGCCACCCACGCCACGTATCCACCCCCACCTGCCTGCCAGGCATGCCGGCATCTCGCATGCCTCCTGTTTTCTGCGTGCAGACACTCACGACAGCGGCTCAAGAAGTCCGCACCATATGCATGGTGTCACTCGCACGTATTGCCGTTGCTGTCAGGGTGCGCCCACGCGATCTGTGGGCAGGCAGGCTGAGGGCCAGCGAAGCGTGGCGGTGGTTTTGAACAGCGGCAGTGGCGCTGCAGGTGGCGATACGCATGAGGGCCCGCGGCGCCCGCGACGGCACGCGTGCCGGCAACGTCGTGCAGTACGTCATCTGCAAGGACGCCGGCAGGGACGCGCATGCGAATGCAAAGTCTGCGGGACTCGCGGCGCGCGCGCACCACCCCGATGAGGTCGTCGACAACACCGCGCTCGCGGTGGACACGCACTACTACCTCTCGCACCAGCTGCACCCCGTGGTGTCGCGGCTGTGTGCGCCGCTGGACATGACCTCGGACGCCCGCCTTGCGGAGTGCCTCGGCCTGGACCCCTCCTCGTTCAAGCGGTCAGCACCGGCGGTCGACAAGCTTGCAGCGGTGCGACTCTCGGAGCGGTGTTGGAGGCTGCCGCCATGGCTGGCGCGTCGGCAGGGCTGACAGCCTGTGGCTGTGCAGATCGATAACATGATGAATGGGGCGTCGGTTCTGGACGACGACGATCGCTTTGCGGACTTGCCGGCGCTGCCGTTGGTGAATGATGCGGGGAGTAAGGTGGCGCTGCCAGATTTTACGGCACGGGCGAGCTGGGAGTCCTGCTGCGCGACGCTCAGGGAAGGCCTGTCACAGATGCCGCCCGCACAAGTCTCCAATCAGGTGAGTGCTTTGGGCGTGCCTGTGTTGAGGCTGAGTCGCATGCGTCTGTGCAACGGTTGTGTTATGAAAGTGGCGTGTCTTCCATGTGGAGGGGTGTCCCACATCCCTGCACTAATGAGACACCAAACTCTGTGCAGGCGGTTCTGGCTGCGCGTGAGGTGATGAAGGAGGCATACAATGGATGCCTGAGAGCTGAGGATGATCTCCAGAGCATCGCTGTCAGAGATGTGTCCTTGGCAACCCAACATGCACGGGTGGGGCCATGCGCGCCAGGGCAATGCCCACTTGACCCAAACAGCGTTGGGCCGATGGAGCCTGTCATGTCCGAAGCGCAGGCGTATCTGCAGCTCCAACACATTGCTCGGCAACTAGATGCAAGCCGAGTCCAGGACCGCATACCAAAAGAGGCTGATGCGTCCCAACAGCTGCTGCAACTGCAGCAGCTGTTAGACCCTGCATGTGCAGCTACCAAGGGACTGCTCGAGTCATGCTCGTATCATTGGGTGAATCTGGTGTCAGTTTTCCAGGACCTTCTGGTCATCTAGTGCGTTGGCGATTTTTGAAATGTAATGTTCTTTGTTGCTCCAATGCATCGTAAGCTTCGCGGCCACACAGACACAGCAGCTACAAGAGCACTTCAGTGCGTGGTCGTGCTGCAAACCTGTTGTCAATATGCTATGTAATGTCCTGTTCCTGGGTCCAATCGACTTGCTAACTCAGTTCTGTGTGTCGCTTATTCCTGCACATGGATGTGCGGCTTCAGGTTGTGTGGGTCAAGGTGGCTTCGGAGGTCTTACATCGGGGCTGCAGCATGGGTCGCTAGAAATTTCGTGATCATTCTAGGTTCCCGCATGCCTGACAAGCTGGGTTCGGTTCGGTCTGATGGTGATGTGTTGCTGGGGTGCTGCCTGCCTACCCAACTTTGTACATGTAACGTACAAAAAGACCACACTCTAGGCCTTGCTCGTGCGCACTGCATATGCCCGCTGGTCAATTGGCCTGATTGGCAGGCTCCCCCTCTCTATCTGTGAAGTAAATCTGGATTTACTGAGCCGTATGCTGTAGAGGCCATCGACAACTCCGAATGAACGGGACCATGTGTCGAATGGGTAAACCACCTGGAAACCCTGTGCAATTTTTCTGCTGCCCCGTGTAGCTCTTGGAATCTGCCCGGGACACAGTGCAGTTGATGTGCTCGTGGTCGGTGAGTCGCACTGCAGCAACCATCTCTCTATGGTGCAGGGGTTGTGTGTGGTGTGGGGTTAGGGCTGTTGTTGTTCCTAAAACACCCTCGCAATGGGGGCAGGGTTTGGGGCAATTTTTGGGCAGGGCTGAAGTACATGCTTAAACGAGATGGCATGGCGTTGGGTTGCGAGTTTTGACGTTGCACCCCGGCTATTGATATGTGCATGCTCTCGGAACATCATGCCACCTGGTGCAGCGGCTACATGAACATGTGCAAGTGCGAGACTTGCTGCAACCATCGGAAATCACACCACGATATTTTGGCCAAACACCAATACAGAGCGAAACTGGAGGGATGTGTTGCCATTTGTAAGCCAGTTGATGTCGCTGGTTTGTCCGTGAAGTGAACACAGCAGGCTGCATGGCATGTTCTTATCAGGCACTGCATAAGCATGCTGTGAATCTAATCTAAATACCAACTACCAATTGTGATGACTTTGCGCATTGACATGGTGGCTGCATGTGAATCTGATGTATCATGGACATCCGCATTGTATCACATGCATACAACCATACCAATGGGCATCAGGGGAACTTCTCCTCAGACTGCACTTGTGCAAGATCTAGATGACTGGGCAAGTCAGCTGCATGCACCGAAAATCTCCAAATAAAGCTAGCTAAAGTGTCACTTGTCGCCTGCTCACCTGGTTTGAATGGCGTGCAGTCTGAACTGAAGTACCCCCAGCTCTCAGGTGCTTCAATGGGAGCTTTATCAGAGGTGGCACAGTAGATGACACTCCTTGCGCCTGCAACGGCATACATGCTTGAGCGCAGAGCTGTGTGGTGCCAGGCTTACAGCTCTGTGTATGAACAGTGCACTGTAATCGTACCTTCTTCTGGGCTGAAGCGGAAGCTTTTGATCAAATCTTGTCCTTTTTGCAGTATGCTTGGCAATGACCGCGTGATGTCAGTCCGAACTATGCCAGGATGGACAGCAAAAGTCTCCACGCCGGAGCCCGATAACTGCTGCCGCAGGAGCCGTGTAGCCAGAACTTGGGCACATTTACTGTTTGCGTATGCTGTTTGAGAGCTGAATGACTTCTCAAGGTGCATGTTATTTGCTCGAAGTTGGGAAAGGAAATGCAAATGGGAGGAAACATTTACAATCCGTGCCCCACCTGAGACTGAAGCTGCAGTCTTTTTTAGCAGAGGCAGTAATCTCAGAGTTAGGCTGAAGTGAGAGATGTGGTTTGTGGCCATGTGTAGCTCATAGCCCTTATCTGTTTGTTTCCTGCTCCCTGCATTCACAGGTCCTCACGACGGTACAAAGCAGAATCATGCGATTGCACTGATCTATTCCGTGCTGAGATTTATGCTCAGATGGTCGAGCGTCGCAAAGTGGTCTTTAGAATGGTGGCACACCCCCCAGATCATAGATTCCGCCGTTGTTTATCAAAATGTGAAGCGGTAAATTGAGGTCTTCAACACTCTTGACACAAGACTCGACAGATGATAAGCTTGAAAGGTCCAGCTCCAAAACTTTGACACTGACCTTACGGCCTGCTGACTGCTGAGCTGCGCGGATGTCCTCAGCAGCTTTCTCGCCCCGAGAAGTGTCACGACAAGGCAAAATGACTGCAAAACAGCTTCCATGAGGGCTCACGCGGTAGCACAGCACACGCATCCCTGAAGACTTTCCCACCTGTTGCACCTCTCCTGCCCAGCTCGACTGCTGTGGCCTTGCCAATGCCACTAGTTGCCCCTGTTACAAGTGCCACCTTGCCAGCCACGGGGCCTCCCACGCTCTGTAACGGCCCCAAGCGCCGTGTCCGCCACTTTTGAAAAAACGTATCAAACACGTAGAAGTTTATCAACATGTACAAGTTGTTCAAAAGAGAGCTCGGAGTCATGGCTGACCAAATGGGAGTCTAAATCTGGCCTGATGAAATAGTGGTACTCACGGGATAGTATTCACAACTCAGCCATGTGCTGTCGGCGGTATTGTGCACTCGTATTCGTGTGATGCACTTCTCTCACGGCGAGCACGCGTGCATGTTCTGCAGCAGTGCCTCAGCTAGACGTGCAGTATCATGCGACATGCGATCAGCACTGACACGTACGCGCATATGGCGGACATTTGCGGCGTATCGTCCGTAATACAGGTGAGTAGTTGCTCCAGGACACAGCTTGTTCAGAAGGCAGACGCCAGCTGCTGAATGTTATGCTGTGCCAGTTCGGCCCGAGAAGTGTGACTCTGGTCGAGACACCGAGAGATCGCCTGTCCTCGCAGCTGACCTCTTCTCGACCTCCATGGCCAGGCGACAGCAGTTCAAAAATGACATATCTGTGCACGTCATACAGCACACACATGCACCCTGCGAATACCTTTCACGGCTTGCTTTCCCTCAGTACTTCCCGGCACTGCAGAACTTTCGACACGATGAGCTGCCGCATTCGTACACGTAACGGTAAGCTCCACCTCAGATATCAGAGCCAAAGGAGCTCATAGCAAGACCTGCTGCTATTTTTGTGTTTGAACCCCTCCATAATGCACCATAGATGTGCGATTCAGTTACATACCCTGTCGCGGGCAGCCGTTGTTGACCCCGGGAAACGTCACAGTGCCTCGAATCGCCGTAGATGGCTATGTGCTCACAAACTCATACGCCAAGGAGCATATGCTGGACGTCACTCGAAAGGGCCCAGGGTGTCGTTGCCTTTGACGTTGCATCCCATGCATGCAGGTCTGGCCACAAATTCAGCCATGGTGCGAACATTATCAGTATGTCGCTTGACGAAGAAGACCTGAGACAGTTTCCCAAAAACTGTGCACATGCGTAAATTTCGGCTGTTCATGCTCACTCCTGTGCGCAGAAACTGAGCTGGTGGCCTGCATACCGTTTGTGTGGCTGGTGCATGATGCACTGCATTGTGCTTGAGCGGGATGGCCGGCACCTGTGCAACATCCGGCCATCACCACTAAGCTCTTTCGAACACAATCATATCCACAATTGCTGCTGGCTGCCTCTTTGATATGCTTTGCGGCCCCACGCCAATACGTGGCAGCTTGTTGCTTGTGGACGCCTTGTACGGTCTCGATTTCCTGTATTGTTAATGTCCCATTGGACATGTCTATGTGGACATGAATACAGACATTCATACACCTGCCCGCGGTGCTACAGCATTGGCATCTACTGATCGCCATGGGCATCCGCCCACCATCACGCAGCCACATCACCTCAATTCACTCGACAGGACAACCGCTGTGGTCTCGTGTGTTTGTCACACGCCCTCCGACCATGTTCTCTGCATGAGTGTTGCCTGCTAGTGTCTATAATTCGTGATTCTGCATCGCACCGCATGCATCGGTGGCCTGACCACAGCACCGTTGACCCTCCCACCTGTGTTCACTGCAGGTCCACAGGCCGAGCACTGCCGCCGCGCCTCGACCCGACGTCAAGGCCGCAGCAAGCCGCAGGGGTGCCAGCGTCGGCCTGTGCGCCGCTGCCGCCGCCGCCCTGCTCAACACCGGCGCCCCAGCTCTCGCCGCTGCGGCGGCGCCATGTGAGCTCGTCCCGTCCCCGACTGGCCTGCAGTTCTGTGACACGAAGGAGGGCAGCGGAGACGCCGCACAGGCAGGCACCATCATTAGGTGCCCACCCTGACCGTCCTCCGCCCTGTGCAGCTGTTTGATGACTTCTGTGCACACCGTCCCAGGTAGCCGTGGTCAGTGCTGTTTCCAGCTCACAGCCACCTTCCAGCTGCAGCGGCAGCTTCCGTTGGTGCTGCTGTTCTGTGGCCGCATCAGCCTGCGCCAGCGCGGGACGCGACGATGCTGTTCTGGCATGCAGGGCACACTATGCTGGCAGGCTGCAGAGCAACGGAGTGCAGTTCGACAGCTCGTACGACCGCGGCCGCCCGCTGTCGTTCAAGGTTGGCGCAGGGCAGGTGTGCTCCCTCGCATCTCCCCTCAGCTCCCCCTGCCCCACCCCCTCCAGGTGCGCCTGCGCTCATGCCGCCGCAGCTCAGCGAGACATCCGGCTGCCAGTGACCTGGCAACGCACAAGCGCACCACTCAGCCACATCGGCATCGCGTGTGCGGCTCGCGCCTGAGTAGCCAGTGCGTGTAAATGGTTTGTGTAGCCATGTGCATGTATTATGGGAACATATGCAAAGACGTGACGATCGAAGGCCATTGCATGGCAGAGCACCAAGGCTAATCACCAGGCATTGCAACTAATCGCGTTGACCCGCAGCACCACACAATGTACTCACAGTTGTCGGTGATATATGCGCGGTACATGGCTATCTTCATGATGATCCACAGCGGCATTGCTGAGTTCGGCAGGCGGCCAGGTCCAGGCATCCCATACGCACGCCAGGTGTTGCTGCAGGTGATCAAGGGCTGGGATGAGGGCATCCTCGGAGGCGAGGGCGTGCCGGCCATGAAGGCGGGTGGCAAGCGCCTGCTGGTCATCCCCCCGGAACTTGGCTACGGCCAGCGTGGCGCTGGTGGCGGCCTCATCCCCCCGGGCGCCACCCTCGTGTTTGACGTGGAGTACCTCGGCCCAGCCTCTGCACGGCGCTAAGACCCCTGCAACACCGACGCGCTCATTGCAATGCATCGGCGGAAGTGCCTGGCCGGGTGGCGGTGGGGCTGTGGCGTTCTGCTACGGCGGTGGGCGAGCGGATTGTGGGCACATGTGGGTGGATTGTGTGGGAGATATATTCCGCAGCGGCACACGGGTGTGCATGCGGCGGACAGCAGTCTGCGGCCGTGCGGAACGCATACAGGAGGAGCTATGTAACATGCCGGCTATGCTGCGCGATTTCATTCAGATACAGACGTCCTACGAGTGGGTGTTAGAGGCAGTGTGTTACAAGGACAAAGGCAGCAAGGTGGGCAGCACCGCGAAAGAAGCAAGCAGACGACGCAGACACCCACGTACGCAACACCCACCACGCCCAGAAAACCCATAACGCACGCAGCAAACGAAACAAATCCGCAGACCGCCAAGCACACACGCACGCACAGACCCCACGGCCCACACACAACCGCCAACGCCCCAACGCCCGCCGCCGTACGACAGGGCCGCGCCCAACACACAGCTGCCCGAGGCCGCCCATCCTGGCCGCCCGATGGCCGGGGGCCGCCCCAGCCCCAGACCCCACAGCACACCACGCCAGCCCGGCACACCGCCGCGCAGCCCCGCCGACCCACGCCGCACCGAGCCCAGGACGATGCAGCGCCCAAGCCGTCTCCGCAGTCCCTGCAAAGGCATTGTGTGTGCGTGCTCATTTTGCGTTGGTGATCTGTGCCGCTGTAGATAATTGAACGGTGGGAGAGCTGCTTGCCGGGGGCGCTTTTGCGTTACATCCCTTCGCCTAAAGCCTTGCTACCACTGAGAGCTTGTGACATGGAGTACATGCTGCAGCATGCATGGGTGCTGTCCTCCGTATTTCACGTGTATCTCTCGAGATAATCCTTGCCACTAGCTGTCTCATGCCAACACACTGCTGGATCTGGCTACGCACACTCTCGTGGCCATAAACCTGAAGTGCTTGCGCGTGTGTTGCTGACATTCCTGCACAGGATGGTGTGGCGTATAGGTATGTGTTGGAGGACGGTGTTGCCTTCCTGGCGGTCAGCGCATGTGTACGTGAGGGTGATGGAAATCATCCTGTCGAGCTAAAAGCGCCAATCCTGGAGGCTTATTTGTCAGATGACATTGAGATATCATGTCAATGCAGCCGATGCATGTGTTGTGTACTTGAGCGGTGGCGGAAGCGGCTTGATGGCTTCTTCGGAGATTACGGCGTGGTGGATGACCGGTGTATCATAAGTTGTGCTGCCACACTGGGCCAACGGCTGTGGAAGGGGGCTACGACGCTGGAGGGATGGAGACCACGATCATCCTCACCAGCTGGGGCTTCGGCCTCAGCGCGAGGCGGGGCTGGCCGGCCGGCCGGACCATTGCAAGCACACTGACCATCAGCCAGATTAGACACATGTACAGCTGCGGCAGCAACCTTGGCAGGGTCCTGCAAAGCGCCAAGAACAAACTGCACTCCACCTTTCGCCCGTGCGTACCACCCAGTCGCCTCCGGCATCCCGCCAACGGGCAGCACCAGGCGTAGCGGCGGGTCCATGGTCACGCACGCCTTCGCTGCTCAGGACACAGGTCTCTGCACCGGTGCTATGGCATGCCACAGCTGATGTCGAACTTACGGATGCAGAGCTCAGCCGAGCTCGGGGTACGCCTGAGCTCAGCTGAGACAGTCGACATCTGCGGCAGAAGCGACACCGATATCTGGTGTACACCACAAGTAACATATGGCGCATGCATGATCATCTGTGCCAGGAGCCAAATCTGCGGTATCTGCCACAGGTACCACAACTGATGCGCCAGATATCCATCATATCCCTTGGCGGTACCGACACCCATACATGAGCGCAGTCTGAGGCAATCGTCAGCACATGCAGTGACACCGCGAGAATCTTGATCCCGTTTGAATCTTGCACAAGTAGGATATCTCGTTCGATGCAGCGCGACATGATCAAGCCGGTTGCTGACCGGGGTTTCTGTATACCGGATCATCCGGTACCTGTCCATGGTCGAATGTCAACGTTGTAGCACGCTATAGTATACCAGGCCTGGTGGTGCACTTTCGGATGTGTTCAGCTGCCTGATTGTGTTATCATTGCTGCAGTCAAAGTGCGTGGTGGGTGTATCTCGGCTGAGCGAGCTGTCCGACTACTGGGGTGGTCGCTAGCTAGCTCATGTGTATACATATGAGCGCCTCCGTATGAGCGGCCATTTGAGTCACTATCCCGGATCCACCCGGAAAAGCATACATGCATACGGCGGGCTGGCATGGGCTGCACGGCTGTGTGCTCCTGTACTTTTGAGATCTCCAAAACCGAGACGTCACCATAGCGCGCGCCACCGTCATGTGCACCTCGAACTGCTCGGCGATGCTGCAGCAATACCACGCCTTCGAGGCCGTGCGATAGCAATCATCGAACCGTTGCACATCGCTATATATCCTCACAGATCATGCGTTCTCACGTGAAACTCTATGCATAATGGCGTGAATGGGTAGCGATTCAAGTCCACATTGCACAGCTACAGCCCCGCTGACCAGGCGTCGGCTGCGGCTCGCGCGCTTTGTAGGCCGGGGCGCGCCGCCTCTTCCGCGTGCCCTGGCTCCGGGATACATTCCGTGGGTGCTTGGCCTTAGGCGTGCTCTGTCCTGAGCGGGTCGGCGGATGGCGGCGCTGCTGTGTTGCTCCGCCGCTCGGGGCTCATCTGTTCGGGCACGGGAGTGCAGTGCGGGGGACGGCTGCGGTAGGGGGATTGGGTTGGGGTCTGGGGGCTGGGGGCCCCCCGGCGGCTTGCGTGTTGGGCCGGCCGGGCTGCCAGCTTGGGCCGCCGCGGCCGCGCGGGCGGCAGGTTCGTGTTGCGTGCAGGCGCGGGGGTGTGTGTGTTGGGGGATTGAGCGGGGACGAGTGCGTGGGTGTGGTGTGGGGGTGTGGTGGGGGTGTGTGGGGGCGCATTCGGTGTGGGTGCGTGTTCCGTGGGTTCCTGCCGGGCTGACGTGGGGTGCTGTGCACGTGCGGGTGCTTGTTGTGACTTGGCCCTGCGTCCGGGCGGACTAGAAGTGGCTGCCGCTCTCCTGGTCGACGCGCGTGCTTTGGGCTGTTCGTGTGCTTCGTCGTTGTCCTGGCGGTGCTACCGGCCCCTCCGGCTTTGTCCTTGTGTAACACAAGTTACACAACTACAGCTGTGATCATCAATGATTGGGGTTCAAATCGCCTCGTGCACATGTGTGTCAAGGGTCAATTATTTGGTCCCAGCTGGCGCCAATGTAGGGCAACGCCAGCAACGGCAAAAGCTCGCCCGCGACGTCGTGCTCGGATGTCTGCCTGACGTCTCCGGATCCATGGACTGTGTGTGCTCTGTGAGTAGGTGCTCATGCATTGTGCTCATAACCTCAAACTTGCGGCGAGCGCAGGTGGCCACGTACATATCTCCTGAATCGCTACAAATCTGAGCATCCACCCCTTGCAGTTCCAACTGGAAAATTCATTCTACAGCAAACAGCGTGCAGAAATCTGTCGTAGATAGGTCCACTCATTTGGCGATTGGATTGGTCGTGTCCGCGCTGTACGGATGCAGGTTGCAATCCGCCTGGACCGTACTGTCCTGTGTCCTAGCTTGAACGCACTGCTTGAATAGCGTATTTTACATGCATGTTATAAGCTTCTTGTCGCCGCTGCTTGTGATCAGCTCGCCTTGAAGCATACTCTCGCGTTGCCGGCACGACAACAGGGCGCCCAGCTCTGTGCGCGAATTTCACATGACCGGATCAGCCCCGCAGGCCCAAATTTACACCTATAAAGCTGCTGATTCTCTATTTGGCTTGAGCTGGAGCGTATGTCCCGCGTGCATGTCGCTTTTCTCTGCGTTCTCATGTGCCAGGTTGACTTCAGGTTCCTCCATAGCACACCCAAGTCATGTTTTAGTCAGTCGGATGATGGGATTTTGTTCAGTTCTAAAGTTCAGTCTTCTTTTTCGGAAGCATGGTTTAGGTTTTCTATGTTTTTGCTATCGCGCATGGATTCCGTCGCTGCATTGCCAGACCTTCTGCCAGCAGCGCGTGATGCTTGTTGTTGTCAAAGAACGCCAAGCTCTTGCAAGGAAGTTTGTACCTGAACGTGAAGTTTTGATGCAACATCCAGCCGTGTACAGGTCAGGGAGGACAAGCCGTTCCGCTTTGCTGTCGGAAGCTTCATTCAGAACAACGAGAACTATGTTGACATCATTAATTGTGCGCGCTCACCATTCCATCAATGTTCCTGGTCACAGGGGGGTTTGTGTGTATAGGCCAGTCTGGCACGTTGTTGCAAGTACGGCGACATGGGTGCAGAATGCGGTGCAGAATGCGATCACTTCGGGCAGGTGCACGTGGCACGACCCTTCCCCAAACTAAGGGAGCAGCACGTGCAGATGATGAAAGCCGCGATGCCATGGTTTCCTTACCTTCGCTTCGTGTATCCCAGCCATTTCCAGCCACCAAGATCAAATTCTTGCCCAGCAGGCAAGCATCGAACCGAGATTTGCTCATCACAACCTCCAAGAACCTCAGCTTATGGAATCTTGGGCTAGAGAAAAGCACGCTAGACAGAGTGTTGGACGTGCGTTTCTACTGTGTTCTTGACCCGTGGCCATGGTGTGATGAGATGTTAAATCAGTCCATTTAAAGATTTTGTGGTGCAGGCAGCTGACGGAGAGATCGCTCCATTGACATCATTCGATTGGAATCAGTCTAACAACAACAAAGTTGTCACAAGTAGCATCAACAAGAAGTGCGTAATGTGGGATATTGAGGTGTGGTTCATTGTCAAACCTCGATATTATCACTGCATGAGCGATGACTGAATTGCGGGCACTGAATGATACCACATCATCTCAATGATTGACATGGGGATGTGGACGCAGCATGGCGTTGTGGAAGGTGCCTTTCAAGTGCATGACAGTGCAGTCCATGATGTGGCTTTTGGAGCAGAGACTGTCTTTGCGACGTGTTCAGCGGATGGATCCGCTCGAATCCTCGATTGCAGGTTCGTCCTGATGCATCTCTTTAGGCAGCTCACAATGTTTTTGCTTGGTGTGGTACAACATTCGCTGGAGCCCAAGTAGAGACCATCCACTGTGGTCCATCACCTGCGGCTCAACCTTAGATGCGCTTGTCGCGAAATGTGGTTACACATCCTTGTGGTATATGATGGTTTTGGCGTGAGTATGGTCATGCGTCGTACTCGGACGAAGCCTTGTTTGGTGGCAGCTGATGCATGACATGGTTGTGCACTGTGTTTGTGGCACGTGGCACGAGGCATACGGCATGTAGGCTCGAGGTCGCGATGCTGCCTCCTGCTACACTGCGTGGCCTAGCGAGGCTCCATGATTGACACGATTCAGAGGAGTCAACCTGTTGCCACACTTGATTGATTAGGCGGCGAGTCGCAGAACACGTCATCGCTGCTGCAGCACGTCGGGAGCGACCTCAGTCGCTCGCTGCTCTCATCGTCGTTTACATACAACTAATTTTGCCTCCCACTGCGTTGAACACACGGTACTACGTTTCAGTTGGTGCTCTGCGTTCGGTGAAGCGGACAGGTGAATTGCCCCTGCAGGACTCCGCAGGCTTCCACGGTCGTCTATTCCGATTCCAAGGAAAACAGACCACTGCTTCGCGTGGGATGGAGCCGTCAGGATCCACGAATTCTTGCCACATTCGCTTCTCGGTCGTCGGCGGTCATCCTTCTGGACTTGCGTGTTCCCGGCACCCCCCTTCTGACCCTCACCTCCCACACAGATCCTGTCAACGCATTCTCTCTCGCCCCCCACACAGCACAGTTTGTGTGCACAGCCAGCGATGACCGCCGCGCGCTGATTTGGGACCTGAGTAAAGCCAATGTCGCTAACAGGGGCCTGCAGCCCACGCTGTCATATGTCGCTGCAGCCGAAGTCGTGGCGCTGGAGTGGTCACCGCTCAGCAGTGACCATATTGCCATTTGCTACACTGACGAGGCGCAAGTCTTGCGCGTCTAAGCGCTGCGCCGGTTGGAATTGCTGCCAAACGTGCGAAATGCATGCGGCAGTGGCGACCGCTTTCGTGCGGGTCGTGTACGGGCAAATTCCAAGCTCTGTTATGGCTGTACGTGAGCACCGTGCCATATCACGATATGTGTGTAAGTCAGCTGCGAATTGTGGCGTCCGCTGCCAGGATGCTCGTCGTGGTTGACTTGCACACATGTCGTATGACAGTACACTGCTGGGTGGCGCTCTTGATGTTGTCGCCACTGAGTGCGCCTGCTCCAGCAGCTTCAAAACAATGTATGTGTGGTTCCAGCTGGCGATTGTGCGTCGTATGGTCATTGGTCGTGGAGCATGGCCCATCAGCAATTCATGTTGGGTGCCAGGCCTTCTACAGGTCAAACCTCTGTGGCAAATTTTCCGTGCCAACCAGGGATAGGCTTCTTCCACGGAGTCTGCTTGTGGTGATCTGCATGTGAATTTGCCAAGAATGGTTCGAATCGGGTAAGTATGCGGCGGCACATGAAGCCAGTGTGTGAATTGCTGGACATCTGATGGAGGCATGTCTGCGCTCAGATTTGTAAGTGACACTGATTCCAGCAAATCATCACGCCCAGCATACTTTATGCTGCTGGTGTATCTCAAAGTTGAGAGTACAGTATTTTGCATGGTGCTGATGCATGGACATATGGGATGCTGAGATGGCGAGCCATGGGTGAGGGTCGCAGCTCACCTCTCACTAGCCATCCAATTATTGGCTGGGTGGTTTGCGTCTGTGATGGCATGAGCGGATATCAAGTTTCGCTGCTGTGTGGCAGTTGATTGTGATACTTGGTGTGCATGACTCCGTCCATGGTAGTCTCAGGCTGCATGAATGCAATCATGTGGTGGTCAGGGAGGTTCTGGCATGTTTGTCATGGCTTACCATCAGGATACGTTCGGGGCTAATTGACAAAATTCATCGTCCCACAAAAGAGTAAGTTCTGAACTGTGAGGTTTTGACATCACGCAGAGTGTAACAGTCCGATCACAGATTGATTTTCGGTGACAATTTAGCTGTGTCGACCGCTGCATACCTATCCTGCAGCATGGGCGTGCCACTGTCTCGTAATCACAGAGCAGCACACATGTGGTGCTGCTTAGTCAGTACAAACCAAATCACCAGACTAAAGGATGGCGTGATCTTCAAGGTGGCACGACTCTCAAATCATTCTGTCTCGTGCATGTGTAAGCCTGCAAGTTGGCGAGCTCAGCACATGGCATGCAAGACGGCTTCAAGTGCACTGACACACATGTATCCAAGCACTCACATCAGGATCATGCCACTGTTGGAGAGCACATATACTCAATGGATCTCATGACCAGTAGCATGTGCCAGTCAGGGGCTTTGCCACGAGTCGTAGGCGATTTGCGGGGTGCTGGGTTTGGCACTGAGGGATGCTGAGGGCATTCAACCTGTATTCGATGGGTCAGCTCAATCTCACCAGCCGACACGCACCCTTGCCATCTACCGCGGCCAAAAAGCCGGCATTCTTACATCCACTGTGTCTGTGGCACTGTATTACTGGCCAGTCTCCTTTCACCACGCCCACCAGCATTTCACCGATCCTTTTCGCTTGCGCTGTTGGGTGATTCTCACCTCTGCGGCATGTGTACAATGCTGACAGAGGATCTGCACCTGGACCGGGACAACAGGGGCAGATCTTGACACAGCCGTGAGTCACGGTTGTGGAATTGTCTCACAGCTTGCTGTCCGCAGTGCCGACGGTGCGGCTTTTGGACTCGACTGATCTTGACACCTGTGACACTGCTGAACGCTCCACCATCGGTTCCCGCCACAGCCATGCGCCCCCATCCACAACCATCACATGACCTGTACAGAAGCCCACATGCGCTCACCACCGCAAGGTCTCAAACAAGATCTCTAACTTACCTCGCCAGCAGGTTTCCATACCATAATGTCGAATGCATGCAGCTTCTGCCAACATCCTTGTCTCACCATTCACAGGTCACAGCCGGTGCCCTCAAATTCAGATCAAGCCGACACAGATCTCGGAGAGCTGGCAGGGGCCACATCATGGGCAAGGCCTCATGACTATGACGTTCACTGGCAGGCGCACCTGAGCCGCCTTGCAACATGCACAGAGGTGGCACAGGCGCACCTGAGATGTAGTTTGCAGCTGACGAAGCAAGGTACACGCATGCCAGGCCTATGTCAGACCGCTCTCCCATGCGCTGCAGCGGGATGGCCCCTGCTACCACGTCTGCAGTCTCTTTTTCTGACCCTGGAGCCAGCTTTGACATGCCGGCAGTTCCCTGCATGCACACGACGTGCAGGACGTGTGAGGCATACTGCTGCACATGACCAGGAACCATCACCAGTACAGAGCGGCACGCAAAGCGGCATGACGTTGACGTTGACATTGACGTTTCCGGCGACTCATGCGTGGTGTATGCATGGTGGAGTGTCATTGCCATGCAGGCTGCGCCCGCACCTGGATCGGCCCGGGGGCTATAGCGTTGACTCGGATGCCCGCGTGTCCCCACTCCAACGCCAGCGTCCGAGTGATGCTATCAACGGCGGCCTTTGCGGCCGACGCATGGATCTGCATACATGGGCCGCTGTGACCTCGGGGTGGAAGCACCTCCCCGCATCCAATGCATGGGTCCTCGGACAGATGATGGGGGGAGGGGGGGACATCGAGGTAAACAGTCGCATGCGACGCATTATGCAACATGCAAAGACGGCTTCTGGGGCACGCAACGTCTGTTTTCAATCAAACCATACACCTTTGTGTCGGCACCTAGAGGGGAATTGTGGCTGTTTGCAACCCTGATGGAGGAGCATGCATGTGCAGCGGCAGGGCAGCAACACACCTGATACCACGATGCGCCGTAGTGCAGTGTGGCAGAGATGTTGATGATGCAGGGTGAGCCAAGGGCTGTGTCCAGTGCGGGGTAAGCTGCCCGGCTCATGTTGAACGTGCCCAGTGCATCAATCTCCATCACAGACCGGAAGCCATTTGACGTCAGCTCCTCTGCTGTGGCGAGGAAGTTCCCTGCAGTGCACATGTGCTGTCTCGGACGCAATACAAGATCATGCAGCCTGCTACCATGGGGCACAGTGTGCTCCTTGCGCCACACGTTGACACGGGCGTACTAGTGCACTCGAATTGTGACTTGCACTGTAGACACTTACACAGACGACCCAAGCATGCCAGGTATCAGATGTAGCAGCGCAGCTGCATTGGAGAGCTCACCTGCGGCACAGTTGACCAGGATGGAAAGCTTCGAGTGCGCCTGCAGAGTAGCCTTCACCCAGCTTTCACAGTCGCTTATCTTCCGCACGTCGCCCTGCAACCCCAGCGCGTCCACGTTGTGCTTGCGTAGAAGCTCGACTGCTTCATTCAAGACGGCCTGGCGCCGGCCTGTCACCACTACTTTGCAGCCATGCAGACCTGCACAAACAAGGCCACCTGAGCGTCACAGGCGGAGAAGCCCATCACAGACATCTGCCATGCTCTTGACAGAAGCAGAATATGTACATGGAAGTAGTTTGGTGACGGAGTTTGCAGTGCAGCTGATGCGCAGCAGAGTGTGAATTCCAATGCAGGTGGAGTCGGTATGAGATGATACCAGAGTAACACTGTAAACCAGACAGGGTCGCACCCAGGCACCGGGCAATTTCTAGGCCGATACCAGATGTGCCTCCCGTTATCAACGCGACATTCCCACTCAAACACGTATGCGCGAATGGTGATCCTGGGTACTGCATTGGTGCAGCGCAGGAGGTTTCTAATCAGTGCGACCACTTAAACAGTACAACGTGGGCAGTGACTTGTACAAAGTCACAGGCCGATAGTTGAAGTTCGATTTGCAGGCTGACGAGCTTTCCACGCTTGCTGCCTACCGCGCGGTGGGCTCGAGCAAGCGCAATGCGAAATATGAAGGCTTCGCGCACTGATGCCTTGGACTGAACCTCTGAGGAGTCCTGGCTACCTCAATCACTAGCTCACAGACGAGCCACAGTGTATTATATGGGTGCCTCGGATAACTCGGTCAAAGCTTCATTCGCTGCCACATGCTAGTGCGCAAGATGGCGATCACGGTGTCTGTATCGCGCATGCATGCTCTTGTAGACTGTCACACAGTACTGCGACAACTTGGTCCCATGTATGATCGACCCTCCATCTCCCGATGCAGCCATATCATCCAGGAAGAGTCCCACCTACATTTTGTTTAAGATCTTCACGTTTGCAGCCGCGCAGCGATTAAGACTGCGATCTGGTCATGATCACGTTTCCGGAACATCCACAGTGCGGGCGGCTCAAGCCTTCTCGCAGTACCAGCATCCTCAAAAGCAACAGCAGTTCATCCAAGGCAAATGCATGGCGACATTTGCAGCCTCCCGCACCACCAGCATACGAAAAAGCCAGCTTGTATTGGCAGTTAATATTGATGTCGACGCATCATGCATGCGCATGCTGTTGTGACGTTGTGCATGCATCGGCTGGCCGCCGGGGGGCCTGTGTTGCTGCCAGCCTCGTTTGCTCGGTCGCAACGGCACCGTCGTGATGTGCCTGTGTGAGCTCTTGCGTTGGTCCCACCTGTCCCCCAAATACTGACAGTGATTCGACTGTCTGCCTCTTTTGGGCAAGTGGAAAGTGCAGGTGTGAACTGCCGAAGATGTCCGATGGCGTGCTTGTCGATACCGATGCCACTGCTGCTTCATGCCTGTTGGAATTTTGAGTGTACTCACAGTCTTTCAGATCAACAAAGTTTACTATTTGTATATCATTCTCTGATGCGCGCGCCAGGTACACGCCGGACTGACGTCCGCCAGCATTATGACGCTCTGTGTGCGCGTGCAGTTCTCAGCCCAGGAATTGAAATAGGTCAAGATGGGGCGCATGCACTCTAAGGGAAAGGGTATGAGCGGGTCCGCTCTGCCCTACAAACGCACTCCTCCGTCTTGGCTCAAGGTTACCAGCCATGAGGTATGGCCCACTTGTGCCTGCCAGATGACCAATGGCTACCCTCACCATTTCTCATCAACATATCCGATTTTTTTGAAGTCTCACCAGCCTTGTGAGCGGTGCTCGGCTGATGCCTGATCAGTGTGAACACCACCACCTGGACCAGCCGGGTGTAGTGGAACGCATGCAGACCACGCCATGTCTGGGCCACGCCATGTCCACTCTGGACGCTCAGGTCCTCGCATCTGTCGTTCGACGCGGCTGCAGATGGTAGCAATTGTGCTGTGAATTGTATGCACGATACTGTCAGTCCAAAGGCCGATGATGGAGTCGCAGCTGAGACTCAGAGTGTGCGGGTGCGCAGGTCAATGATATGATCTGCAAACTGTCAAAGAAGGGCACCACCCCTTCTCAGATTGGTGTGGTTCTCCGTGACCACCATGGTGTTGGGCGTGTGACAAGTGTCACAGGTACCAAGATCCTGCGGATACTGCGCAAGCAGGGTCTCGCCCCTGAGATCCCTGAGGACCTTTACTTCATGATCAAGAAGGCTGTGTCTATGCGCAAGCATCTGGAAGTTTTCCGCAAGGACCGTGACGCAAAGTTCCGCCTCATTCTGGTGGAATCCCGTATCCACCGGCTTGCGCGATACTACAAGGTGAGTGAACTAGTCGCGGTGTTCTGACCTGCCCATCTGATCGCTGTTGCTAGTTTACATTGCATCACAGAGGCACAAATAGCAGATAAATTGGCAGGCCTGATCAGACAGCTGACTGACCAGTATCTGGCATCTCACACTTGATTTGCTTGGCCTACATACAAAGCAGACACATATGCTCCGAAATTGATACCCAATTATGTATGCAGCAAACCAAGAAGCTGCCCCCTAACTGGAAGTACGAGTCAGCAACTGCTTCGACCCTGGTGTCCTAAGTGGAGCCAGGTTGGCGTGCATTCAGGCGCGCATCCAGGCGCAAGACTCAGGTTGCATGGAACGTCGACAGTGATGTGGATTTATGCTCCACTCAATGGTCGTGAGGCACAGACTTTATGGCAATGTAACCGTTGCACCCATATATCATCTGGGCACGTATGCGTGTGACACTTTCGATCACCAATATGTGCATCACCTGGCTGTGGCAATTTTGAAACAGCTACTGGGGGTCACCTCGTCTCGGCAACATTATTGTCCCTGTGAGGCAGCAGGCAGTCCGATCTATGTTGTGTGAACTCGCATTATGTCGGTCTTTCGAATGAGCTGGTTGTACTGATCATCCATGGCCACTTCAGCTTGCCTACGGAGGGGATCTATGCTATCGATACGAATCCGACAATTTCATCCCTGCGCTCAATGCTCACTCCAGGATGTCCGAAGGGCGCAGTGGACCCACGAGACTGTCGTTGTTCACCGAGAATTCTCGACATCCGCATCGACTGCCGTCAGCAGTGGCTGAAATTTGTTCTCATGATGGGAGTGCACAAATATGAAGCGTATATTGCCGTTCATTCTACCGTCACATGGTCTTGCCAGTGATGTGCGTTTGAGCGGTGTGTCCCCATTCAGTCCGCGCAGCAGCTGTATCGCAGTGCATGACAATGCTACAGTCATACATACTATCGCGTTAGTGAAGGTGCATGCTGGAGCTCTCTGTAGTCAGGGCTGCGCCGGGCATGCGCGACGTCCTTTGCCCTTCCACGGAGATGTCAGCCGCGCATGTGCTCCTCCTCATCATGATATCAGCGCGCAAAAAACGACAATGATGATATACAACACATATTTTCTGCTCGGTGAGTGGCAAGATCGAAGCCAGCTCTGATTTCGTGCAGGCCTGCTCCACAAATTGATGCCGTTGGCACCAACGGCAACACGACAGCAGTCCAGAGCGCGATCACAGAGTACCGTGCCCAGCGCTGGCGCACCTTTTACGTCCGTCAAAGGCCAGGCCGCGATTCAGCCCAGCGCGTCGCCCATGGCCAATGTGAAAGTGAGACGAATGCTTCGAACACCTTCGCCGACCAAGCGCACCACGATTAAACAGGACACTGCGCAAATCACAGCATCAAGACAGGCTTCTCGCTTTAATTTTGGCCGTTCGAGAGGCTTGCCAGTAGCTAGTACTTCGGATTCATCTGGCTCAAGGACGGGGAGCCATTCGGTAGTCCGGCACCCCGGGATTCCTAATCCAGCCGAGGCCCACCCTTCACCTGCCACAGAGCAACTGCATCCCCGCTCATGGGCCAAGTATGGTGGCGCTGATGTGGCCAAGAAACGATCACCACAGAAGGCTTCAGACAATGGTAATTCGCCATCTGCACCCGTTCCCCAATCCAAATCTTCACAAGTGAATACAGGCGAGAAACCGCTCCAATATTCACCAGACGGTGGCCTATCATCTGAAGAGCTGCAACATTCACATACAGCCTCAAGCGGAAAGGCTTCCTTGCTCAGCAGTGTGAAGACATGTGTTCCAGATGCAGCGGCCTTGAAGGCACGCCCACTTGATTGCTGCTATTTTGTTGCATGTATTTGACCACGTGTTCTGTGCTCCTCGTGTAGATTTCCCGGTGCAAACTATCCGTTTCTAATATTCATAGTATACAACACTGCTTCAAGGAGTTACGAGCGAGCCAAGTCCAGATGAAATATGCAGGATGCGTGCCTTGACCAAGGGATTGTATTGCCCCATTACACAGACGGTCAGCATGCGGGTCTGCTGTGTCCCTTCTGCGAAGGGGGCTCGTCACGCGAGCGGACGTTTAGTGTCAAGGTGGAGACAGTTCCCGGAGTAGGCATGTCTGCTGTATATCATTGTTTCCGGGCCAGCAAGTGTGGAGCCAGTGGACGGATCCCTTCCAGCAGAGTGCGCATCGCCAGTCATGCCATACACAGCGCACCGCTGAGCACAATCATGCAAGCTAGCCTGAGCTTGCTACAAACGTTCGGAGCAAGGAAGCCATTATGCACCCATGTACATTATGTACATTATGCAGCCATGTACCTCTGTATCAGCAACGGTATCCTCCTTTGTTATCCTTGATTGTTGTTGAATTGCTGTTGCATTCCTGATGTCGAATTGCTGTCTGCATGGTTGGCCTGCAAGGGGAGATTCTTTGCAAGGTTGTAAATGCAGACAAACAGGAATCTCGTGGGCTCGAGCAGCCTGGCAGCCGCAAGCTCAGGCTTCCTGCTACATGAGTCCACACATCCTCCACTCCCTGGTGGCCCTCTGCACCCACGCCACTCCACAACCGCCACCACGTCGGCCGTCTGACCACAAGCTCAACCCAGTGTCACCATCCTGCTGGCTGCAGAAAAAGCTGTTGCTGCCCTGCGCCGTGAAATGCTCTCATAAATCATTTGCCGCTTGTCAAAGGCTGCCTGTTGCTCCCGCCATTACAGGCAGCGCCTCCTGACACCGCAGAAGCCCCACCTGCTCTCATTTTCTGTCTTCCCCCCCGATCTCGGCTGCGCCTTATCTTTCACAGAAATCTGTGAAGCACCCAGCTGCAACTTCTGCAGCAATCACGTCGCAATGTGTCATCTAAGCACTACCTCCCGACGACCACCCACGCCGTGTCCAGGCAGAAGGCCAGGCCGCGAAGGAGCGCACGGCAAAGCAGAAGCCGCGCAGCGCGGCTGCAGGCGCAGACGGGGGGCTCGTCACCGCCGGCGCCGACTGGCAGGCCGCAGCAGCGCAGCCGGTGCACGCGCCGCGCTGGGACGACATCACCTCACCGCTGTCCAGTGCCGGCCGTGCCTTCCTGCGTTCTCGCGGTATCAGTGACGCGGTTATCGCCGCCAACGATATCCGCACCGCGACCCGCTCGTTCCGGGTCGATTCTGGCTGGCAATCGCTGGAGTGTGTTGCGTTTCCGTACAAGAGGGAGGGGGACGTTGTGAACGTCAAGTACAGGAGCTTACAAGGTGCGCACTGAATGGTTGTTGCTGCTGAGGGCTGCATCTGCTGGGTGCGCAGGCAACAGGTGTTGCGAGCGCACTATGGATTGTGTCGCATACCGTCTACGAGCATGCAGCATGCGCATGTGGGTGGACTGCTTGAAGCGTCTGAGCTGACGTCGCCGTTGAATACGGCTGGCAATTGGGCGTTCATGCCTGCCCGGCTGGCCCGCGATGTGCACGCATGCCTCTGCGCAGCATGCGCAACTCCTGCTTTGAATGCAGTAAGCATGCCGCCAGCACCGCGCTGCAGCCACATCCTCTGTGGCGTGGTCGCCGCTGCATGCCGGGACATCACCACGGGCGATCCCCTCACACGCTGCCGCAGCAAAACGTGGCGTGCTGTGCAGGCAAATACTTCACGCAGGAGAAGGGCTGCGAGAAGATTCTGTTTGGGCACGATGATGTTGCGGACCGGGACTCAGGCCACCCCGGTGAGGTGAGGCGGAAGCAGCGGCAAGCTGACGGCACGCCAGAGGACGGCTTCAGCATAGAGCACATCGGGCACCTGATCATCGTGGAGGGCGAGCTGGATAAGCTGGCCTGCAACGAGGTGCTGGTCCCTTTGCCGGGGAGGCGTTTTGGTAGTAGCTTCATATGGCTCTTCACTCCCAGCGCTCAACACATGCGCATCACTTAGCGCACCGGTGTTGTGGGTTTTTTATCCACCGGTCGATGCAACACCACCATTTCGGGCGCCCGTTGACTGTCAGTAGGTGCTCCGCCTTGTGTTCTGTTGTTTGTAGGTGTTGCCGCTCTGTTTGCTAGCGTTAAGGGGGCACGACGCACATGCACGGCGCCACAGGTGTGTAGCGCGCATGCCTTGTGCTGACACGCCACTCACAAGGTGCCAGCTGTTGTAGGCGGGGCTGTGGAACGTGGTGAGCGTGCCAGATGGCGCCCCAAGCCGAGTGAAGGAGGACAGCGAGGTCGACCCCCAGAAGGATCGCAAGTTCTCGTACCTGCAGACATGCCAGCACATGCTGCAGAACCTCGACCTCGCCCATGAAGTGCGCCGCCGGTTTTCTCACTGACGAAACCCGCCCGGGCACCCATGCAGAAGTCCTCCTGGAGTTGTCACGGGAGGTGACGCGGGTCTCGCTTGAGTGATTGTTGGAATTGGAGCACCTTTGTACTCCTCTGCTTGCTTAGCTGCATACAGCTGTACTTGCTCTTGCCGCGCAGCTTTCTATCGTTCCTGTCTGATTTGGCACAGCGTCACGTTCTGTCCGCGACACAACAACGCGCTGGACCGCCGCGGGTGCCGAATGAAGACGATGTTCCCTAAGCTGCTGTCGCTGTGCAGGTGTATCTTGCGGTGGATGCTGACTCAGCAGGCAGCAACCTCGCGGCGGAGCTGTCGCGGCGGCTGGGGCGGCCGCGGTGCAAGATCACCGCGTGGCCCTCTGGCTGGCAAGACCATACCGTCTACATGGACGCCGAGGCAGCAGCCGCCCGGCTGCAACAGTATGAGTCGGTGCGCCTCACGGCACCCCTTCTCCGCGCCATGTCGCCGCGTGCTCCACATGGTGTTATGTCTGGTCAACGCTCAAGAAACACAATCCGAATTTGGTCACAAGTTCTTTCGCTCAGACGTCTGCATGAAGAAGGAGGCAGTGCCGACGTTGTCCCTCAGGATGGCGTCAGCCGCTGCGGCACACGCTGATTTTGCATGAGCTGAAGCTGTGCCACAGGGATGCCACTGTGAGGTATAGATGGGCTGGAGATGACCGATCCCAGCCTTGTTGCAGCGACATCGCATGCTGGTTCCTCCTCAGCAGCTGGGGAGCGCCTGCCAGGACAGCAGCTGCTGTATGTCATCGAACCTGCACACACACATATATGCACGGATGCAATCGCCGTTGCAACACACTCCATTGCGGGAGTGGGTCATCCGACACCATCATCTCATCACAACCGCTTCGCACTGTACACAGTCGACTTCGAGGGTGCCATGAGCTTGTGGTTTGCAGCTGTACTGGTGTGCACGGGGTGGGCGGGCCAGGAGCTAGCATTCCAATTTGTATACCGATCCGCATCCTGTCCCCGCGGCGTGTTCGGGCGTGGCGCCCCCCCATGCACACGTGATTCAGGGGTGCCTGCAGGGGCAGTTGGAGGACAGCGGCAAGCGGAAGGATGCGAATGAGGTGCTCCAGCGGGATGGGCCGTACGCTTTGCGGCGCTTCATCGAGGACAGCAGCTCGTACCCGATCGAGGGCCTGTACGCGCCCTCGGTCTTCCATGACAAGATCTGGGAGCTCTACGATGGCCGCAACCTCGAGCGCCCCGTGTCGACTGGCTGGCCCGTGTTGGACCAGTTCTACCGGGTTGTGCCCGGGGAACTGACTGTGGTCACAGGTGCGGCCGGCTAATCACTCGCCTGTTGCTGCTTGTATGCATCTGTGGCCTACCTGTGTCCTGGCGATCAGGCACTGGCCAGTCGTGAGGCCGAAGGCGGTGCTCATGTGTGATGTGCTGTTGCTTGGTGTGGTTACAGAATAGGGTATGGGTCTAATCTGCTGTGGTTTGTTGGCTGTGGCCATGCGGGCAGAGAGTTTGCCATGTGGCTTCACTAGAATCGAGGTCATGTTGGAATGCATGTGGAAGCACCTGGAGGCAGGTGAGTGTGGTGGCGTGGTGCTACTACCGTGGCGGCACCGCTGTGCTGCCGATGCAGCGACTCCGGGTTGACGTGCTGGTGTGTGTGCAGGTGTGCCGAACACCGGGAAGTCAGAGTTCATCGACTCGATTGTGCTCAGTCTCGCACTCAACCACTACTGGCCCATCTGCTTTGCATCGTTCGAGAAGCGGCCGGCGTTCCACTTCCGTGACCTGGCGGAGAAGATCTGGGGCAAGCCCTTCAATCAGCGTGACGGGATCTCCGGCCCAACGATGACTCAGCGTGAGGTGCACCCCGATTCTGCCTGCATGTGACATTGCAGCCATGCGTGATGCTGTGGTTTGGCTCTAGCCCTGTTGCATGCATGAGCAGCAGTTGGATGTGCATGGCAATCCTGTTGACAGCAGCAATTCTACTGTTTTTCTCGACGAGAACCACGGGTGCCGTCTGTGTGGTGTTTGAGGCTCTCGCCTTCATAAGTCTGAGGAGGCGCAGGTATACGCCACCATGCAAGTCTTTGAGACGCTGTTCTCTTGGATCCGAGGAGTCGAAAACAGCATCATGAGCATTGACGAGGTGCTGGAGAGGGCACAGGACGCTGTGTACCGTTATGGCATCCGAGGCCTTGTCATCGACCCCTACAATGAGATGGAGCACCAGCGGAAGAGCAACCAGACTGAAACAGAGTATGTCAGCCGCCTCCTGTCCAAGGTGAGCCCCTGCTCTGCGTTCTTAAGTATGTGTGTTGCTGCCTGGCGCTGGTGAGGCCCGTGCTGGTGTTGCTATCTGTGGCATGATGGCTTCGTGAGAAGCGTGGTGGCATGGAGCGCCGATGCAACATGATGCCTTCCATCACACAATGGCTTTGAGAGCAGTCTCCCTGGAGCGGACTCAGACCAACTGTATTTCTTGTCCTGATATTGTTCAGGCATAGCCTCGGTCAGCATGAGTGAAGTGCCTGAGCTTGTACAAGCCAAGCGCTGTTGCCAAGAACTGGTCAGTCACTGACAGCATGAGGTCTCAAAACAGATGAGTGCGCTCGTAGCGGCTTTATATTGTTATTGACTTCGCTGTGGTGCAGTTGAAGCAGTTCGCCATGACGAACTCAGTCCATGTCTGGCTGGTGGCGCATCCAAAGCAGCTGAGTGCGTGGAAGGGTGCGGCACCGACACTATACGACATTTCAGGCTCTGCACATTTCAATAACAAGGCGGATGTGGGCATGGTAGTGCACCGTGACCTGCTATCAGGGCGTGATGACAAGACCGAGACACCAAAGATTGTAACAGGCCACCCACTCGAGAATGACCCATTTGCTTGTCAGGTCATCATTAGGAAGGTGCGCACACTCACCATAGAATTCATAAGGTGTAGCCTGTGCCTATCCAGTGTGTTGCAGATGTGGCAACCTATGGTTCAAGATCGTTTGACATATGGCTGATAAATGCAGGTGAGGAATCGTGATGCAGGGCGCATTGGCCAAGTGTATTTGAGGTACGACAGATCTTGTGGGAGATACTACGATGTTGAAACAATCGAAGGGAGAGAGATCTGTCCGCTCGAGCCGTTGTTCTCGTCCAAGGCACCACCAGAGTCCATGCAGCCGCAAGAGCAGCACTTGGAAGAAGCAGACGACTCTGTAGGGAATCCGATTATGCACATGATGGATCATGGCGGATTCAATTGATTCAAGCTAGCATGTGTTCGTGCAGTGTGTACACCAGCAATTCTTTCTTGACTTGAAGTATGGCGAACAATATTCATGTCGGCAATGTTCACCTTGCCCAAGGTGCCGATTGTAACGAGTTCCGTTTCACAATTGAGGCCACGACTGAGACTCTCGCCATGCCCGACATGCTATTTGTAATTTTAAGTATCACCTAACCCTGCAGCTTGCTGGCCAGCCTGTGCTGCCAGGAATGCTATGCTTGACCCCGGAGGTGATGGCTCAACAGGTCCGCCTTGATCCATCTTGGAATCAGACGCTTCGCTGCCATCACTATCAGACTCGCCAAGAGACATGCTTTCATCGCATGTATCCTTGGCAGTTTCTTCCTGGGGGATGCCCTGCTCTGCTTCCGTTTCTGGTCCTTCAACAGCTGCTACCTCTTTTGGCGGATTTGGTTCCGCTGCTGTAGCTGGTGTGGACGAGGGAACGACGGGCGCCACTGCAGGTGCAGGTGCTGATGCAGCAGCAGTCTCTGGGACCACCGTTGCTTGAAGTTTGCGATTTTTCCCGGCAGTCGCCCGAACTCCTGCTAGTGGCGATCCCGTGCATGCAGCCAGTGTGGCTTGTTGTGCAGCCTTGGGCTTTGCCACTTGCCCATCTTTCACCCTCTTTGGTTTTGGAGCTTTCTGTACACGGACAATTCAGTGATGCTGTGATGTGAGCACAATGATTGGCCTCACGCTGTAGCCACTTTCATCACATCACAAGCGCAACACAGAGAACGGGCCGCACCACAGGTGGTCGCCTCTGGGCCATTTCTGTCCGAATAGACATTGCATCATGCCTGTGATTCTTCAGCGGCTCCCCTAACTCACCTGGCTCGAAGCTCACCACTGTGCAGTAGCCATCATGCGACGAGGCCACCAGGTATCTGCCGTCCGGAGACCAGGCGAGGTCAGTGATGTGCTTCAGGTGGATCGCCCCAAGCACCGCCAGGGGGCGCACATCCTCTGCACACAGTCGCGCCCTAATCCTGATCATCACACATTGCACACGAGCGACGCTGCAGCTCACGCAGTCAGCGCTGCTTCAAATCGCGCATGCAAGCATACAGCAACGAAATGCCACAACCAGGACATCTGTGCGTCTTTGAAGTTTGATGTTCCAGGGTGGTCACACTGTCGTGGCCTACAGCTGTGGCCCCACCTTGCGCTAATGCACCATTACAACCGATGCCCATAGACACTGCGGCACACATGGGAACTGGCTGCAGTGCTGTACTTGCACAGGCACCCTTCGCCCCACATCCATGGCCGCAGACGCAGCATGCGCACAGTCAAGCTGCCACGGGCACAGCGTGCGGCTCAGGTGCCATTTGAGGGATTGCACAGCAGGCGCGCAGCGCGGTGCCTCGCGCACCTGTGTCAAACAGAAACAGGCTGTCCGTTGTGCCAACGGCATACACCAGTTTGTAGCCAAGGTCAAAGGGAGCCCGGCTGCATGTGCCGGCTGCCTCGGCCCCGCCTGCTGCTTTGTCCGGGGCCTTCCCGGCCACCTGGGTGCACGTCTCCTGGTTTGAGTTGGCAGGGCTGTGTGCGCGCGTGCTCTCGAAGAACACCGGGCAGAAGCGCACGCAGGTTGATGCGGACGTCATCGTCGGCAGGAGGGCCAGTGGCCGCGTGAGGTTCGCTCGAGAGAAGAGAGCGACTGCCGAGGCACACCTGCAGCAGCCGCAGTGGTGCCCTGACGCCGAGACATACAGGGAGGCCTGCCACCTGGTGGAGCGCTGCTGATGCGATCGCGAGCCAAGGTACAAGACGCTGAAGGCATGCAAGTGGAGAGCGGTCACAGGCAGCTGGATGTAGGAGGCTTGGTGGCACACATGAGCCTCAAAACAAAATCGTGCAGATGTCGCGGAAGCATCATGCCGCGGTGACATCACTGCATTGGCCAAGCTCTGCAGCTGGACTGTTGTAGGCGCTGATATGTGTTCTGCAGATTGGCATAACGTGTTTCTGGCAGAAATGAGGCAATACACTGTCGCTGCTGGACCTGCCTGAGCAAAGCGTTTGGCTCGCCTGCACGCTCATGAAAGGTCGCACAGGGCGTGAATGAGCATTCATTGGAGAACATGCGGAGCGCACTGTGGTACCGGAGCCAGAGGGCCGAGAGTAGCGGCCGGCGCCACCACAAACGAGCCCTCCGGAGAGAAGCTCAGGCGCCGGAAGAAGGTGTTGAGACACTCATCTTGAAAGATGTAGGTTGTGCGGGATGCAGGTTGCCTCTGTGATGCTGGCCGCTCCGGCGGCGATGCGGCTGCCGGCTGTTGTTGCTTGGCATCGCCCTGTGGACACTGAGCCCCTGCTGTCACCGCTGGTGGCTCGGCGGCCGGCATGTCGGCAGGCTGCTTGCCTGATGGTGAGGTGGCGCCGCGGCTGGACGCGGATGGTTCGGTGCTGAGCAGTGGCCGCTTGGAGACGCTTGCGGCTTGGACAAAGTCTGCCGCTGCCAGGACATCGTTGGCAGGCGGCCGGGCGCGCTTCTTGGCGGCGCGGGCACGGTGCACTCGCATTGTGCGATCCGTGCTCTGGGTGAGAATGTGCTCCCCTAGGGGGTCCCATGTCACGCCTTGCACGTAGTGGCGATGCCCGGTGAGAGACCGCTGCATCCATAGATCGACGGTGTGAACGTGTGTCGAGGACTAGTGATCTATAGGGCATGGCAGCGTGGTTTTGGGGCACGGACGTGAGAAGTAGCACAGGTTGATGCACGGATCGTGCAGACTGTGGGCTGAGATTGTATCGCGGAGCTGTGCCGCATACCTTGGACTTGCCCTTTTGCGTGTCCCAGAGGATGACGCTATTATCGATGGAGGTGGAAACGATTCCTGTACCATCTGTGGACCACTCCACGTCGATGACATCATCTGCATGTCCCCTGCAGCACTTTTACTACATGATCTGGCTACATTCTCTGGTCCTGAAGGTGAAGCGTAGATCATAACGAACCTCAGAAGCTGATTCACCTTCCATGTGTGAATCAGACATGGATCGTTGTCGGGTGGAGGCGCCCATAGCATGACCTCGCCCCCATCTCCTGCGGATACCAGCTTCTCACCTGCAAACCCATTGGCATCAACAAATCCGGCTATGGAAACACCGCTGTCTACCACGAGCTCCAACAGAGCGGATGCAACACCCAAGTGGAATTGTACCATGAAAACGGACACAATTGACTGCTCTGGAGTGATTGCTGACGCTGCCCTGAAAGGCCACGTTTAAATTCTTGTCTCCCTTGTGCACAATTTGCCAGACCTGAAGCCAAAGGTGCATGATATATGTGTTTTTGGCTGGTTTCTGGCGCGATCATTCAAGCAAACACGCAGCACCTTGATTTCGTGGTCTGCTCCCGCAGTGACAAAGTGGCCACTGCCATGGAAGTCGCATGATAAAATGGGCAGCTGGTCATGCCAAACTATTTGTAAGGTCTTGAAGATCATCGGAAGTGGCCAATGATGATTGCATGCAGCCGGAGACGTGACCTTAACAGTACATCAGGCGAACGACTGCCGTAACGAAACCGAGCCATGAGCAGGAGTCAGTAGTTGATCGCACGGGGTGTCTCGGAAACGCCTTGGTCCAAACCAAGAGGGATCTGAGCGCACCCCAGTTTTTGTGTCACTCCATTTCTCGTCAAGTGGGAGTGCATGCATTGGCCCGCGCGACCGACATGGCAAATACTCCGTGCACAAAGTTACACCAAAGTCTCTCCATACGACTCCATTATTGAGGAATGTTCTGGGGGGGTCTTTTTTGCAAGCTGTTTTGAACGGGGACAACGCCTCGCGACACGACTACATATGTGTGCGTTCTGCGTTCTGAAGCAAACGTTATAGTCTGCGCCTTTCTGAACCCCCGTTGACACTCAATGCCTGCACTGGTAGGTGGTAGCCCTCAATTGCCTGTGCCGGCAGAGTGCGTGTATCGCACCAGATGACAAGCCTCGCACACTGAACATAGAGGTGATTAAAAATGGAGCACACGAGTACGCACTATCGCACGCGAGTGGAAGCTGTTGATACGTACATCAATCTGAATGGCTGCATGACTGCGATTTTATCAATGACCCGAGCACGTAACGAGTAACAGGTTTGCCATACGTGCAGCGTACGCTTCTGTGGCAAGAGCCTGATCGCTGGCAGTCAGCAAAATCTTCAGGATTAGCCTTTCTTGCATCGTTGATCGTTGCTTGCGCAGTCTGGAGGTCGATCAAGCACAGCTTGTGTCTGTTGGAGAACTGTGATCAAACCGACACGTTGTGCTAACTAGAAGTCCTGCGTGTCTGCAGGATCCTTGTACTGTCACTGCTATTTGTGCTGGGCATGTTGCTGCAGTTTTTGGTGCGGCCCGTCGTTCATATCTGATTTGTGGATTCACAAACCGGCGTGAGTGGTGTTGCAGTGCCGCAAAGCTACCAACACATGCCAGCTGTCACTGCTACTGTGCTGCAGGGATGCATTCTATATAACAACTGGTGGCCCATGCTCACAATATTCTTCTATGTGTTGATTCCGATGCCATACCTCTTCTTCGGTGCTGCAGCAGGTGATGGTTTCTACAGCAGCGGCATGGAGGTCAGGTGCGATGCTGCCCCCCCCCCCCCCCCCCCCCCCTGCCCCTCAAAAAAAAAGAAAAAGAAAAAAAACTCCAATGTGCCCACAAAAGGAACATGCAAGATGACCACCTACCCGGTGTGCCGCAGATTCATGCAGTATGTGTACTGCACCCGGCACTCAATTCCGAGACTGCTATCCCGTGACCTGTTTGTACAGCATGCAGCTGTAGATCAGACTGTAAATTGCATACCATTTGCTCAACGACAGCAAGCACATCAGCGTTCCTATTGATTGTATGTCCCCTAAAACCTGCACCCAGTCTGCCAGCTTTGCGCTGCAGTGCTGTTTCTACACCCGTGCACAAGGAGTACCAAAGGCAGCTGCATGAGCTCCTGAAGCAAGAAGTGGGGTTGTCATGCTGAGGATGCTGCTGCAGGTGGATGGAAGCTGGAAAGTTCCTGACTGGGTTCTCGGCCGTCGGCCTTGTTGCCGTCCCGGCCATCTTGAGTCATGCCGACTATATCAAAACTGGGGCTATGCTAATAGAGATTTGTGCAGCTGCATCTATTGGCGCTATGGTAGCAGTATACGATTACGCCACACAGGAGGGCTACTATTGACCCTGCTCTCCGCGTGATTTCCGCAACAGAGTCAGCCACCCGGCTGGTTTGTGAAGCTGCCATAGAAGCCGCGTTGACTTTTGCCTGCGCTCCGGCTGTGGACTGTGAGATGCAGCTTCCAGAGTACTGGAATTGCATACTGGCATCTACATTGTTTGGCTCAGGTGGCGGTGGGGCGGAAACGCTACATCTGTGCTGACAGCAAATTCTACCAGGCTGATGTAGGAAACATGATCAGAATTTTCCCGAATTTTTGCGGGATCAGCTGCTTCGTCCCTTTCAAGATTCTTGTACCATGTAAAACAGTGACCTCGCATTGGTTGCACTCAGTCCACTGATCACATGTCAATGCCATGTGCCGATACCCTGTCCTCAAATGCAAAGAGCCACCACTCGTGTCGTGCTATTGTCTATCATGTACTTGTGGATGGCCGGCTGGCGAATTGTAGATTATTAATATGCCGGAGCAATTATATGTGTTTTCGGATCGAGAGGGTCATCTGCGTCACCTTCCTGATCATGCTGGGTGTCATGCTTCCGGATCCAAAGTGGAGTAGAGCCTACGACGCGTCGCGACGGTGCATATGCTACAACCAGTAACTGTCATTTTCCGACGCCGGTCCTATCCATTGTTCAGGCATACAAGTGTCCATGAGGCACTGCTCCCTCGGTCTGAGATCTTGCGAGGCCAGCTTAAAGTATGTGATTACGGGTGACGTGGGAGCCAAAATGTTTTCCCCTGCTGAACCAGGCATGCAAGTACAGGTAGATCTGAAGTCATGTCATCGATCAGCAGAATTCCCTCTAAATCTGCCACTGCCCGCTGCTGTGCCAAGGGCCCGTTTTCCTTGGGTGGATTAGAATGCTGATAGACAGGCAGTGCTATTCATACATGACGTGCACCTGGTCCTGGGAATTACCTCGATGCAGATTTCATTTCGCATGCATAGTGCGCATGTGTACTTGGATGTAGCGGCAGTACGGAATCTTTCTTCTCATGAAGATATCAGTGGCATAGTGAAAACTTGGGAGTCAGATCAATGATGAACTGAAACGTTCAGCTCACGGTGCGTGAATGCAAAATAAACATCCAAGATGCTCCTTGCAAGTGCCAAGTGGCTATAGGTGCAGCTTCAAATATACACAGGGTTGGAGCTGAGAACCCGTGGCGCCCCGGGCTGCAACTATCCCAGAATGGCCCGGGGCAAGGAGTATGAACTCCTACAGTTTTATCGCTCTTTTGTACCACTGGCCTCTCGTGAATCAGGCGACTTTGCGGACGGCTAGCTTGCGATTTTGAAAGGCGTCGACGGCAATTGTTCAGGCAAGATGAGTGCTCAACAAATCAGGACGCCAGGTGCGCTGCAATGATGTTCTTCAACAGCCAGGTATTCTTGGGGCGTTTCTTGCATGTTTATCACGCTGTGGATTACCCGAGAGGAGTGTCCCGTGGCCGGAGCACTTCTCACGAAGTGTAGACGAGATGTCCAGAACGTCGAATCGAATAAGCAGTGCCAATAATACAGAATGCATCAAACGAATGCACGTGCGCATGCAGCGGTGGGCGGCAGGATGGCACCCCAGCGAGCAGCGCCATCTAGGCAAGCTCGTGCAGTGGTGTGCTCCCAGCCTGCGAGATCGCATCCGCTGCGCATGAGTTGACTTCTGTCCCAAATCCCTGATCACCTAGATTATCCCTCGCAGGTATGCCAAGCCTCAAAGGTCATGATCGCTGGGCCTCCAGGATGCGGGAAGGGAACTCAGTGTGCCAAGATTGTTGAGAAGGTACGCTTCACACAGCGCGTATGAGCACTGTGCAATGTGACTCCCATAAAATTTTATATGGTACATTGCGCACCGAAGCCGCTAAAAAAAAAAAAAAAAGCCTCCTGCGTTGGCTGATGTAACTGTCTTGGGGGAACACAAGCGGACAGTGTGTGTAGTACGGACTCGATCACATCTCGGTTGGGGACCTCCTCCGTGACGAGGTTGCAGCAGGCTCCCCAATCGGACTAGAAGCCAAAGGATTCATGGATTCTGGCAACCTGGTCCCGGACGAGGTTGTCGTGCAGATGGTTGTGGATCGTCTTGGCAGCGAGGACACAGCTAAGTCAGGCTGGCTCTTGGATGGCTACCCCCGATCTGCGTCACAGGCTCAGGCTCTGGAGTCCAACAGCATCCGCCCAGATGTTGTTCTCCTCATCACTGTGCCTGACGCGGCCATCGTCGATCGGGTAGTGGGTCGCCGATTGGACCCCGAGACTGGAGAGATCTACCACATGACTTTCAAGCCACCTCCGCCAGAGATTGAAAGCCGGCTGAAGCAGGTGAGCTCTTTCTCTTACTTGCGACAATGCATGTCTGCATCTGGGTATGTGATGCTCTTGTACCTTGCGCTGTAGATTGTTCTGTGGCGTCCGTCCACATGGAATGCTAGATCACGTTGATGTATGCTTGGTAGTCTATCAGTAGGCAGCAGTGGGACATGTTCTGTGCCTGTAGAGGGGAGATGACACTGAGGAAGCAGCAATGACTCGGATCAAGGTGTACAAGGACAACATCAAGCCGATTGAGGACCTGTACAGCAACGAGATTGTGCAGATTGACGGCAACGTGTCCATGGACGCTGTTTTCGGCCAAATTGAGGCAGCCTTGGACGAAGTCATAGCTTGAACGTGTTGTTTGTGTAAAATTGTTGGCACCGCTGTTGACTCAAAGTAAAGTACACTGTTTTGTGTAGACCGATCACATACAAGAGAGCCATAACATCTGTGGCGCTACAAACCACAAGTGCAGTGCCACAGCTGCTGCATAGCTACAGTGAAACATCACAAGGACAATGACAAGGAATCAAAGTTGTACGATGAAGATCGATCGTGTACTTTCATTGTAGTATTGTGAGTCCACCGAGGTATCTGATGGTGTCCATGCCCTTCAATTTGCATCCAGAGCAGAGAAATGCTCAACACCATTGCTGATGCATGTGCAGCGATAGTGCGCTGAGATATGGAGAGAAATGCAAGGGTGATCCGTGTCAATCAGGGCTGCCGGGTACCACCCACCTCAAGCCACGCTGTTCAAGGAATCAGGCCCAATCGACGCCGAGGGTGTGGTGTCTAATTCCTGGCTGCTGAAGGCTGGGACGTTACATCAAACTGTGCACGGCTGGACCTACACACCTAGAACTTCATCAGGTGAGGCCTGTCGCCATCGTGCAGCGAGAATCGCGCTGACAGGTAAGCGGTGATCTCGGGGGAGATGGCCTTCACCAAAGCTGCATCAACTTCCTTTTGTGCTGCGATGTACTCCTGTGTGAGTGTAGGAGCTGACTCTTGTGCAAACATCTCGTCCGACTTCTTTGATGCGGAATCTGCCTGCTTGAAGAATGCGTCGTCGAACTTGTCGACGTTCAGGCCAGCTGGGAGTTCCACCTTCGTGGATGTGGCAATCACGTATGCCTGGCTGACCCGGCGTGCTGGAACGCCATTTACCTTGTATGGGCCAGATACAAGTAGCAGCCCAGACTTAAGCTGCTTCAGGAAAACTACACGCTTTCCTTTGAAGCGCCCAGCCAGCAGGATGAGGACTGTTCCGGGTGTGATGGACGCCCTGAGCTTGGTTGGCTTCGGTGCAGTTGTCTCCTTGGTGGTCTTCTTCACATCATCCGCTGGGTAGAAGCGCCCCGGGAGTTTAGTCTTGGGGGCCTTAGTGGCCTTCTGCACAAGTTGAGTACGAGTTTATCGCAAGCCTGAACGCACTGGTGTGCGCGCTGAAGCGCAGAGATCAGCGCTAGGAGTGCCACAGGCAACCCAGCCGTCGTCATTGCGCGACAGAACCACGAAGCTATGACATTCTGAGCAATCGTCACACAACAAGCATTATTCGTGTTTCTGGAGGCCTTTCGCCATTCGAGTCCCAAGGAAGGCCTCTCACCTGCGCTGCTTTACCCGCCATGGTCCCGGAGCAACTGAGCGTCTACGATACCGAATACCTGACGACGAAAGGGAGGCCAAGTGCGCAATCAGGCAATTTGTCGTCTTCGGGGCCTGCGAATCCCCCTTGTCGCAAGCTTCGACTCTGGGGGGCTTTGTCAGGCCGCCGCGGAGAACCCATCATGCATGTATTTTGTGGCATAAGTGCACTACTGTATGCGCACTCTGAAGCCTCACGATACAAGGGAAAGTATCGACGCGCTCTAATCGTGGGATCAAGAATGACGGCAACACGACTGCATTTTCTGAAACTACTGTCACGAGCTTGGCTGCGCGGATTGCCATTTCGAACTGTCTTGGCTCTATCCGGTCTACTTGGCGAGACATAGCTCGCGACCGAGCTTCAATATGGCAGTTGCCTGCCGATCATCAGGGCCAACATTTGTAACTTTTGTCTAGGTACTGTACGTAAAGGAACATGGCTGGACCTGAAGATCGGGGATCCGGCGCTGAGGCGTATGCCAGAAAGAGGCAGAATGACTATCATCTGGTAAGTGCACGACTCCTAACGGTTGTCCCAAACTGGCCAACATATACCTTGCATGTCTGGAAAAGCTCATGCGGTCTGGGCATATGATCTGGGTGGACGTGGGTTATTGCCAATAAGATGTGCTCAGGTTTCACAGCATACAGCACGATCATGCACACTTCGCATTCTGCTGCAGAACGCCAACTTGGTGCTGACAGCAAATCGTGAGGGCCGTCCAAAGGGCAAGGAGCCCACTGGAGAGCCTGAGACACTCTCGGGCCGAAGGCTGCACAAGATGGGCGACAGGGCTGCACACACGCTCCCAGACGAGCTGGAAGAGCTCAAGAAGCGCAAGCCAAAGTAAGCTCTTGGCGAGTTTCTGACGTGTATTTGCATGCTCACTCGCGCCCCTGGCGGTTTTCCATTGCTCAGGCAACCCTGCGATAGTTTCTCGGGACATCTTGGTCACTGAGCCACTATCCAGCAGGCCCACAGCATTTATGACTCTTCACAACAGCCGTGGTCTGCCTGCGACAGGTACCGATGGATGCAGGTCAGCCCCAGCCAGCGAAGCGGCAACAGCCAAGCGGGCCCGTGTCAACACTGTGCTCGAGGCGGACAGATTTGGCTCGTACCAGCCCAAGTCCCGTGAGACCCGAGACGCCTACGGCATTCTCCTGCAGATGGTGCAGGCTCGTCTGGGCGACTATCCCACAGAGATCCTGTACGGTGCAGCAGAGGAGGTGCTGACAGTCCTCAAGGACGACAACAAACGGGTGTGCTACCTGATCGTGGTTAGGCAGCTTCCACGCCACTTTGTCTCACCCAGCTCGCGCATCTATACTGTTGTGCTAGTGTACATAGCGTGTCCAGGTGGCGCTGTCATCTTCTGTTCTAAATTCGCCTCATCCTGTCAGAGGTCCCATGACCGCAGCACACGCAATCTCGGCTTAACATGTACAATTCACCCAGTTTGATCAGCTACAACAGCTTGACTCCAGCTGGCCAACCTCTGTGGCCTCTGCACAGAGGACATGTCTGTCCTTTGTATTGCCGCGGTTAATGCGCCGCCATTTTAGGGGCAACAAGTGCCCTAGAACCCTAGCCTGCCGTCGTGCTGATGGTGTGTGTGACGGGCAGGTTCCCGACAAGGAGAAAGAGGTGCGGGAGTTGCTGGAGTGCAGCGAGCAGGATCTGAAGGACCACTTCCACGAGTTCATCGATGTCGGCAACCGCATCACGGACTGGGGGGCAGAGGAGGAGGGCGCGGGCGGCGGCACGGACGATGAGATGGGTGTCGCGGTGGACTTTGACGATGAGGTTGACGAGGACGAGGCCGCCAACGGTGAGCCTCTGTAGCCCTGTCGTTATGTACCGCCCACATTTGTGCGGGAAGCTATCCCATATTGCTGGTCATCTGGTGTGACCCTAAACTGAATAATGGTAAGAATGATAGCAGAAGAGGCACATTGGTGATATGACGCTGATATGGTGTAGCGATGCTGGCGACGGTTGTACCGAGTGATGACGAGGATGACGCGGGGGGCGAGGACGCCGCCGGCGCCGCCAACCTCAACGCCCAGATGGACCTCGGCGCCGGGGACGAGGACGAGCTCGCGCTGCCCGTCACCGACATCGACGCCTACTGGCTGCAGCGTGCGATCGCCGACGCGTTCAAGAAGCAGGGCGAGCCGCTGGACGCCGCGGCTGCGCAGCAGAAGGACCGCGACGTCCTGCGCCTGCTCGCCGGCGACCGCGACGGCGCGGAGCTCGAGCCCGACCTCGTGTACCACCTCGGGTATAAGAACTTCGAGCTGATCAAGGTTCTGGTGGCGAACCGGAACAAGGTCGCATGGTGCACACGGCTCATGCGTGCGAAGAGCGACGAGGAGACGGCCGGGATCGAGGCTGAGATGTTCAAGGACCCGAGCCTGACGGATATCCTTGCGCAGCTCAAGGCGACGCGCGCGTCGGCGCGCGACCGCAAGAACGCTATGATTCAGGGCGTGCAAAATGAGGCGCGGCGCCTGCATGAGCATGAGGGTGGGGCGAAGGGTGCGGAGGTGGTGGACACGGAGGTCGCGGCGCGGCAGGTGCTGGACCTGGAGAGCCTGCAGTTTGAGGGTGGGGGGCACTACTTTGCGACGAAGAAGGTGCAGCTGCCGAAGGAGACGTTCCGGAGGCTGGAGAAGGGCTATGAGGAGGTGCGGTGTTGCCGCGGCCTGCAGGGCCCCCTGCAGCGTATGCCATGCCGTGGCCCGTGCGTTTGTGCAGCCTGACGTGTGCCGCCTGCAGTTTTCCGCCTGGCAGGGATGTCTGTTGCAGCGATTTAGGGTGCAGCAGGCGTGTGGCAGTGCATACGCGTTTTGCTGTGCGATATGAACCGTGCTGCATGTGTGCTTCTGTGGTACCGGCAGCTCTCAGGGGTGCTGGATCTTGAATGCGCAGCAGCGGAATTGCTGCTGAGCGCCAGCGCCTGGGCACTTCTGAATGGCAGCAGACGATTGGGAACCGCTACGTAGCAGCAACGGCCAGACCCAGTCACACAGTCCCACCCCCAGCTCCCATTTTAGATGAGACCAAAAGTTCAACCCTGGCAGCACTGCAGGTGTGCATACCACCGCCAAAGAAGCAGGACGCCAAGAGCCAGAAGCTCACCCCGATCACCGAGCTGCCAGAGTGGGCGCAGCCCGCGTTTGAGGGCATGTCGTCGCTCAACGCCGTGCAGAGCAAGGTCTGCGACACAGCGCTTCACACCGCGAACAACATGCTCCTGTGCGCGCCGACGGGCGCCGGCAAGACCAACGTCGCCATGCTCTCGATCCTCCAGGTCCTCGGCTCCGCCCTGCAGCCAGATGGCTCCATCAACAAGGACGCGTTCAAGATCGTGTACATCGCGCCGATGAAGGCGCTCGTCGCCGAGATGGTCGGAAACTTCCAGAAGCGTCTGGATGAGCGGTACGGCATCCGCACGCGGGAGCTGACGGGCGACGTCGGGCTGTCCAAGGCGGAGATCGAGGAGACGCAGATCATTGTGACGACGCCGGAGAAGTGGGACATCGTGACGCGGCGCGCCGGGGAGCGCACGTACACGCAGCTTGTGAAGCTGGTGATCATTGACGAGGTGCACCTGCTGCACGACGACCGCGGGCCGGTGCTGGAGTGCATCATTGCTCGGTGCGTCCCCAGCTGGAGCTGCGTAGGCTGGGCGCTGTTGACTTCTGTCAAGGCGCTGTCTCAAAGGCTGCCCTGGGTGACAGGGCCGTGTGTCCAGTGCACCTGCGTGGATCGGCATCGCTGCAACTCGTACGCCTCGGGACCTATGGCGACTGCAGAAAACTGTCCGGATTCTGATGCACGACTTACGGTTCACAGAGCGGTGGCACCAATGTGGCGATATGTGGTGAGGCGTGGTTAGGCCATATGTCCGTGTATGAGAGTACAGCATCGTCGGCAATGGTCACTTGGACATCAGACCGCTGGAAGTTTTCACATAGTCAAGTGGAACACGGATCATCCCGTCCGTTCGGGGAAGACGTCTCGTCTTTCACAGGGCATCATCATGTCGTGATAGTGCTGATGTGGCCTGGCTTCACCGCCCCAGCGAGTGCACTGTCGTTGCTGCAGGACACTGCGGCAGGTGGAGAGCACTGCAGAGATGGTGCGGCTGGTGGGGCTGTCGGCGACGCTGCCCAACTACCGGGACGTTGGCACGCTGCTGCGCGTCAAGCCCGACCACTGCTTCTTCTTCTCCGCGGCCTTCCGCCCGTGCCCGCTGGCGCAGACGTTTATTGGTGTCACCATCAAGAAGCCGCTGCAGCGCTTCCAGCTGATGAACGAGATCTGCTACAAGAAGATCATGGACGCGGCCGGAAAGCACCAGGTGCTGATCTTCGTGCACAGCCGCAAGGAGACGGCGAAGACGGCGCGGTTCCTTCGGGACAAGGCGACGGAGGACGAGCAGCTGAACAAGATCATGAGCACCGACGCCAGCAGCCGCGAGATCCTGCAGGTGCGGCTGCGCTGTGCGCTGTGCCCATGCATGCGTACGAGTGTCCACAGGCGTGCGTGCACGCAGAAAGCGCACTGCACAGTCCTGTTGGTACCCGACAGCGAGATCTCACACTGGTCTCGAGGCAGGCAATCTATCAGATATGTGAGATGGCATGTCAGCAGCTGACTGTCTGGACTCTCACAGTGTGCCTTGGTGGATCTGCTGGCGTTCCATGTGCATTTGCATTCACAGTCTGTAGCACGTTGTTCAGCCTGTCCTACACTGCCATTGCTTGAGCTGAGCAGTGTAAATTCTGAGCCTGTCGGTGGCCCCCGCTCCAGGCCCATGTCCGGATGACATGCATGCAACTGTCTGACCAGTGTCGCCTGGTGTGTAGAGCGAAGCAGAGAGCACCGCAGACGTGGTGCTAAAGGATGTGCTGCCGTATGGCTTTGCAACTCACCATGCTGGCATGAAGCGTGTGGACCGTACCAACGTGGAGGACCTGTTTGCTGCTGGCCATGTGAAGATCCTTGTGTCAACAGCCACTCTCGCCTGGGGTGTCAATCTGCCTGCCCACACGGTCATCATCAAGGGCACCCAGGTGTACAACCCAGTGAAGTCCGGCTGGGACGAATTGTCTCCACAGGATGTGATGCAGATGCTGGGTCGTGCCGGGCGGCCTCAGTACGACTCTTTCGGAGAAGGCATCATTATCACACAGCACTCCGAGCTGACATACTACCTGTCGCTGCTGAATGAGCAGCTGCCGATTGAGAGCCAGTTCGTGAAGCGGCTGACGGACTCACTGAATGCGGAGATTGTTCTCGGGTCGCTGCAGAATTTGCGGGATGCGGCGAACTGGCTTGGGTACACATACCTCAACATCCGCATGATGAAGAAGCCTCAGCAGTATGGCGTGCCTGTGCGGGACTCCGAGGAAGACCCCAAGCTGCTGGTACGCACCCTCGCTGCCCTGCACGTGTGAACCTTCCGTACGCTTGCCTTCGAACAAACGCTGCAAGGGGAAAAACAGGCCGGCTGTGCTGTGCTTGTGGGGTAGTGGATGGCATAAGTTATGCTACAGATGGCAGAGGAGCAGGCGACCAGTGGACTCTGGGAAACACGGAAGCTGCAGCAACTCACACATGCAAATGCCACAGTCTTTTGTGCATGCCATGGGCAGCCGTGCTGGAGTGTCAGGCCACTTGCTTGTCTGCGAGATCATATGAAGGAGCTTTTATTCCTGTTCATGCAGATCAATTTAAGTCTCGCACTGTGCAGAAATGGCGAAAAGATTTGGTGCACTCTGCGGCGCTGGAGCTCGACCGCAACAGCCTGATTAGGTACGACCGCAAGACAGGCAATTTCCAGGCAACGGACCTCGGACGCATCGCGTCACAGTACTACATCACCCACACCACGCTGCGTGAGTATAATGAGCATCTGAAGCCAACGATGGCGGAGATCGAGCTGCTGCGTGTCTTCTGCCTCGCCGACGAGTTCAAGTACATGGTCGTCCGTGACGAGGAGAAGCTGGAGCTCGTGCGCCTGAGCCAGCGAGTGCCAATACCCATCAAGGATTCTGTGGAGGAGCCCACCGCGAAAATCAACGTGCTCTTGCAGGTTCGTTTCTTTTTCAGACTTCTTCTCAGACAGTAAACACCTGCTATGCTCCGCCATGAGCACTGCTGTCAAGTCTAAACATCAGGCAGTATGTTGGTGCTTCAACAAGATGTACCTGGCATCCGTACTCTATACCAAATGGCTTTGCAGGCCTACATCTCAGGCCTCAAGCTCGAGGGCCTCGCTCTGATGGCGGACATGGTCTACATCAGCCAGAGCGCATCGCGCCTCATGCGCTGCCTGTTTGACATCTGCCTGCGCCGCAACTGGGCGCCACTCACCGAGAAGGCGCTCCTGCTCGTCAAGGCCGTCACACATCGCATGTGGCCCAGCCAGACGCCTCTGCGCCAGTTCAAGGGCAAGCTCCGCCTCCCACCGCAGCAGCTCACGACCCTCGAGAAGAAAGACATCCCCTGGGAGCGGTGCGCCCTCTCCCACCACACCACCTCCTCCCAGCACAAGCAGCCTCTGTGCTGCCATGTGGTTCAACTGTGCATTTCAATCACTTGTGCCAATGGCAGGCGCATTGTATGTCCATCACAGGAGGCCGCTTCCCGAGCACCACGAGAATTCTGCCCTGCACAGCAGATTGTGTCAGACACCGAAAGGTAGTCCCCTGGTCAACTGGGGTTGGCTCGGCTGCAGGTACTTTGACATGCGGCCGGCACAGATCGGCGAGCTGATCGGAGCCGCGAAGCTGGGCAAGGTCGTGAAGAAGATGATCAACATGGTGCCCCGCCTGCAGCTCGATGCGTCCATCCAGCCGCTGACGCGCGGCCTCCTGCGCATCGACCTCATGCTCACCCCTGACTTCCAGTGGGACCAGGACGTGCACGGCTACGTCGAACCGTTCCTGATCCTCGTGCGCCCCCCTCTCGAGTCGTGTCCCCGCCCTTGTGCCCACTCCCGCACACAACACAGCGCATGCGCCTGCTGTCACGGCCGATCAGCGCAGTGCTGAGCCATGCAGCATTAGATCACGCAGATCGTCTCAATAAGATGCATGTTTCTCTGATTGATCTCGCAACAACCAGTGCATATTCCTGAGAAATAAATATGACAAAATCTTGCAGACGGTCTTGTGTTGGCATATAGCTTCCGATCAGAGTGCTCAGCGCCACCTGCCATCCACCCACCCCCACACATGCTGCAGGTCGAGGACCAGGACAGCGAGTACGTGCTGCACAAGGAGTTCTTCTTCCTCAAGATGACCAACGCCACCGGCGACCGCATCGTCGACCACCCCGTCACCTTCACCGTGCCCATCCCGGATCCCCTCCCGCCGCAGTTCTTCATCCGCGTGGTCTCGGACCGCTGGCTCGGGTCAGAGTCCATCACGCCGGTTTCGTTCCGCAACGTCGTGCTACCGGAGCGCTTCCACCCCCCGACTGAGCTCCTCGACCTCCAGCCGCTGCCGGTGTCTGCGCTGCGGAACAAACAGTTTGAGGGCCTCTATGGCGACTTCTCCCACTTCAACGCGATCCAGACGCAGGTGTTCAGCACGCTGTTTGGCGGCCAGGACAACACGCTCGTGTGCGCGCCGACGGGTAGCGGGAAGACGGTGTGCGCGGAGTTTGCGCTGATGGCGATGGTGAACCATGTCGAGGAGAAGAAGCGCGAGGCAGAGGGCGCGGAGGGCGTGACAGTGCCGCCGCTGCGGGCTGTGTACGTCGCGTCTCTGCCAGCGATCGTGGAGCAGACGAAGGTGGCGTGGGAGACACGATTCGGGGGCCTGGGGCTGAACATTGTGCAGCTGACTGGGGAGCAGCAGGTGCGTGCCTACTCAGCTTGGATGGGCATTCTGGTTTCAGCAATACCTTTGCGCCGTCTCAATCATTTTTTTTGCCAGTTCTAAGTCTCAGAGCCTAGCTCTGCGGGCCAAATCACACACTCAGTAGGGCTTGCTGCCAACTTGCCCGTCAGGCCCCGAGCCCTCCACACCGCCGTATACACCCACAGATGGACCTTCGCGATTGCTAGCACAGAGCAGCTCGCGATCCACAACATGCCACGACAGCGCAATCAAGACAGTGTCTATGCTCGCCAAGGCCACACTAGATCTACCAATACACAAGGCTTCGCACACCTGCAGGTCGACCTGAAGAAGCTGCAGCGAGGCAACATCATATTCGCGACCGCCGAGCAGTGGGACCGCCTGTCGCTGCGCTGGCGCAAGAAGCGCGCCGTGTCCGTGACAGACATCTCCCTCTTCATCGCCGACGAACTCCACCTGCTCGGCGCGGAGGGCGGCCCGACTCTCGAGGTCGTCGTCTCGCGCATGCGCGCCATCTCCAAGCTCCTCTCAAAGCCGATCCGCATCGTCGGCCTCGGCAGCAGCATGGCGGACGGCAAGGAGATCGGGGACTGGCTGGGCGCGCCGAGCCATGCGCAGTTCTGCTTTCCGCCGGGCTCCCGGCCGGTGCCGTTGGAGATTCATATCCAGTCGATGGACATCACGAGCTTTGAGGCTCGCATGCAGGTGCTTCCCCTATGCCTTACAATCATTCAGCAAGCAGGCTTTTTGCGACGCGGCGCATGATGGTATCAAAGCGGTCGGTTTCATAGGCTATCACGACTTCTGATAAGGCACTCATAATTGTACATAGCTGGTGAAGATTTATGGCAAATACCCCGCCAGCTGGCTCTTTACCACTTGTCGGCACCCTGGCATGTAGTGCTTCCGTGCGCGGCCATCAGGCGATCATACTGATTCATGGCAGAGCTCACCATCAGTTTGTACTACCAGCGGAACTGGGCGCACGTGCGACAGACCTCGCAGCAACCAAACCACTCGCCCTATGCGTCGCGTCCGGGTCGACAGCACCATGTACTCGACATCACGAGCGTGTCTGCAGGCGATGTCCCGGCCAACGTACAACACCGTGCTGCAATATGCCAAGGCAAAGCCGGCGATCGTGTTTGCGCCGACGCGGCGCCATGCGCAGGCCGTCGCGACGGCGATGCTCACATACACCGCCGGCGACGCGGCGCCCACGCGCTTCCTCAAGGTCCCTCTGGACACCATCGAGCCGTTCCTGGAGCGGCTGTCGGACAGCGCGGCACACACGTGCGCCTCGGCGGGAATCGGCATCCTGCACGACACGATGTCCCAGGAGGACATCAAGACGATCAACCACCTCTTCAAGCAGAACGCGTTGCAGGTGTGCGCGCCACCGTCACCTGGCCCCGCTTCCCTGGTCCGGCGTTGCTGCATTTGACTGCTGTACAGCCGCACGGATGTGTGTCAGTGCGTCTGTGGCGGAGCAGCAAACATACGAATTGTCACAACACCGAACCATTTGCCATGCAGTCTGGTATCTCGGCTGCACACCCTTTTCCTGCACCATGTTGCTCATGGATCATGATGTACGATAACGCGTGCCCTTGAGACGGCCTCCCCTGTCGCGCAGGTGCTGGTGGTGACGGCGGGCATGTGCCGCTCAGTGACCGCGCCAGCGTCCCTCGTGGTGGTGATGGGCACGCAGTACTTCGATTCGTCCGGCCTCGGCGGCGAGGACTTCCCTGTGCCGGAGCTGCTGCAGATGCTCGGCCTGGCAAGCCGGCCGCTGCAGGACGATGCAGGCATCGCCGTCATCATGTGCCACGCCGCGAAGAAGGAGTATTACAAAAAGTTCCTCTTTGAGCCGCTGCCGGTGGAGAGCCACCTCGATATGCATCTCCACGACCACATGGTGCGTCTCTGATGCAGCTGCGGCTGTGCCCGCCAGCAGCGACACTGCTGGAGTGCTGTCGTGGACGAGGTGTCTGTCTTCACGCAGTCTCAGGGGCACGTCTGACCGCTGTGCTGGAGCTGTCGCCTAGACTACGGAGCTTCGGTGTCTGTCGATTGGTAGGCACACTGCGTTTCGATTGATTGGTTGCAGCGATGCGGTGACAGCGGCGAGGAATTGCTGTATTGCCGAGTGGCGCACAAACTGTTGCAGCGCCTGATGCGATGATGCGCAGACACGTGCGCCGCCTGATGGCATGCTGAGGGGACGAGCCGCGGCGCAGGTGTCGGAGATTGCCGTCGAGACGATCAACAACAAGCAGGAGGCCGTCGACTGGCTGACTTATACCTTTTTCTACCGCCGCCTGCCTCAGAACCCCAACTACTACAACATGATGGGCCGCAGCCACCGCCACATCCGCGACCACCTCAGTGAGCTTGTGGAGGACGTCTGCGCTGAGCTGCATGATGCGCGTGCTGTGCTCGTCGACGAGAGCGGCTTCAACCTCCAGCCGGAGAACCTCGGCATCATCACGGCGTACCACCACATCTCGTTCAAGACCGCGCACACGGCTCACGAGGCGCTAAGCGCCAAGGTGAAGACGAAGGGGCTGATCACGGTGCTGAGTCACGCGACGGAGTTTGAGGGGCTGCCGATTCGGCCGGGAGAGGACTCGGCCGTGCTGCGCATGCTGCGGCACGCGAAGTATGAGGTCCCGAGTCTCGCGGTGGACGCGCGGACCAAGGCAAACGCGCTCCTGCAGTCCCACATCGCGCGCGTCGCGCTGCGGGGGGACCTGTTGGTCGATCAGCGGGAGGTGCGTGCTTTGCTGCGTGCTGTGCTGTGTGGCATGTGGTGTGTGAGGTCGATTGATGCGTCGGCCGTGCATAGGTGACCGACGCTGTGAGGCCTGGTTCGCGTTCATTCAGGGCTTGTCAGCTGGGAGCTGAGGCCGTCATGCGGTGCTGTACAGGTGGTGCGGACATCGGTGCGGCTGCTGCATGCGATGGTCGACATCCTCAGCAACAAGAACGCCCTCAATGCATGCATCGTGGCGATGGAGCTGTGCCAGATGGTCACGCAGGCACTACACACGAAGGACTCCTTCCTGCTGCAGCTGCCAGGGGTCACACGCGCGCTCGCCGAGAAGTGCGAGGCGGCGGGGGTGGAGGAGTTGGGGGGACTGCAGGAGATGGACGACGCGGCGCGGCGGCGGTTGCTCGCGCTGCCTGACGCCGCGTATGCTGACGTCGCGGCGTTCTGCAACCGCTACCCCGATGACGTGTCGGTCGTGTTTGCGGTGACGAACGGGAAGGATGTGTCGGCGCCGGACGATGAGGACAGCCGCGCGTTCGAGGTCGATGGGGACGCTGGCGTGGTGCGCTGCTTCAGTGGATGTGGTGGCTGCATGCATGCCACGCACAGGAGTGAAGGAGGGTGCCTGTGTGATCAGTCGGAGGTGGAAGGGATGGTGTCTCAGGTTGTGGTGGACTCTGAGATTATGCTCTCTCTGTGCTCGGTATATCTGGACTTCAAGTCGTTCCTCGCCAGGCTGTTTTTGTTGGGTGATCATCTTCAGGTGGTTCGGGCTCTCGGCAGCTCCTGCGCTCCATGCAAGGGCATACGCTCGTGCAATTGGTTGTGAGACAGCGTCTGGGTACAGCCGCCGATGCTGTTGCAGGCCTGGCTAGGACATCCAGGAGTGCTCTGTGCGTTTGTGGCTAGTGCAGGACAAGTGTGCATGGCTTTGTTTGCGTGTAGGTCATGACAGATTCACAAGTGCATGAGAAGTGGCTGCACGGTGCTGAGGTGCTGCTTGCGTGTGCAGGTGGAGGTTCAGGTGCAGCTCAGCCGGGAAACCCCGGCAGGTCCAGTCATCGCGCCACATTTCCCAGGCACCAAGGAGGAGTTCTGGTGGCTGATCTGCGGGGATGACAATGACAACGTGTTGGCAATCAAGCGGTTCTCGTTTGACAAGCAACACAAGGCCAAGTTGGTGATAGACAACTTCAAGCCCGGCAGCAACGCGTTCAAGCTGCTGGTCATGTGTGACTCGTATCTTGGCTGCGATCAGGAGTATCCTTTCGATGTCACAATCTCCGGGGGGGAGCAGGACGGAGATGCTGCTGCAATGGAGACGAGCTGAGGGCCCCTGTTTGAACAAGTGACTGGGAGTGCTCGTCCAGCTATGTACACAGGATTGTATGAATTATGACTGTAAGCAGACCCCTTGTACATCGACGGATTTGAGCTGCTGCATGCTGATACTACGTTTTTCTGAGGTGGAAAGTGTACCGGTACTGTGAACAGGAGCGCGTCGTACTGGCATGCATGCGAGAGCAAACCAGCCTTGCAGTGTTGAGCGTAAGTTCCTGTATGGTGACGGGCGTTTACCAATCGCCGAGCCAGCCGGCGCACAATTGCGTTGTGGACGCCGAGGGTAGAGTAAATGTTATTGCATCGCCATGCTCTGTGGTAGACTCAATAATGGAGACGCCGGAGTCAAAACGAACTCCGCCAAAGGCGTGGACCCCAAACTATCTCAAGGGGACGTCCAGTCACCAAAGTAGAGTTACCGCGCCTTCAGCGAAAGCGAAAGAAAATATCGATGCCGTAGATCTTTTCACGCGGCATGATGACAAGCGCCCTGGACGTTTCAGCGTGCCGAATGGTGCCACAACACCTCCAAGATCCCGTGCCCCGACTCCCCCGCCAGCTACATCTCATTTCGCAGTTTCAACAAAGCCTATTGAGGAGCTGGAGCCGCTGGACGACTCGTGGGGTGTGTATACGCGCTGTTGCAGTCCCATCTGTGCATGGGTTTCAAGTTTAACGGCAACTGTCTTCACGATGCGGGCGCGGTGTGGCTCAGTCACACTTGTGTTCTGAACTACTGGTGAATGGATGTGGTCTGCTGTTTGTTCCCCGCCATGCTATGGACGATTAGTGAGTGCTGCTCTGGCGTTGCGGATTCGACTTGGGACGCTGCAGTGGCGCGGACGCTGATCGAACGGAGTCTTTCTTGCTCGCAGATCGAGTACGAGTGTTTGTCCGAATCAGGCCAGCGCTTGAAGCCAATTCCGAGACAGCAGGGGCAACACAGCTGATTGGATGCGACCTCCAGAAGATCAGCGTGCAGCGAGCGTATGCGCCCCTCACAAATGCTCTCCAGTAAAGAAACGATCGTGTTCAGTTCCAGTTTTTCGGTGTGGTCATTTTCAAATTCGTGGGACTCTGCAGAGATGGTAACATTGCAGAGAGCAAATTCATGTTTGACCGCATCCTTCCCGAGGACGCGTCGCAGCAGGATGTGTATAATGAAGCTGTTCGCCCCGTAGTTGATGATGTATTGTTGGGGTACAATGGCAGCGTCATGGCGTACGGGCAAACTGGCGCAGGTGAGATCCTGTGCTGTGCATGAGCTGTTACACAAGCTCTGTTTGGGCTCAGGCTTCTCGCAAATCGAGTTATTGATGTTGGTAGGCTGCGCGATCTTGATCCGGACCTGCCAAGTGGTGTACAGGGAAGACTTACACTCTGTCCAACATGGAGCCAGATGCAATTGGCATGACGCCTCGTGCATTGGCTGATATTTTTAACAAATCAGCCATCGACGTTGTAAATGAGACCAGAGTGTTCATGTCATACTGCCAAATATACATGGAGGTGCGTCCACTTCCAATCAGAATCTGGGCTGTCCCTGTAGACACATCATGTGCATGATATTTCATTACTGGATTGTAGCTTTCAGAGAGGTAGAGTGCCTCCGCATGATCAGCGGACCACCCTTTCACCAGGGCACATTCATTTGGGAGCTGCGTGCTTCTACTAGCTGGGGGAACCTGTGGTTGCAGCATACTGCTGTGTCCATTGCAGTTGCTGAACCCCTGAGTCTACATGTGACTGGCCTTAACTGCTTGGAAGATAACCATCATGTTTACGTATGAACAATTGCTGCCTTCCCGTACAGGTGATAAAAGATCTCCTCATGCCCTCAGCAGAGCAGCTCCAGATTCGAGAGGACCTTGAAGGGGTCTTCCTCTCAAACGTTCATGAAGTTGAAGTGCGTCCTTCACTTCTTCACATGTCCTACATGCTATCGTGTTTGGCAGGCACGGGTCCCCTTGTGTGAAATGGGATGTCCAATATGTTTCATGCGAACCAGTCCACCGAACAGCATGTGTTCAATGCTTGAACATCAACTCGAGGTTCTAGATTGGCCTTCTGTTTCAACAAACTCGATGCTCCACAAACAGCATAAATAACAGATGTGAGCCCCGACTGTGGGACAGCATCCCCTGCAACTTTCCTGCAGCAGCCCCAGTGGTATCTCGACGCTCATGCGGCCTGCAACATGATCCTTGTGTGTTCGGATGGCGCTGCTGAGTACGGCATGCTCAGCGATGTGCCCACCTACCAGCATACGCCCAAGCGAACTGCCATCTCGCATATACCTCATCAGTCAGCGATGCTCGGTGGCTCAGACTACGATGAATTGTGCTCTCCCTATGCGCATCCCGACGTACACAGCACCGTTCCAGGGGCCTGATCCTGTGCGGCCGCCCCTGTAGGTGCGCAGCACAAAGGACTGCCTGGCACTGTTGCAGCGCGGCGACCAGAACCGCATCTTCGCATCGACCGAGATGAACGCGCACTCCTCGCGCTCGCATGCCATTGTCATCGTCACCGTCATCAAGCGCCGCAAGCGCGCCATCACCCGCAACGAGAACGGCGAAGAAGTCACCGGCCAGTGCGCGCTCCCTCCCTCCCTGCCCCCCTTGTCTCACTTCAGCCTCCGTCCCAGTGCTCTGCCTGGCCGGGTTCCCATCACCACGCCCGTGGGACCGTTACTGGCAGATTCATTCCTTCAGCGCCTTGGGCCATCTAGCCTGGCAAGGGCGCAGCTGAAGGGAGCTTCTGCAAAGTTTCAGGTGGCCTTTCGCATGGAGGCAGGCAGGGACCGTGTGACCGGCCGCACGCTCGCAGCCGGGGTGGATCATCAGCACTGGCCACACAGACCCCGCTCACAGTTGGGGTGGCTGTGGCTTTGTGGAAGTGGCTGTGCTCGAGTGGCACAGAGTATGCACATTGCGAGCACAGGTCGCCGGTGCGCGCTGTGACGCGGCGGGCGTGGGCGTGTGCAGGGCGACGACGATGGGCCGCATGTTCATGGTGGACCTCGCGGGGTCGGAGCGGCTGAAAAAATCTAAGTCGGTGGGCCTGCGCGCCCAGGAGGCCAAGGCGATCAACCTCTCCCTCACCACCCTCGGCATGTGTGTCAACGCAAAGTCGGACCCGAACGCGACCCACATCCCCTTCCGCGACAGCAAGCTCACGCGCCTCCTGCAGGAGTCTCTCGGCGGCAACGCGAAGACGAGCATGCTGATTGCGGTCAGCGACGCGCGAGAGCACACCGACGAGACGTTCCAGAGCCTTCTATTTGGCAGCCGCGCGATCCTCGTCAAGACCGCCCCCCGCGTGAACCAGTACTTTGACCTGTCGGCGCTCAACGAGCGCATCGCGCAGTCCCTCCAGGCACGTCCCCCTAGGCCCGCAGTAGGTGTTGTCAGCGAACGGTGCCTTCGTTGGCTTTGCACCCGTGCTGCTGTTGCAGGTCTACCGCAGTATTCGATCAGCACAACCGCATCAGACAATGCATGGATGCTGCCCGGATTTGAAACTTCGGGTGTGTCTGTGCATGCTGATGGGACAGCCAAGAGAAGCGTGAACGTGCAGGAGGAGAAGCCGGAGACAGCGCTGGAGCGGGCGCTGGTCGACCGGGAAGAGACGGTGTCCCGGCTAGAGCGGGAGCTGGAGCGGGAGCGGCTGCAGGGCAAGTCGACCACGTCGACCCTGCAGCGGCGCCTCGACGAGGCACTGCAGCAGGGCCAGAGTGCGACCCGCGAGCACGAAACTTCCCGCATGGCGCTCGCGGCCGCCAACATGGCGCACGAGCAGCAGATGCGCGAGGCCGACAAGCGACAGACAGCTCTGCGGCACGAGCTGTCCTCCACACAGGTGTGACTGACAGGCACACCTGCAGTTCGAAGCCAGCCTGACCCGTGGTGCTGTTACATGGGGCTGTACGCACGCTTTTCGTCCCCCACTTGGGCTGATTCATGGACCGGGGGCACCACAGCTGGGGCAGGGATGCAATGCGAGGGTGGGCCGAGTACACAGCCTTGCCGTCACGTGTATCGGGCATGACGTAAGATCGGCATGAGAAACAGCGGCCATCCTTTGACAGCCCGGCGTCCAGTTCTGGTCTGGTATGGTCAGGGGGAAGCAGAGCTTGCCGTGCTCGCCTGCAGGGGCACCCAGCCGCCCGAGCGTGGGCAAGCAACTGCAACAAGGGCAGATCTTCAGCGAGCCATCTTGGCTTGCGCTGTCATAGCTATACAGTCCAGTGGGCTTCGCACGGCCGACGTCATTGCGAGTGTTGCCCACACATGTTCTGACCCTGTGCAGGCGCAGCTAGCGGAGGCCAACAGCACGCTCAAGGAGCGGCAGGACGAGATCACCACGCTGCGCACGCAGCTGCAGTCCCGCACGGATGCGGTGCAGGCAGCAGCGGTGCGCGCGGACCACCTGCAGAAGGCTCTGGACCGCGCGCGCGCAGACGTGGAGCAGACGCGGGAGGCGGTCCGCGCCGCGGAGGCCAAGGCGGCGTCGGAGCGCTCGGCGGCGGAGTCGCAGCGGCGGCGCACGAAGGACAGCCACGACGACGAGCTCGCGGCGGTGCGGGCGGACAGCGCGGCAAACATGCGCAGGACGACGGAGGAGTATGAGGCGCGGCTGTCGGACGTGGGGCAGCGGCTGGACGGCATCACGGAGCACGCACAGGTGCGCCCCTGCCCCTCTGCTCCTGTGCCGCTGCAGCGGTCTAGAGCTTGTGTGAGGCCAGACACGTGTGGTGCCGAACAGCATGGTACTTGTTGCCGTCCGTTACATCGCTTGGTGTGCGCGGGCACGTGGCTGTTCACTAATATGTAATCGGTGACGGCGGCGGGGGAAGGCGTTGTGTGGTGTGAGAATGAATCTGCATGCCGGGTGTGTGCAATGGATCATACATCTGTGGGGTGCTTCTTGGTCGGTGCTTGTTGAGGCCGTGAGCACTGGCACAGGCATGCACCAGGACGGCTGATCCCGGCGCTCTACACAGCGTCCCCGGCAAGTCTGCTCGTTGGGTGTGCAGAACACGGAGCGGGAGCGGGATGAGCTGGCGGACCGGCTGGCGAACACGTCAGCGGAGCGCGAGTCGTTCGCGCAGCTGGCAGACGAGCTGCAGGCCGAGCTGGACGCGGTGACGCAGGCAGCGGTGGTGGAGCGGGACAGCCTCAACGGCGCAATCTCGTCTGTGTCTGATGAAAACGCTTCACTGGCCCAGCAGCTGCAGCAGGCGCGCGGCCGCATCGCGGATCTGGAGACCTCATTGCGGTGCGCCCCTGCACCAACTGCCTTGCATGGGCGACGTGGGGAAGCGTGTTGGGGCTGCACGGCTGTCTGTCTGCGAGGTTTCCTGTCTTTAGGGGTGCTGGACGAAGATGCGCCAGTAGGCTTTCCGAAGGACGAACTTTTCAAGCACCGCACGCAATTGCTATTCGGGCACAACCTCGTGCTGGTTCGTTCAGGTTGTGATACGTCTGACATATTGGCATTGTGTGGTATCGATGGCGCAGCGTGATCGGCGGCAGTGTGCATCACAGCTGGGTTATTGCAGGGAGGCGCAGGGGCGTGCACAACTACAGGCGGAGCTGCTGGCAGATCGAGAACAGAAGCACATCTCGGCGCTGGTGCGGGCTGGGGACCAGCGGCGGTTGACGACGGCCGCAGTCACCATCCAGCGCTCCTGGCGGCACTTCCAGCAGCGGAAACTGCAGAGCGCGCACATGGACGAGCAGCGTGGCTGGCAACGGGAGCGGCAGCAGATGACCGCAGAGCAGCACCGGGCTGCTGCGCAGACCGGCAGGGCGCTGGTGCAGTCGACAGTCAAGCAGGTGGAGGTGCGCGTCTGAGCTGCCCTGTTGCACGCAGCAGGAGGCTGACGTGAAGCATGCGCATGAGCTGCAGGAGCAGCTTCTCTCAACAGCGAGCTCCTGGATGTCCCACGCTGGACTTCTCGTGAGTTTTACAATTGTAGCTGGAATGCCTGGTATGACTAGACCACTGCTGCACTGAGAGTCATGGGATGAGAGTCGAGACCACGGTTGCTTTGCAGGAAACGATGAATTTGATGCTGATGGAGATGCTGCTGCCGAAAAAGGTGAAGCAGAAAGTGTATGCTGCTCAAGTGCAAGCAGGCTTGCAACGCCGGGGCACACCCGGTGGCAAGACGACAGATATGATGGTCAGCCCCCGGGTACCTTCCATGACGCCACCTGCCAGCCACGGCACCACAAGAAGACTGGCTGCTCTGCTGCCCGGGAAGGTTGCAACACCCAATGGCCATGCACTGTAGTCGTAGCCATGTCCAGGGCATGATGTCGCGAGCGTAGTTTGAAGGTAGACCTCATGTCCTCGACTCTGTATTTTATGTACACGCTCTCCTATCGGTGCAAGATGGATTAATTATGAAGTGTGCGTATCGGTGGCTTGCTATTTCAGGAGTCTGTGAGGACGTTTTCATCGATTTCTTTGAGAAGGCATGTAATCTCGCACGTCCAGGAAGTGCAATTTGCATGTACGACTGATGCATCACTGGGACCGTCACTATCACGGAACACCTTGTTCGTGATCTTTGCATTCGGTTCCCGCTAGGTGTGATGACCTTCAGCAGAGCATGAATGAACTTCAAAACGCTACCCTCAGGCACATCCACTGATGGCGTGTCCTGATTGGGTCGGCAGTCATCGTGTCGCTTTACATGCAGCCGGGTCCCACCACCGTGGCTGAGTAGTCGAGTGTGCATCAGTAAACACTTCAACTATCTAGGCTACGCTTGGGTGATGCGTGTAGGTGTGAGATTCTGACGGGTGCCTTGGGATGGGACGTGGGGCTTGGTGCACACGACTTGTGTGGCCGCGAAATGGTAGGTGAGGTTGTGCTTGAGCAGGCTGGCGGATTTTCCAGGCTCGTTCCGTTCTGTATCACTATACATTATGAAGGCTTGTGTTGAGATGACATTCATTCTATGAGAGTATTGGCTCTGTCACCCTGAAAAATGTGGCTACTCACAGCCTGATGTGACTCTCAATCGCAGCGTCGCATGGTGTCTACGCATCCTTGGTACTGGCATGAACGCAGCAACTTCAATGCCTTGAACACAGGTTCTATGATGAGCTCACATACTAGCTTCACTCACGTCTGATCACCGCCGCGTGGCCCTGCGTGGGCCATGCATGCTAATCATGTTGGCTCCCCTCCGCCACTTCATGTCACAATTGATTACCGGACCCTCCAAAGGCTTCTGTTGCTGCATGGCCACTGCACCTTTACACCTCAGACACTCTGCTCATATCTTGCCACTTTCATACGGCTGCTGCGGGAACAGTCCAGGCCACACATGCCAGCAGCCCTATGCCGGATATCGCCACTCCCCATGCATGTATGTACCTACACGGGTAACGCAGGTGTACCCAGGTCACACATCCATAGCGTGCAGCAAGCATTGTAGCTTCAGCCACCATATCACATTTGCTCTGAAGGGCAGGCGATTGCAAGTGGACGTCGCAGTTTCGCCTTGCGACCCCAATGCCAGCCCCCGGCGTTATGTGTTATGGCTACAGGTACATACCCACGTGGTTCGAGCTGGTAAGCTTGCACCGCTTTGATGCTACCCTTTCAGTACGATCACCCGAGCGTGGCTGCAGTACGATCACCCGAGCGTGGCTGCACGCTCGCAGATGAAACGTCAACACGGAGCTGCACCAAGTAGCTTGGGATCTGTCATTTTTCCGGGCCGCCATATGCATGAGCACATAGCCAGAGCTCCTGCTCTGCATCTCCCGCGATGTCACATACTCCAGAGTGGGGTTGTCGCACCGTCCTGCGGTCTATGTGGGCCGGACCCGAGATTGAACAACATTAAACACATACATCTCACATGGTGTAACGCACTCTCTGAACGGTGAGATTGGCTCCCTCACACTCGGTACACGTGCCTGATCCTCCTTGTGGCCGTAAATATCTCTAATACTTCCTGCGATAAATTGGCGTGAAAGCTAGCTGCATTCCATCATGAACACAATCAAATCCCAAACGTCTGCTCCCAGCTTCTGCCGGCCAGCGGTGGCCCGGTTTCAGCCGCTGGCCTCTCGTCGCGTGTCCGCCTGCGTTCTGGCAGCACCGAAGGGTGTCACCGAGCCCTCCAGGCAACCCGTTCAGCCCCCAGGTGCGATTGAAACTACCTAAAATTCAATCTCGCTGGTGAGTCTGGTCTCCAAGCTCTCTTGGTTCACCGTGGTGGCAGTCGTCGTGGAAGCGATTGCGTGGTCAGGTGCATCCGGAGCGCAGCGGAAGCGTTCAGGGATAATATCACCACAGCTACCTGCACTACACTATACACATCTGTAGGAGATCATCTGCTTGAAGTTGCTGTATGTCTGGCTTTGGTCGTAATTTCTTTCAATGCATCCAGTGCCGCTGTATCTGGAAACCCAATTGTAAAACAAAGCACAGTGTCATTTGATACCAAGCCGCGTCTGTCACCGACTGGGATATAAGTCACAGAAATGCTGTCATGCAGCGAATTTCGGGTTCGTTTACAATGCTGAACGCTTGAACAGCAGAGCGTGCATGATTGGTTTCTTTGCGCTCATCCTGGTGGAGGCCATCATTCACCAAGGTCTCTTGGAAGCTGTGGGCATCACTGTTGGTCAAGGTGCGGCAACACTCTTGTATCTGCACAAACCTCGCTGCTGTCTGCCATGAGAGAGTGAATCACACTTACTGGTTTGTGCAGGGCTTGGATTCGAGTTTTAACAAAGCAAGCGCTGCACTTGTACCGCTAGCATGTATAGTCCACAGTATCGCGAGAAGCAATAGTCCACATGATGACCTTTCCCTTCTGATTGTAACGATGCATTCAGACCACCCTGATATGCAACTGCTAGAACCTATCTCGAGATACACTCCACAATGACACGCATGCATTGACAGCACAAGCAAATGATGATTTGGTCATTTTCATGTTACACGATTTACTTGCCTGCCGCTGAATCTCAAATGCACATGGTCACTGCTGTCACAAGAATACTCATACATGAAATCCATTGTTTCGGGCCACAGTCACCAATCGATGACAGAGGTACCCACTCGTCTTGAAGCTGTTGGCTATGGATGAGACATGGTGCTTAGTGCACAAATTCATGTTGTCCATCATGAACTCCTCTGATGCCTCAAATAACTCCTCATCCGTCCATCCCAGCTGCGCATACGCCCACAGCAGATTCGAAAGCTCGGACATGTTGAACTCTTCGAGTGATGCCACCGCCACCTCACTCATACTGTCCATGAACTCCGCCGGCGGAAGAAACCGCAGCTTCGCAAAGGCCTTCATTGCATTTGACATTGAGAGCGGCCTGAGCGTCTTCACCCGCGAGTGCAGCTCTTTCATGACCGCCGTCAGGAAAAGCTCCCCCCCCGGCGCCACCCCAAGCGTCCCGACCGCCCACAGAAACATGCACAGCTCCTTGTCCTGGAAGCGCTCCTTCCGAAGCAGCACCTCCGCTGCGGCGGCCGTCATCAGCCCCTCGTGCCAGTGCCGCTGCGCCCCATACCCATACACCAGGTTAGCAAGCTCCTGCTCCTTGAATCTGTGCAGATTTGCCGTCGCGGCATCTGCGAGGGCATCAAGGTCCGGCTTCTCCGCATACACCTTCATCTGTGCCAGCGACCACAACGTGTTGGAGAAATCCTGTGGCAGCAGCTTGGCCGCACGCTCCGGCCGCGCCAGCTCCGCGACGATGCGTGCGTGCACGTCGCTGTGTCGGGCCTCCCGCCACCGCATGCGGGTGAACGACCACAGCAGCCGCACGAGCTCCTCGGACGCAAAGTCGCCCGGGCGCTCAACCATGCGGCGTGCTGCGGCACGCAGGATCTCTGGCGACTGCTGCCCCGTGTGGCACATGCCCCACACGAACGTTGACAGCTCGCAAGTCTTGAATTCAGACACGCGGCCGATCGCAGCGACAGTGAGCTGGCCGCATAGCATCGTGTTGCCGCAGCGCAGGCGGCCGCAGGACCACATCGTCATTGCCATGTCAGTGGCCTTCAGGCGCTGGACCATGGTGCCGATGCGGCCGATGAGCGCCTGGAAGAGCTGCTCATCTTGCAGCTGCAGTGTGGCCATGCACCACAGCGAGATGGAGAGGTCATACGGCTGCACGATGTTGCGATCCGGCATCGAGAGCAGCTGTGGCCTAAGCAGCACCAGCACGGGCTCCAGGTGCTGCATGCCAATTTAGTGCCTGACACAACTGATCCTTCTAGGGCGGTAGCGGAAACGGAGCAAAGCAGGCTTGTGCGAATGCAGGTAGGTAGTGGCGTGGACAGGAAACACGGCTGAGGTGAGATCAAGTGGGGTACAACGAAACGAGCTGCATGCTGCGATCCACATGTGCAAGGCTGTACCTTCGAGCGCCCGTGCCGAATTTGGGCACGAACGTCACCGCCGTCCTCACGGGCTGTGTCCCTCAAAAGCCGCTCTGCTTCACGCCACAACCGTGTCGCATGGTAGAAAGAAGTCGACAGGTTGACACAGCCAAGATCACATGCTTGAATTGCTGGGAGTTCTTCATACAAAATCTGCTCTAGGTCTGACAGCGACTCTGCTTGAATTACTCTAGTGTTTATCCGCAGCGACTCCATAAATGTGGGAGAATCTTTGCCAGTGGGAAACTGGCTTCCATCGGAGGTGGAGCTCGCCTCCAGGGCAGCTGACAGGGCATGAGAGGCATTAAGAAGTGGATTTGGAGTAGCGGGGTCTGGAGGAACTATGGGGGTTTGTGGTTGAGCTCGTGGTGAGCATCCTACTTGTTCTAGAGTCCTTGCTGCTGGCAATACATCTGAAGCTGCATGCGTTGGTGGCAATAATCGTCGCTGAGGCCCTGATTGCCTACAAACTAACGCGTCATTAGTGTACGGATGTCCATTGGAGAAGGGGTGAAATGCTCAGTTGCATGTGATCTTCAAGATCCCGTGTCGCACCTTCGTTGGCAGTTGGGCCAGCTAGACGCCAACTGGGAGCAGGAATTGACAGCCCGCATATTATGCGAGCTGAAATATACCCGCTAGATGCGCCGGCGATAGGTCCAGGAGGGGCCAGCAATCGACCTCAGAATTGAGTCGGGTCACCGATGCACCCGGTGGCAAGATGAGCTGGGCTGACCGCGCCTGACATAGGTACGCGAGCGCTTGTGATGCGAAACAACACTACAGCTGCTGTATAGCTACATGCGCACGCTTGTATTAGCAACAACACGAAGAGAGTGACCAGAGGCTGTCTCCAGGACGCCGTGCACGTGCGCTGCACGCTCGCGAAGTGAGCATCCGATCACTTCCCATCAGCGATTTTGTGGAAGTTCAGGCTATGTATGAAGGAGCAGCGGACGCTTGGGCCCACCGCTTTGAGTATTATGGCCCGCTGCGCGAAAGATTTGTCGAACATCATGCGCATTGACGATACCCATCGCTGATATGCAGAGTTGATCAAGCCCATAGATGCTTGTTGATGCTTCCTAAGCAACAGGACGCACCCTGGATCCGTAGCTTCAATGTTGCACGCTGAAAGCAACGACTGCCAGACGGCACGGTAAAGCAAACGTACAGAAAATCTAGACTAGAACAACGCAAGAAACTGAGCAAGGTGAGGAGGGACTTAAGACGCTTGGGAATCTCAGGGGAACGCGAGTAACACAGCAGCCAGATTGTCGCTGCCGCTGATATTGCCGCTCAGAGCAAGGTGGGGTGGTCTCATCAATATCGCTGTCAACCTGTCAATCGAACATCCCGCAATTCCTATTTCGTTCCTGGGTAGTGTGAGCTGTTGTCTTGGTTCGAACTCCCGCGGGCAGTATGCCCGGGTGCATTGCCTCGATACATCGTAAACGACCCTCCAGCTTTCCCGAAATCTTTCGGTGTCAGAACGACACATCGCTGTTCAGCTGATGTCATGATCATCCATCATATCCAAATACCATGTCAGAATGTCCGTGCTATTGATCTGCAACGTCCCGTGTAGTCACACACATACGAGCTGCGTATGAGGCCAAACACTGATGGTGTACATGGTGACTGGCGCAGGAACCAAGGCCGTGGAGGCACACCAGACCATCTGCGTCCATATCGAGCTGATCAAAGATCGCATTGCGTCTGTCTTCTTCCATGTGATCTCCGAGTCCCAGAGCCCCAACCAGTTGGCGGACACTCTCCCATGTGCGCTTATGGTAAACACCTCGCTTTTCATCCACATGGGACGGTGCGTAAGTATCAAACGTCGCACACAGCTTCTCAAGCTCCAGACTGTCAAACAGGCCTGGGCAGGGACAGATTGACATAGGAACAGCCATGGCGAGCTGCCTTCTCTCCACCTCTGAGGTCTCTGGGAAGAACACTCGGAGCATCTGCACGATCATCCAACTTCACAACCAAAATGAGGATGGGCAATTTTGTAGCCAATGCCCACTTAGCTCGTGCTGCTGCTACACCGCATCCCAGGCCGTGCGGTGTAGCTGCTTGGGTTCCTTGCAAGAGCACTTGTCTAGCCATGGATGCATCGAGACTAAGCATACAAGAAGTTCTGAGCACTGGCAGCCTGAACTGAGGTTTCAACCTAATGCACATTGCTGACACGTAGCAGTCGTAGAAGAGGCCTGGCAATGAGATTGAGCGGGTGTACACCGCAGGAAGCAGCGGTGTCCAGTCAGGAGTAAGGTCCAAAGGTAGCTGAGCTGAACATGAGCTCGACAAGTCAACGACTGTATTAGAGCTTTTGTCATGACGGGCACACGATGCGGACCTCTATAAAGGTCACACGTGGCTCCAGGCTGGCATCTTCCGCACTGCTTTCCTGCTGTGAACCAGACTTCATCGTCAGAAATATGTCATGAGCCCTCTTGATGCTGCGTGGGTTCTCCCGTGCCAGATACTCTTTAAACTGGTCCAGTGTGAGCGCCCCGGTACGTGCTGTGTCCATCTGCTCAAACAGGGCCCGCAGCCTCTTTGTCTTCCGCAGCCTGCAGCCATGCCCGTCTGCAGCCCTCAGCAACCGAAGACGTTCGGATTGTGCCACACGGACACCATATAAGGCTCCAGTCTCAAATTGCCAGGCACCCCTGATCCAACCTCTCGCTGCCAGCATTCCAGACCAACCCATCCAGTGCCACGGATCACGCCGAGGAGTCAAAGTAGTGTGACGTATAAGGAAGACCGAGTATTAATGACATTTAGAAATCCTCAGTACAAATGGATCCTCTCGCGCAGATACTTTATCACAAGCCACATCCCAAACAATGCCCCTCGCGACGTCGTCTCCAGACGTGCGGACGCGAATGGGTACGAATGTGAGTTCACACTCTGGCCGTCCGCCGCATCACCACGAGGTATGTAAAGCAGCAGTACGGACCGGATGGCTGCGTTGAGGATGGCTGCCTTTGTCTGCGCCTTGCCTCCGTTGGGATCCCCGCTAACCTCCTCCTCCTCGCCATTTGCGTTGATGATGACCTGCTTCGGCCCCTCGGGCTTCGAGCCTGGCCACGCGATGCGGCGACTGTTCGCGACCATCGCACGCCATACGGCATCGGGCAGGCTCAGCATGCTTGGCCACGCCGTGCCCTCCATCTCCCGTTCGCCACGGAAGTCTGTCAGTGCTGCGACCGCCTCTGCCTGGCATGCCCTCCGCACCGTCTTGCTGACCTGCTCATGGCCTGTCGTCGAAGAGTGCGGTGTGCAGCTTCACATGGTCAGGCACGATCGAGCATAAGAAGCTGCAGCAAAGAGGAGCCAAGAAATGGAATGTGTACACAAATGCGAATGTGGTGGTGGACCTGGCACTGGGAGCGTACACCAGAGCAGAATTCACGTCCACAGCATAAATGGCCCAGGGTGGAGGACACATTCGCATGCTCCGGCATACCTTGCAGCAATCTTTGTTGTATCTCAGTGGTACAGCAGTCATATCACTGGATCATGGCAGTCTTCACATGGACACACGTTGTTCATTGCAGACATATGGACAACAGATACCTGCCATTCTGCATTGTGCACACCTGTTCTACAAGCTTCCTTCCTGCGTCGGTCTCTTCTTCCACCGTCAGGGGGAGTACAGGGAGAACGGCTGTGTCCTCATCGTCCTCTGGCTGCCATTGCAAAACCTTTCTGCTCTGGCCAATATCTCCATTGGTGAGCTTGTATGTAGCAGGTTTAGACATTTTAAATGTCTTTGGTTGCATCCAAGCAGGTTTCTCCTGGGCAGCCAGCGTTGGCGAATCTTGGCGGAGCAACTTTTGCGTGGTCTGGCCGCGTGGCAGCTTGTCTAGCAATGTCTTGGCGAGCACTGAGCGAACCGTGTCGCCGTCTGTATTGACCAACCTTGCGCTGAACTGCATTGTAGAGAAAGCTCTGCTCGAATTCATTACTCCATGTGCAGCAGAGGGGAATTCGTCTTGCTTCAGGGTGTCTGGATCCACAGCATCATCTTGCTCATTCTCTTGCACTGATGTCTTCTGGAAGTCGGGGGGCAGGTAGTTACCAAACGATGCTCCAAAGGTATGGGACAGTGTCGTTGTGTATGCAGCTCGGGTGCGCTGGAGGTAGGCTGCAGCTTTGTCAGGAATGCGCTTTGGACGGCGTCGCGCAGCAATTGCGGCATTCTTGTTTCTTTTCCGAACCTCTCGCTGCTCGATCAGAACCTGCTGAGGAGTGTTCACTTGATACGCTCCTTCGATCCGCCTCCGTATGCTGTGGTAAAGCCTGTTCTGGCCTTGCAAAAGCCAAACAAACTCCTGTTTCGACATGCACTTGTCTGATGGAGACTTGGTGAAGAAATCCAATACGCGTTTTGGTGACACATTGATGCCCTCCTGTGTGACCCACGTCTGGAACCAAGTCGTCGTCAGCAGGAGATGATCAGCGTTGCTGCGACCCATGATCTTGTCAAACAGAGCCTCGCAGCTCCACCTGGGAACCAGATCAGTGAACACATCTTGGATCCCCGCATGCTGTGCTGAAAGTAATAAAAGCTGGTACATCCCAAGCTCATAGCATAATCTTGGCGACAGAGATTTCTGCAGGCGTGCAGAAGACCGTGGCTATCCAGAGATCAGCTTGAGATGAATTCGTTGGTAGCAAGCGAGGAGCGAGCCTGCGGACCACAGATCCGCGACAAAGCGACTGGCAAACGTTTGGTGCTGTCGCGTGCTGATGTGGTGCAAGGTGATGCTCTCGAAAGGGGCAGTCGCGCTCTTGTGGCCGCTACGATGGTGCTTTCGTGCATGGGAGACACCGCGGCTGGCCATAGACAGTACCGCCCAGGCCGTCACGGACATTGCAACCAATGCTGGCAAAAAGAAATCTCAAAGGCACATGAGCGGGTGTTGTTTGATAACTGCGCGTGGGGTAGGACCAGACTGGTGCTCAAACACTGCTGTCCTTAGGTCCTCCAAAGCGAACATGCCGAGTCAGGTTACGTTTCAAGGTACTCTGTCATCAAAAGTCTCATCACAAACCTACACGGTCCTTCACAGGATTCGGTACTGAAACGATAAATCAATTGAAGCATTGAACATTCCATCTGCAGCATAACACCCCCATGTCCATCTCGTCTGCGGGATCATCTTCTCAGGCCAAGAAAGCGCATTGGGATCGCAGGCCGTTCTACGCGCTCTTGCCGATCCGTGAACATGACCCGCTCCCAATGCTCAGTGTCAACTTCTTCACTGGGAGGTGGCGGTAAAACTTCACCTGGGGTCTGCAATCACTGCAACTGGTCACATGAGCATCATGCTCAGCACAACGTCAAGCAGGCATGACAGACCACGAAGGGGTGCAGCGTGTGCGTTCCAATACAAACGATTGAATATGAAAAGCCGTCTCCAAGGACAGCAGAACGTGGCATTGGAGCATGTGCAAGTATCGCCACTTGGTATTTGCAGCATTTTGATGCTCCACAGCGTGACGCAGTGCACCTTCCTGGGTTGACGATAGCCAGCAGAATGGGGTTTGTGCTGCTTGATGGATCGCAAGGCCAAGCAACGCCCCGTTGGTGTGAAAGTATGAAGACATACTGATTGCTGGCCATCCCCAAAGCAACACGTACACACAGAATTTGAAACAAACATGTCGACACACCTGAACGAGGCTCCATTCGCTATCGTCTTGTTCGTGGTCTGTGAAACATTCATGCACGTCAACAGTATGGTTACTGCCATCGTCTGTCGGTGCCACAGCTGCAAGTTCCCATGCGGAGCCCTTGGTGCGCCTGCGGCGCCCCTGTGCACACTCTGCAACCAAAACAAGCCATGCGAAAGGGCTCCAGTACATGGGGAGTGCCCTGCCATGCCGTGCCATGTAATGCTGGCAGACACACGCAGCCGACCTCATCAGCATGCGAACTGCCTGGCACAGGCTCGCCTCCTGTCTGCAAGGCACCAACATGTAAAAGCACTGTTTTGTCCCTGAAATGTCTGCATCACAGGACATGCAGGTCTGATGATTACACAATGCGATCTTCTGCAGTGGAGGATGTTTGAGGGTACATGAATGGCGAATCAATACTATGCCTGCCAGAGACAAACCACGACAGCAATCAGATGGCAATGTCTTGCCTGCTTTGATCTGGGGCTTCCATTGTTGACGCCCACGAGGCAGGGCCTGACATAAAGGAAGACGATAGCGCATCCGTTGGAAGGCTAGATAGTAGGAGCACTTGTGCCTGGTCGGCCTTTGTATTCCAGAATGTCCGTGCTTGCCATACAGCAGAGTGCAGCCCGAGGTAATGCGCTTCATGCAGCACAGGGGCATCTAGCACGCTAGCAAATAGCTGCAGCTGAAGTGTCAGGTACCCAAGAGCAGCCGATGATCCTCGTGGGTCAGACTGCATCTGCACAGGTGCCTTGGACGCTACCTCGGGCAAACGCATATGGTAAATGCTCACCTATATAGAAACATTCGGTCATAGGGCCGGCTTAATTTCCTCAAGGTGGATCCCACATGATTTGATATGGTATGAGCATGGCCAGGCATACCTGCATGGGCTGCCTGGTGTGTGCTTTCACACCGCTAATCCGCACAGGCAGCACATGCTGTAAGGCATTAATCTCCATGGCCTGTCTTGCAGCCAACGACTGCGCTGCTAAGTCATGTGCCTTCTTGCAATTGGAAAGCTCTCGCAGGACAGCCTCTCGCGTATGTTCGAGCTTCGCGACCTGCTGGGGAAGGTCTGTCAACTTGGCTTTGAGTCCCTGGACTCGTGCTTGTGCCACCCTCAACTTAGATCGCGTAATACTGATGTTATCTATCGCCTTTGTGCTGCGTAGTGACTGTTGTCTAAGCTTCTCCTCTGCCGCATGCACTTGGTGGAACAGTGGCCTGAGATATTCCTGCAGTGGCCTCCGGTTTGAAAATCCAACTTGCATCTTTTCGGAATACAAACTTCAAGATTTCAAGAATCGTCAATGCTGCAACACTTGCAGCAATTGTTGCATGAAGTCGGTGGTGATCAAAGCTGCCGCACCTGGTGCTGTAGTGAGTTCAACAGTTGCAGCCGCAGATCTTCACAGCCACGCTGTTGCGTAGCCAGTTGTGTCTGCGGCTGCCGTAGACGTGATTCAGCTTGTTTTTTGGACAAGAGCTTCGCGGGAGACGAATTGCAGCAGGGGCACGCTGGACGGGGCGATTCCGACATCACTCTCGACGACCGTCAATCGGTCATCAATCCACTGCTGATACATGGACAGGCACTATACTGCGCGCCACGGCATGAGCAGAGGAGCTGGTGTCCGTTGCCATGCATACTCAGGTCTGGCGATAGTTCAGCTGCATCCAGCCTAGTTGCAATTGGGAAGTTTGAAAAAGGTCGCATGGATCAATATAACGTGCGAGATAAATCTAATTCATGGTTTTGCGCGCCGGTACTGGTGGCTTCGTAGATTAATTGGGGACTGATCGCATCTGTGAGATGTTGCGAAAGCGCGTATACTTTCGTGATCCGAAGACTGGCCTCGTAGCCAATAGACATTCCAGAGAAGAAGTGATGTAAACACCTGTGCCCTTCCATGTTGAGCCCCTGCCGCGCACGCCAAGAATTTGCAGATCAGCAGGAAGTGCCCTCAAGCTCATGCATACGTGGCACTGGAAGAAATGCATGCAGGCAGGAGGACAGCCCATGGCGGTGGCACAGGCTGACTTCCAGACCACAACACGTGGGTGTGCGCTTGAAGCAACTCCGCAGCTATTCCTGGATTGTATGTCGTCTATCAATCTGGAAACACGGATAAAAGAAATTGATGTAGTGCCACAGCACCTGAATACCGGCGCCCGAGCCGCGGATTAATGGTCTGGCACGGTGCGCCCATCCCACAAAAACGGCCGCAAAGCAACAGATCGTCACAAACACCTTGACAGCACCAGCTGCTGCGTCAGTGCATCATACCATGCCAAGGTCAGATGTGCAGAACACAGATCAGTTGCTTATGTAGAGCTTTGCTCAACATCGAAGGTACCTTGACCGCACGTGCGGCAACACGAATACACGCTGACACGGCTTCGCTACACCTCTTTGCTTGACCTGACCAGCCAAAGCTGATGAGAGCCTACTCAGCCCGTCTGCTCATACTTTCATGGCCGTGCTGCTGCTCCCTGCAGAGTGTCGGCCGCATCGCCTCTGCCGCGCAAGCTTCTAGACTAGCAGCACTAGCAAGCAAATCGGATGCACAACCCGAACTTTCGGTGAAGCAGTGCTAGCACCAGCTGCCCTCGGACGAGCAGCACATGTATGCACACTGCCTCCATTGAGTGCCCTGTCACAGTGTGAGCCTTTCGCGTAGCCTGCACATGCCCGCCATCCGCCATGGCAGGTCACAACCTCCCGCTCACAGCACCCTCAGCCAGCCCTAAACAGAGGCGCATCTACGAAATCTACCAGCTGCAGCTGTAGGCGGTGTCCTGCTGCACCCATCCACGATGCATGCACCATGCGACGCAGCTGACACGTCGCATCAGAAACACCCATCGATAGCCACAGGCCTGAGCGGTGATGCACCCACCGCCGCGAACCGAGGCCTCTTATTGCACAATGAGCTTCACCGTGTCGTCATGTTCACGGCCTGGTTTCACACAGGCCAGCCCAAGCGGTCTGCTCCAACTGCGGCACTACGGAAGAGCCAAAAAGCTACAGACCTGCAGCCGCCGGGCCAGGCCACGCCAGCCCGGCAGCATCAGCTCCCATGCAGCTACTGCCTCGAAATATCGAGAACGTCCTGCAGGATCTTTGTACATCGCAGCACATGCGAGGTGCCTGCGTCGCATCCCTCAAACGGCACAGCCAAGCCGACAAGCAGATCATCTTGCAGCTCTGCCACCTGCAGATAGCCAAGGGCATCGATCAGGTAATAACGTCAAGCGGACACCACCTCAAAAGCCAGAATTGACAAAGCATACACCGCAAAGGAGCCTGCAACAAGGGAAACCGTATGTACCGCATGTGCTGAGCCTGCATGCGATACATGTCCCCGAATTCACCGGTTAATGGCAACATCGGCAGACCAAAGGCAACGCATATCCCGCTCCCAGGCGCCCTAGACAGCGCCGCTTCAGCAGCGTCGTACCCAACACAGCACGCAGACGCTTGGACAGACGGCCGAGATGACACACCACTTGTATCCATTCTCGCAGCACGCATGCAGAGCACTGCTTGTCTGGAACGCTACAGGTTTGCAGTCATGACTGCATGCACACATGCCTGCAGTGCACAGACCGGTTTCGGGCAAGGCACCGCACCATGTCCACAAACGCAATGGCAGATGCCCTCCACTCATGCACAGACAGCGTGAGGCCTGGGTACGGTGCACGGTGCACACATACGCTGTGCCAGCGCACGTCCTCGAACTGTGCGGGCAAACCCCCACCCCCGGCCGGCCGTCGGGAGTGCTGGCATATCCATGCAAGATCTGCAGCCGGCCGCGCCAACCCCGCGGCAACCCACGTCAGCACCGTCAGCGCAGCCGCGAGGTGCGGCCAGAACGGCCCCGCCAGACCGCCGCTGATCACGGCAACAGCGGCGGACACGAGCCGCCGCACGGCCAGCGTGTCGCGCAGCACGCTCCACATCGCGCTCACTGTCGGTGAGCAGCCACAATCTGTCGCCGCCATGCGGCAGCATCCCCGCAGGCGCTTGCCCCTGGCTCCTGCACCTCTTCCCGGCTGCGCCTCTGCACTTTCGTCTTTCAGCTCCAGAATTCCCTCTGCATCGGATCCAGGGCCAGCATCGCCCGGCTTATGATACACGAGCTCTGACGGAGGCTCGCCTTCGAGGGCATGCAGCCTGCTCAAGCACACGAAACAGCACACCAGCACATCTCCACGCTCCGCCTGCTTCAGGAGCTCGACTAAGTGTTGCACCAGCCGCCCCGCTAGCTGCACAGGCACGCCCGTGTGTACACACTGGCCCGGCAGAGACAGCACCGGGTCTGTTGCATGCTGGATGCTAGCTTTCTGCTCCTTGCTATCCCCTGGGTCGTCCGTTTCTACCTCTGGATGGGTGGCATCGGTCTTGATGGGAGCAGGCTTTGCCTCGCCTGATTCGCTTGCCAACTGCACCGTCGAATCTCCATCTATACGTGACAATTTCTGTGTTGGCCGTATGCCAGTCTCGTCGAGAGTCATCGTCTCAGCATCAAGTAGGATGTCTAGGAGTTCACATGTAGCCACCACTGCGTGGCTGTCCGTGTCCACTTCTGCAAGATACATCGTGACTAAAATTTGCAGCTTGTATAGTATCTTGCAGCTTGGGAAGACGTATCGGACCTATGGCGCTTTGCCTTAGCTGGTATATGTATTGGTTGGATGGTGTGACACAACGAGCATTCAATCAGCGCCCAGACAGGAGCAACATCGCCTCGTACCCTGGCACGTCTGGCTTGTGGCAGACTCAAGCAGTTTCTCGATGACAAGCATTATGTCTCCGTCATGCAGGACTTGCTGCATCGTCGGCCCACTTGCAGCACAAGTGTACATGAGCCTTGCACTCCATAGTGCAACATCTTCCTTCCCAGACAGCATAAATTGCATCCATACGTCCACGTGGCTAATCATATACTCCAATGCAGAGCTCTTGGTCGCCTGCACTGGTCCTGTCGAGTTGTGGTCAGTGCACTGTGCACGCTGGATTCGGCCCACCAGCCACCAGCACAAGCTGTGCACAGCAGAAGCACATTGAAGGTCCAGTACCTCGGCTGAACAGAGCATCGCCAAGCACTGCAGCATTGCTGCAGCTAGAGGAGCGTGTGATGTCCATGGATACCGCGCCGAATCTGCGGAATTGATGATGTGCAATACTGTCGTCCATGCAGGAGCGGCAGTCCTGGAGTCTGCAACAAGGTTACATAAAATGCCCATCGAGATCTCTGCAGCTCTAGCCAGAGCAACGGACTCTTGGCAGTCGTTGCTGTCCTGCACAACAGGACCCGCTGGATTGCTACGGTGTGTGTAATTTGCAGTGAAGGGACAGGCTGTGTTCTAAATAGCATGCAGTACTGGGGCGCGCCTCGGAAGCATGAGCTGCAGCATATCCAATGTAGATCAGTAGCAATGAGCTCAGTTCTCGGACTAGCTTGGCCGGTGCGTGAGCATGCAGCAGTTCGCTTCTTCTCCGTGCTTCGCCACTCGACTCCCACAGGTGCAGGCCTACGGCCTCGATCCCAGCGAGCGCCGAAGCAGTGGCGGGATCGGCCAAGACTTCGTTCACACGACTGACAAGGATATCTAGACAGTCTCCTAGATCCATGACAGCTTATTTGCTTTGCGTACCGGGTTCCGCCATCAACGAGACACTGTCGTACTGATCATTCCAAGAACGGAAGCTCCGGTAGAACACTGAATCGTGCACCGACTACAAGCTATGACTGCGTCGACTGCTCATGGGTGTTGTATCCTGTGTTTCTATGGCGGCAGCAGCTTCGACACTGGCCTTAGGCTCGGTCCAGGATGCCGAGGCTTGCGGCAGCTGCCGCAAGCCTAGGTACTTGGCACGATATCTACTATCGGAAGAATCCGTGACAGCTGCCGCCGCCGCCGCAGCCGCCAGCATCAGAACGGCAAGAATGGCCGCACGTTCGAACGGCTTCGTATCTCGAGAGTACACACACCGCTGGAATTCTCGAAAAAACGCCTGCTGCCACCAGTTGTAGCCAGTCCTTCACAAGTCACATGTGACCCCCCATCCTCTACAGACGATGCAGCAAGCCCGAGCCAGAACGCCACAAGGCAGCGGATTTATTGTAGCAAGCCACATTTGCTATGTTTCCAAGAGTACCTAGACTCCAATGTCCTCGAATCGCTTCATCCACCGAATTCACTCTTGTGAATCGCATGCATGCATATGTGGCCTTATGTATCCTCCGGCATGTCCGCTGCCTATGCCTGGACACTGAACTAGTCTGACGGCGGAGATCCGTTCGAGTTTCGAATCTGCGGCGTGCTGCAGCCGTCGTGGTCGTGGCTCTTCACGCGACCATGCACGGCGACCGGAAACGCTGGATAGTAGTGCAACACCGGGACCGCGCCACGTGTGCAAATAGTTACGAAAGAGTGAACGAGAGAAGACAAATATCACACAAGAATCCCATCTGAATCGACAGCAACACACACACGATCACAGTACAACGTTGGTACCCCGCCCACACCTCAGTCCGGTTAGATCGAGGCCCGCATCATACCGCAGGCCCCGCTCATGCGAGGTGACAAGCCCCGACTCCCGATACATCTCCGCGTTGCCCCGCTGCAACGACACAGACAACAACTGCAGCGCCCACTGGACGAACGCGCTTTGGAAATGCGCCCACTAGCAGCAGCCGCATCCCCCAACTGGCCGACGAATCGCACGGCTGCCTTGCCCACGACGCCACACGACTCGACGGCAAACGTAACAAACCGGAACGCTGCATGGTCAGGCCGTCCCGCCGGAAGCGGTCCCGCTTCCTGTTCCCCGCCCGCTCCGCCGTCGCACCCATCTCCCGTGCCGCGGCGGCCACGTACGAGGCCGCCGGCGCATGCGTGATCACGACGTCCACGGCAGCCATCTCCAGGCGCGGCATGACCACGATGATGTCCCCGCGACAAATCAGATGCACACCCGCGCCCCAAGCAAGGGCACGGTAGAGCGGCTCCGGTGCAGACTGCAGTCCGGCGTTAGAGGCGACCAGGCGCAAGGCACGAGCCTGGTTATCATGGCGCATATGGGTCTCCTTTGCCACCTTCTTGCAGACCATGGCATGGTCCGGTTCGGCGGCAACACCTGCACTGGATTCGCGCCTGGCAAGCTGCTGGCGGCCCAGCGTAAGGTGGGGCGGGCGTGCGCGGACCACGCGGCCGCGCTCCACCTCCAGTCCGGCAGGCCGCGGGCGTTGGCCTCCCACCCCAGCAACTCGTGCAATTCGTGATACAACCCCTGCCAGCGCTGCAACAGGCTGCCCCGGCTGTGGCCACGGAGAGGGAGGAGCAGCTCGGGGCGGCCGGCAAGGTTACGCTCGGCCATGCCGGCCCCCGACAGCACGGCTGCTTCAGCGATGCTGTCTACCAGCATCGGCAGGCCGAGCCCGCCATGGCGAACGGGGGACATCGGCCGCCCAGCCAGCCGCCGTGTGTCAGCGTCCGTGGCCGAGTTGTCAGACGCGGCTGCAGCCTCCGCGACCTCGGGCGGCAAGGACAGGATTGCAGCTGCACCGCGCCACACGGCGGCCTCCGCCCTGTGCATGTGCGGCTTGAGCGCGGCATACGGTACCGTCCGCATCAGGCGCGTCATGCGCACACTCAGGGACACGCGCAGCAAGAGGAACTGAGCCTGCACTGAGAGCGGGAATCGCACCAGGTTCTCAACGAGGCCCTCAACTTCGCGCGCACGCGCGTCCAGCACCTCGGCGACATACTCCGGGGTGCCCAGTGGCGTGCGGACCGCCTTGAAGCCCGTGTTCAGATCCCGAATGCCGAGCTCCACAGCCATAGCGGCCGTAGCTGCAGCGTCGGCGCTGTGGACGCCGCATTTGGCCGGATTCACCTCCAGCCCGATGCTGCGCACGCCATCGGCGCCCATGCACAGCCGCCGGAATACAGTAGCCCCAGCCACAAGGTCGCCCGCGATGCTAATGTCATCCAGGTATGCCACCAAAGAGGCGCCGGCGTCTGATGCGTCGACGTGCTCCATGACAGGCTGCAGGGTCAACGCAAACAGGAGGGGGCAAAGGGGGGTCACCTTGGTGGACACCGCACTGGCAGAGAGCCAGCTCAACGTCCTCCGGAGTGGCGGCGATGTGCAGCTGCAATCCTGTCGATCCCGTCCAGTCCCGCCACGTGTGCATGTACGTCACGCCCGCGCCACTGTCACGAAGACACAGGCAGCCGAGATCTCAACCTCACCTTCGGAACGGTTCCATGCAACGCTACCCGTCCCTGTTTGCTGCTGTTGGCCTTCGTGACCAAAATCAACGCGGGGTCAGCACTTTTGACAGTTCGGTGTAGCTTGCGCACCCAGCATGCATGGGCAGCCATGGGTGACCATGCTGGTCGCCTGCCCTGTGACGGCACGCCTCGGGACACCATGCTGTCGGTACCGCCAGAGAAAGTCTTCAGGCTGCCTTGGACGAGCAGAACCATGTAGCTGCACAAAACTTCAGAGCACTTGCCGACGTGGGCGGCTGCCTAGGATGCATACCGCAGCAATCGGATTGAGATCCCACCTCACCATACGTACCTGCCAGGGCAGCGGCCTCACGGCTTCATCCGCCTGCAAATACACGCCCAATCGCCCGTTTGTGCGGGAATAGATGGATTTCTGGCCATGTGTGATGAGCCGGTGGATGTTTACGGTGTGCTCTGTTCCAGCAGCGTCACTATACACACATGTGTGGCACTAGGTGTCGCGATGTAGGATGGTCAGCCCTGAGGCTAGCGAGGCGAGGGCTAATTGTTTGTGCATTTACTGGGTCACATCCTGAATCTTAAGCAGATTTCTGAGGGTGTCTTGGTGTTCTACAATGCACTTGTCCGTGTACACATGCATAAACTCTGTAGCGCTGCGCGGCTTCAGACTCATGCCATAATGTGCCCCCCCCCTCCTGCCCACTAGTGTACTGGCCCAAACGGCATCCACACATGCATGCAAGCACGGTGGCACTAGCGATCGCAGCAACCACAAATGCTACGCAGGCTCTGCACACTTTGCAGCACCTGACCCTACTCTGTCACGCACTGGCGACCTGCGTTCATGCTCTGCGCTCCTCTGACCTCAGGCTGATGATCTCAGCATGCCACTGCAGTCCCGGGCTGACAGATTACGGCGCGGTGGGGCATTTCACAGGCACATTCAGTCACGGCCACACTCCGGGTGCATAGACCGCCAGTGCATGGGACATCGGGGCTTGATTTGATCTCATCCACCTCGGCTTTCAGGTCCCTGACACATTACTCTTCGCCGCAGGCACTGCCCCTATCGCAGCCGTGGACTCTGCAGCAAGGCTGTTGGGATGCAGAGCCCACATGCAGCCATGAGAGCATTTACAGGCTGGCGTCGCACATGGGAAGGTCACATTTTCAAGAGTGGTAGTTAATCACTATCAGGAGGCGCAACTGCCTGATGTTGAGCTGCTTGTAGCCATTTTGTTCTGGACTGCCGATTCACCTCGCCGTGAGCTTGACTGCCCAATCGTCGTGTAGACCGCGTGCTGCTGTTCGTATGCATCTCAAGATGCGAGATGATCATTGTGTGTGTAGCATTCCGGCAACGGTTGCAAGAAACAGCAGCTGCATGCATGAACTTCGACAACAAGGCAGATCACCGAACTCCTCACATCAGCTTACAAACTTATCAAATGAGGTATCATAGATTACTGGGCGTTAGCTACAGCAGCATCAGCTGTGCCCCTGCTGATTCAGCATTTTGCCTTCAGAGTGCAACTGTCCCTGCACCAAACGCATAAATGCCGCTGAACTCCAATGCAGAAAGCAACGAATGGGGTGAAATACCTGCTAGGATGCGGACGTAAGCATGCATAGCGCGTGCTGTAGCCGTGCAGACTTACCATCAACTCTCCAAATGCAATTCGGTGCCCCAGCTCGCAATGCAGAGGTATGACTTAGAGAGCAAATGCATATACAGCAAGTTCACAATTGCAGCTGATACACGCTGTTCTGAAGTGTGGCACTCGCAGCCACTCTGCAACTGTGTAGGCGGATTGCCCTGCCGACTGCGTCTCAAACAGAAGATCTTGCTTATGCTTGGTCAGCTGGGTGACCTGTCTTGTCATCTTGATCGCGCAAGGAGCTCTTCAGGTGATCGCACTGATACTGAAGCTTGTCTGCGCGTTTCAATGCCTGCACAGTAGATCAGAGGCACTTAGTGTTGCAGCGGCAGGGGTGTGCCTGTCGCATATCACACACATGTACACAGTAAGCACAGGCGCAGCGAGCAGGTCCCTCACTTCATCTCTCTCTTTAGTGACTTTCTCCACCTCCTTTTTGGCTTTCACTAGCTGCTCTCTGAGCGCGAGCAGGTTGGCCTTAAAATGCTCTACTGGGTCAGTGCTACCTGTACAGGTGATCAACCAAGTCAGATCCAGCAAGTTACTACAGCATAGCCGATGGCTATATGCCATGCATGCATTCGGGAAATATGGTTGATCTTTTGAACGCGCCGCAGACGTTGTTCTGCCACGACGGCCACCAGGCAGACACGACACCGCAGCAGCTGCGCCGCACCATTCCCACCAGTCACAGACATTTCAAGGGCAGAAATGCGTGACTCAAAGGCTTGCGCTTTTGCCTCCAGAGCCTGTATCGAACCTGTCATAACTGCACGATCAGCGGTGTCGGTCGTGAACACTGCGGTCACCGCATTTGACACACCACACCAAGGCTCTGTGAGGTGCAATCGTCGATTGCAACAGTACAACACAGCTGCCGTGTCCAGCAATGACTTCGGGCAACAAGCGCGTTTGTTACAGGTCCAGGTTTTTGGACTTCAAAACTCCCCAAAAATGAAGCTAGTTCGCCTCAATTCATGTTGGAATACGAGATTTAGCACGGTTCAGCGCCAAGATCACTTGCAACGACTCACCCACACATGTGAGTTCGTTAGCCCACAAGCTTTTGCAGGCATATCACCTGCACGGCCTGCAAGGTGTTTGCAGTTGTGGAGCATAGCCAGTGTGTGCTTCCATGTGCATGGGCCAAGGAGCCCGTCATGCTGCATGGAAGCGCCAATCGGCGAGGCCTTGGTGATCTGACCACAAACAACCCATGCTGTCTCTGATCTGCCACGGCCACAGGCAGCCTTTCCAGATGCCCCAAAGACTCCTTGTGCACACCACAGGCATGACAATCACTCTCACTCGTCGTCATCATCATCGTCATCATCGTCGTCGTCGTCTTGCGCCTCTTCCTCCTCATCAGCATCACCTGGGCGCCTGCACAAAGCACAGATATATGTGTATAATTATGGGACGTGCCAAGCAAATGAATGCCAGAAAACATTACAAGTGACTGTGAGCGGACTGTACACCCATGTCCCTTGTTAAAATGGGCATGAGGCAGGTGGTCAATGGGCACAGAATGACGTTGCCGCACTTGCGCTTAGATCTTCGTGCCGGGGCAGCCTCCTCTTCGCCATCATCGTCGTCATCATCATCATCGTCATCTTCCTCGTTGAAGTCTTCATCGTCGTCATCATCATCGTCGTCTTCTGCTTCCCCCTCACCTGCGCCAACAACATCCATGTCTGCTGGTGTGTTCGCCATGTGGCGTATATATAGAAAGAATTTGCAGGCTCTTGGTGTGGACAGTGCCATGCTATCACCCAGGACATGAATAGTGCATTGCCATAAACACAAGGGCGCTCTAGACTGGCCCGCTCTCACAGGTAATGCTGCACACACTGCGTGTGTAGGTCGCAGGCTGTGCATGTCTGGTGCCGCCTACTGTGCCTGCGCAGCTCAGGGCACTCATGCACCTGTTACCTAAACAATGCCATGTATCTATGCACTGCGGGCTGTATCAGGGTAGGCATGGCAGTGCTGGCATTGCGGCAAGAATTGTCTGCTGGTAGCATCTACGCACCATTGAAATCATCATCGTCCGCCTCATCAAAGTCTCCCTCTACAAGACCTTTGGTGCCTGGCTCGGCTTTGTCAGTCTTGACTTCCTTTCCCTCCTCTGCCTCCTTCTCTGCCTTTGATGGCCCGGCATCCTCTGCATTGCACCATCACGCCTTTTTGCAACTGTTCAGGCAACATGCAATGCGCCAGCATGTTCCTACTGCCCATCGAGCCAGGAAGTAACAAGGTGCGCTGGCCTATCTTATGTTGGAGCTTTTTGGCCCTGCAATTGGGCTGCCCCACCACACAAAGTATGCACAGCCTGCTGCACCTGGTTTCTCTCCCATCTTCAACCGAAACGTCAGAACACGTAGAAGATATGATTTGGCTTTCAATTACCCTGGCAATAACTAGGGCCGTGGGCGTCCTTATGGCACGACGGTAAAGTGGCCACTTGTCAATTTCTCATGTCCGTGGAACAACGAGGATGGATGCGTGATAAACGAAGACCTGCACTTCACTACCGCCCAGCATCCCGCCGACACAGGTTCGCATGACAAGCGCACGGAAACGACCCTCTCCATCCCGCACACGACCACCTTGAACCGTCGAGGATTCCGGAATCATCGTGTAATGACGCGCCGCAACTATGTACATGCAATCACGGCACCAGGAGGCTTGAGGCAGTCTCACAACGCTGAATACACTTTTATCCTTTGTCCTGGTTCAACGAAGTTTTTGCATGCGCAGGCGGCCAACTCTGCTGCAGGTTTCGCCAGCGGATCTGCGCGCAGGTGACGTCCACACGTGTTTACGGAGAGCCGAGCACATCCCTGCCTGACGAAGTATCGTGTGCACAGCCCACGATTGGGAGAAAGCCCGTCTTTACATGACGTGTAGGTGATCAACACCCTGTGGCGTCCCTACGGCTTTGCAACAGCCCTACCTCAGAACTCAAATTATGTGCAGCCCAAGATCTAGTCGGGGGCAGTAACCGCAACCTAGCCGCGAACTACGCCGTTAGCCGCTTCAGGTCTGCTGTGCCACGAATCCTGGCCTCCATCTCAGGCCTGAAGTGCCTGATCAGCCCCTGAACTGGCCATGCCGCTGCATCGCCTAAAGCACAGATGGTGTGGCCCTCGATTTGCTTTGTAACCTCCCAGAGCATGTCGATCTCCTCCAGCAAAGCATCGCCCTTCTTCATGCGGGTCATGATGTCATACACCCAGCTTGTTCCCTCACGGCAAGGCGTGCATTGTCCGCACGACTCATGCTTGTAAAAGTAACTGAGCCTGGCAATGGCATCAATGATGTCTGTGCTTTTGTCCATCACAATGACGGCAGCTGTTCCAAGACCAGACTGCTGCTCTTTCAGGGCATCAAAGTCCATAAGAACATCATCACAAATATTCTTGGGCAGGCATGGCACACTGGAACCGCCTGGAATGACAGCAAGGAGGTTATCCCAGCCTCCCCGGACACCACCGCAGTGGCGCTCCAGCAACTCCTTCAGTGGAATCGACATTTCTTCCTCGACAGTGCATGGCCTGCATGGAACAAATGGCCGAATCACGAATGCCACAGAGACTTCCACAGGATGCAGCATTGCCGTGTGTGACCGATTGTGCATACACGGAATGGATCACATCACTGACGAGCCTACTGCCGTTCAACGGGCTGGAAAGACGCTGTGTCTGGCGAGCAGTGGTGCAGGAGTCAACGCACCTGTTGACATGGCCCGAGATGCAGAACAGCTTGGTGCCTGTATTGTTCTTGCGTCCGAGAGAGGCAAACCACTCTGGACCCCTCCGTAGGATTGTCGGCGCGACTGCAACTGTCTCAACGTTTGTAACAGTTGTTGGGCAGCCATATAGGCCAACGCCGGCTGGGAATGGTGGCTTCAGGCGTGGCTTCCCCTGTTTGCCCTCCAATGACTCAATCAACGCTGTCTCCTCACCACAAATGTATGCCCCAGCACCATAGTGGACGAAGAGGTCGAAATTGACGCCAGACCCACAGGCATTAGGGCCAAGGTAACCTTTCGCATAAGCCTCCTTCACAGCACGTTCCAGGTTCTTGCGCTCTGCCACAAATTCGCCTCGGATGTAGATGTACCCAGCACTAGCTCCCTGCACAACCTCTCACTCTGAAGTATCAAATGTGCAGAGCAGTGGCAGAGGGTGCAGGCCTGTAGTCGACATTGGCAGAGTGTGCTATGTTTGACAATGTGGCTGCCTTGACACTGTGTCCCAGCACGAGGCACACCATGGCAGTCCCGGCAATCAGGCATCCCTCCACCAGCTTGTGTGGATCGTGGCGCATAATCTCCCTGTCTTTGCATGTGCCGGGCTCAGACTCGTCAGCATTCACCACCAGATAGGAGGGTCGGCCATCAGACTGCTTTGGCATAAACGACCACTTGAGTCCAGACGGGAATCCAGCTCCACCTCGGCCCCGCAGACCGGACTGCTTGATCTGATCCACGATCCACTCGCGGCCCTTCAGGAGCAAGTCTTTGGTCCTACACAGCATGCGGTTTTGGGACAAGGAACTCACTGCAACCGTGGCCCGAGCATGGAGGGCTGGAACAGGCACAATCAGGCGAGCGCGGTGTGCATTCGCGCACCTGTACCAGTCACCTCGCTTCATTGCGCCATTGATGAAAATGTCATGTTCCCCGTAGATGTTAGTGAAAATTCTGTCCTTGTCCTGAAGCCCACCGTGGCCCAGTGACACACTGGAGGAAAAGCATCTAATAGAAGAGATCGCCTCCGAAGAGACCAATCTACGAACGCTTGCAAGCATTATGGTCGCCTCGGAGTGGAGCGGCCGGTACGCTGCGAAATCTGCACAGGTCGCAAGCCTGCGGACAATAGCAGTGCACAGCGGTAGCGTGCAAGAAGCGGACTCACTGAGAGCACCGCTGGGGTCAAATGGATGCGTCCTGCAGTCCGTTTTCTTTCCAATCCAAGCATGATGCTGATGGGTGAGCGGGAGCATGTACGTGGCACTGCTCCGTCCATCTCTGACAGTTGGCATAGATACCCCCGATATCTCGCGACGACATCTCTTCCTTGGTTCCGGAGCGACATGTGCATCTTGGCAAGGGCACGCCTTACATCTCTCTCAAAAAGACACTGTAAACTTGGATCTCGTCGTTGTATGGAGGAAGTATTACGGGCGGGCATCTCCCTTCACCTGGGCGCTTTAAGGACATGCGCTTCTTTGAATGAACGCTCCCCGACTCAAAACACGCCATGGTGAAGGCGCAATAGTTCCAATTTCAAAATTTGTGGAAGCTGTCGTCGATCTAGGTTCTTTGATCTGCGAATTCTGATCTCGACTTTTCAAATAGAATGCGGCGATCCTGCTTTTGCCCGCACATGAGCGCCGGACATGCACTCGGTCCAAAACGTCCTTCCACATACAGCACATCCGCTCATGTGCTGTCCCTGCACCAATTACGTCCTCGAAGGGGGAGTGTAGGAACGGGTGCAGCTGTAGACAAGCATGAAGCGCTCGAAAGGCATGACTTGAACGAGTTCTTGGCCCGGCAAGCTGTAGTCGGCGAATCATCAGCAGATATATATGGAATTCCACGCGAGGAGTGGCTGCAGTTGAAAGGCCCGGTGCGACCCTGGGGTGCCGACAACCTGGTGGTGTCCGAAAGCAGGGCACCAGCCTGCACCAATTCGTGATGGCGATGCATCCAGAAGAAGCTGGGATACAGGTGAGGTACATGGGCAATGAATTTGGTGCCATGAACAAGCCCTTCGACGAGCAAGAAGTGCGAATGACAATGACATACCCCGAGACATATGAGGTCGGCATGAGCAACACAGCCATTCCAGCCCTGCAGTACATCCTCAACCAGGAGGCTGGAGTGATGTGTGACCGGGCATACTTCCCAGACGCAGATGCTGTGGCCATGCTGGCTCGCCACAACAAGCCACTGTTTGCAGTCGAGAGCAAGCGGCCGCTGTGTGACTTTGATGCTCTCGGCTTCTCGCTGGCATACGAACTGGGAGGCATCAACGTCCTCGAGATGCTGAAGCTTGGAGGCGTCCCTGTTTCCTCCAAGGAGCGGATGCAAGCAGAGCCGAGTGCTGTATGGAATCCAGAGGATGTGCGCATGCCCTGTAGTGTGGCCTGCCAGCTATTCACGCCTGCCTCACGACCATCCCAATGCCTCAACACGCCTCACATGCCCACCTACATTGTCGCACACACTACCTCAACATGCTCACTATCCATGCAATCATAATTCTTTTAAGATCAAACTCAAATCAACCGAGCGACCCAGCCTCAGATAATTCACGCCAGCCATGAGTGCCGTCTCCATACCAGACATGTGTGTTACGAAATCCCCCCCACCGCCCGCAGCATGCTGCTCGGATTCTCCATCGGCCCCACCTGCCGGAGGTGGCAACGTCCCAGTAGCCACGCCAATCACACGAAACGAACAGCAGCTGCAGCCAAACACAGACCCCCTCCCCACAGCCCCAACCACACACAGTCCACTCACTTTCACACCCCCCAAAGCGCAGCCACCTCGGTGCAGGGCTCGCCCCCTCTCGTCTTCGCCGGCGGCCCCACGGCGACGTCCAACCCGGAGCCCTTCTCCGACTTCCTTGACTTTGTCGCCCTCGGTGACGGCGAGGACCTCCTGCCGGAGATCGCGCGCTGCCTCCGCGCCGCAAAGGCCTCTCGCCTCAGCCGCCTCGACACTCTCCGCTCCCTCACCGCCACCGTCGCCGGCGTCTATGTGCCGCAGCTGTACAGCGCGGCCGGCGGCGGCGCCGTGACGCCGGTGGACCCCGCGGCCCCTCCGCGCATCCTCCGCCGCGTCGCCGCGCCACTCGTCCAGGCCCAGGTCGGCCTCGTGCCGTTCGTTGAGACGATCCACGACCGGATGACGGTGGAGATCCGGCGCGGGTGCACGCGGGGGTGCCGCTTCTGCCAGCCAGGGATGCTCACGCGGCCGGCACGGGACGTGGACCCGGACGTGGTCGTGGACACAGTTGAGCAGGGCATCCGCACGACGGGGTATAACGAGTTCAGCCTACTGTCGCTGTCCTGCTCCGACTACCTCTCGCTGCCAAGCGTCGGGCTGCAGGTGCGGGGTCTGCTGCGTGCGGCGTGCTCCGCATTGCGATGCAGCGCCAGCAGCTGTGTGAGGTTGTGGCCTGAGATTGTCTGGCGTGGCTCGCTGGTGTGGCTCTCAGCGGCGCATCAGATTTGTGCGCGCACTGCACTGATTCAGGTGCGGGGATGATCAGTTCAATACGGCGTTGTGCACACGGATGTTGAAGCACGTTGTGCAATGCGGCTGAGGCTGAGGACAAAAGTGGCTGCGGGCGTGTGAGTCCAGCAGCTCAGCATTCGGTGCGACCGGGCGGCCTCCTCTTTTCGTCTGCTGTATTCCATGATGTGCTGACGGGCAGTGCCTTTTGCAGATCAAGAACCGTCTGCGCGGTGAGAACGTGAACCTCTCGCTGCCGAGTCAGCGCGTCGACCGCTTCAACGAAGACATCGCCAACATCGTGTCCAGCGGCAAGAAGTCGCCGCTGACGTTTGCGCCGGAGGCCGGCACGCAGCGGCTGCGCGACATCGTGAACAAGGGCCTCACGAGCGAAGAGCTCCTGCGCGGCATTAAAAGTGCATGGGACCAGGGCTGGCGCCGGGTACGAGCCCCCCCCCCCCCCCCCCCCCCCCCCCCCGCCTCGTCTGTGGCCTCCCGCACCCCACACACCTGCGTGCTGCAGTGCTTCGGTGATGCATAGCGCGTGCATTTGGGGCAGATGTTTGCGGTTTTGCCCATTCTTTATTGCGGTGCGGCGCCAGATCTTATTACCCTCATGTATGTAGCGTCCATGATCTAGCTGCCCACACGTGGTGAACGGAGCCGCTGCAGCAAGCACAGGTATCAGCCGAGGCCAGTCCTCGTGGAACGGCGCCGCCCCCACGCCATGCATGCGGAGCGCGTGAGACTGAACGCGGCCAGCGCTGCGCGTGCCGGGATAGGATGCAGCCGTTCGTGCGGGCTCAAAGGGGTCGCTCACAGCGCTGGTCCTTGCCATGCATGCACCACGTTCTGCATGCGCAGCACTGTGCTCAGCGTGCGCAGCGCGGTGCAGGTGAAGCTGTACTTCATGATCGGCCTGCCGGGGGAGCTCGACGAGGATGTGCTGGGCATCGCCGAGACGATCAGCTGGCTGCAGCAGCACTGCCAAGGCCCTAAGGGGCCCCTCGAGGTGCACGTCACGATCTCCAACTTCACCCCCAAGCCACACACGCCCTTCCAGTGGCACACGGTGAGCACGGCGGAGTTTGAGCGCAAGCAGGCGATGCTGCGCGAGGCGCTGGGGGCGCTGCCGGCGGTCAAGGCGCTGTTCACGGACGTGCGGCTGTCGGCAATGGAGGACTTCATCGCACGCGGGGACAGGTACGCTGGCGCTGTTTCACTGGTAATCAAGGGCATACGGGGATATGTTACGGAGGCAGACACGTTGGGACTGCACAGCTGCGGCCTGATTGCGTTAACACTCGTGTCGTGGCACCTGTAGACACACCCTGAACAGCTTGGGCCCACGGACAGATGAGGTGTGACAGATCCATTGCAGACGGTTTGTTGTTGTGACGTGAAGTTCGTGCGTGGATAGGTGTGAGAGGTGCGGACGGATTGCAATAGATGGAGCCTCAAGTGGCGGTTTTGAGAGTGCTACAATGCATGGGCCGTGCTACTGCAGGTCGCTGGGGGCCGTGGTGCGGCGGGCGTGGGAGCTTGGCGCGACGAACGACATGTGGTGGCTGGACACAGGCGGCGCGTACGACGCGTGGAACCGCGCCATTGATGAGGCCGGCTTGTCCTGGAAGTACCGGCAGGTGCTTGGTGGGGAGTGGAACGCCCTGGAGGCGCTCGGGGACGCCCGCTTCCGCAAGCAGGGTGCGTGCGCCTTTCGCTCACCAGCTGCGTGGTCCATTCATGCATGCTCGGAGGGACCTGCGGCCGCCGATGGAGGGCGCTGTGCGTAGCTGGTTGGATTGCCGGGTGCGGCGTGTGTAGGCTGGTGAGCGGTGGGGGGCGCATGCTTTCGTGTCCGGACGGTGGCGCCATGGCTGTTGATGTGTTGCAACTGGGACTGGCGAGCTGGTTGTGACCTGTATCAGTCGATTGGGGAAGGGCAGAGCGCAAGCAGCAGCGCAGGCGCCCTCGCCACCACATGTGTCCAGAGGCCTGCGTGCATGGCGCCCCGCGCAGCGTATGTGCACTGCTGTGGCTGAGCCGGGCGTGTGCGCAGGTGGTGGAGGGAAGGGGCGGCTGGACCGCGGCGCGCTTGCGGACACACGCCTCGACGCACCGCTGCCGTGGGACCACATCGACACCGGCATCAGCAAGACGTGGCTCAAGACAGACCTGCAGCGTGCGCTCGAGGCTGCGACGGTGCCGGACTGCTCGCACAGCGGCCTCTGCAGCCAGTGCGGCGTGTGCGGCGATGACTTTGGCGAGAATGTCGTCGCGCCGCCGCCGCCGATCCCGGCATTCGCGGGCCACTTCACCCCCAACACGACCCGGCAGCTGCGCGTGCGGCTGACGATGCGCAAGGCCGGGGACATGGTTTTCGTTGGGCACCTGGACCTGTTGCGCATGCTGGAGCGTGCGGCCCGCCGCGCCGCGCTGCCGATGAGCAGCGACGAGAGTCCCCACAACCCCCGCGTGCGGCTGTCGTACGGCCCGTCGCTGCCGGTCGGTGCGACCTCGTCGTGTGAGGCGCTGGAGCTGATGCTGACGGAGGCCGCGGAGCCGGAGGAGGTGCGCGCGGCGATGCAGGCGCAGGTGCCAGACGGGGTGAAGTTTGTTGCGGCACGCGCGATCAAGCCGTACCGCCTGAACGGCTCGCTGGCCGAGGGCCTCGGAACACTCGTGCAGAGCGTGACATATCAGCTGGTGCTGGAGCAGGAGAAGCCGGAGGGTGGGGAGAGGGTGGGCTTCGGCAGTGCAGTGGCGGCGGTGAACGCGGCGGATGTGTACGTTGCGACAAAGATCACGAAGCGCAAGCGGAAGAAGCAGCGGGACCTGAAGCAGGGAATCCTGCAGCTCAAGGTCGTGGACAAGGTGTTTGATAGCGACGTCGCGTCTGTTGCACCCGAGGCGGTGGCCCGAGTGGCACTGAGGAGTTTGCAGCCGGATTCATGGGGCGTTGTGGAGATGACTGTTGCGACAGAGAAGGATGGGGGGCACCTCAAGCCAGAGCTGTTTGTCAACATGATGTCCGACGTGTCTGGGGGCACATTCCGGCTGTCGCATATTCACAGGTGTGACTTCTCATAAGAACCGAAGATGTTCTCGGCTGCATCTGTGCATCACAAGTGTCAAGTTTGCGAGAGTGCTGCAGCTGCAAATGCTGCACTGGTTCACGACCGTAACAGAGATCAAATCAATCTGGACAGGGCGGCCTCACACCACCGCCTCCTGTCATGCAGGAGCGGCACTGACATTGGCGAGGTTTCGCCGGCTGAACTAAAACAACATGACATCATCCACCTCTCCAAGATGGCACGAGCGGAGGCCATTTGGGCCCTGCAGCGGAGGTTCGGGCTCGGCCCCCTTGCTGGCGATCTGGCGACACGGGCAGAGGCGGTGCAGCCGCCTCTATACTCTGGCAGCGATGTGTAATGGCGACTATGATCTATCCTGTAAAATCGTACAGTTCGCAAAACTACATAACGCAGAGACTCCTGGCACCCTTCCATCTTTCAGCAAACAGTCTTCATACTTGTGTGGGCCACACAGCGGCACCACCGCCCATAACCACCCCCTCCGCAGCAACATTCTGCATCATCTTGCCCTGGCGTTATCTGCAGTCATGGCAAACAAGGCCACCTGAAATGAGCTGTGTGCTCTGCCACCCCAACACCGCGAGCACTTACAGCTCACATGGTGCGCCGCAGGGCCGTGGACACCGGCCGCCTGCGGTCCGACATCGCCGCTCTCTTGCAACACAAGCACAGGGCATCAGAATTCGTCGAGCCAGAGCGGCAGCCGGCCGCTCGCCATCGTGTGCGGGATCTTGATCGTGGGCAGCTTGGGCAGGTCTCGCAGCCGCATCTGCAGTGATGGTGGGGGCGAGGTCGTGTGTTGTTGAAGCTCCTCCCACACAATTCCAGTGAAAAATGCGTGGCTTTTGAGCGCGGCAAAGCCACCCTCACCACTCGGCAGCCGCGTCTCTGGGCAGCGGTCCAGTAAGCTGTCCAGCAGGTCGCACACCTCGGCGGAGAAGTGTGATGGGTACACAAGCGTGCTGTGCAGAACGTTCCGGAATACGACGGTCTCGGAGTCGCCTGCATGGGCAGCGCGGCGTCAGGTCATGCATACATCGTCGTATGCAAGGGCTACAAACAACTAGAACATGCGTGTAAGTATTGCAAGCGTTTGACTATGCAGCCTTTGAGTCATCTCTACCATTCACTACCACGCAGTGGTAGGCTATCATGACAAGCCACATGACTCACACCATGCAAATACATGTGCCTGCATGGTGAGATATATGAGCTGGGAACAACATCAGGTTTGCGCAGCATGCATCATAAGCCTACGCACCCAGACATGCCAAATACTAATCGCACATACGGAACACAACACTTTAAACTGCACCCCTGTGCACAAGAAAAGTAGTAACCTCATCCACTGCATGGCTCAAGCTAACAGCGAGAATGCAGCCAGGGAGAGAGCGGGAGTGCGGTGGGGGGGGGGGGGGGGGGGGTGGCGAACCGTCGTCATAGAATGGCGAGTGTCCCGCGAGCATGCGGAACAGGAGGACGCCGAGCGCCCACCAGTCTACGGAGTCAGTGTGGCCTGTCAGGCGCACCACCTCAGGTGCGATGTACTCAGGGGAGCCACTGACTGTGAAGGTGCGCGTGGTGGCGCGCTTCGCGAACCGCAGGTCGCAGAGCTGCGGGTAGCCGGCCTCCGACACGAGCAGCGTCGCCGCTGAGATGCCGCGGTACATTATGTTGTTCCGGTGCAGCTCCTCCAGGCCCACCTGCAGCACAGGCCGGAGCGTGTACGGGGTGCAGGACTGGCAGATGCTTGGCGGGCTGCCTGCTGCTTTGAGCACAGCCTGAGGCTGCGGGAGCGCCCAAGTGGCAGATTGATGCAGTCTGACCCTTGCAGCTGGCAGCTGACATACCAGCAGCACAATCAGCAGGCGATCGATTAAGTCAAGCATGATTAGTTGCGTCTGCTCTGCTTCAAGAGCTACACAAATCGGAGAGCACTGCATCTGGCCCAGCACCCTTATGCCCATAGGGCCATTTTAACTGCAGGCGTGTTGAGGAAGCGCACCACCAGGCCAGCTGTGAAGAACTGGGATGCCTTCATGTCAAAGGGGCCGGCGTTGAGCATCTGCGCGAGGGTCGCAACCATGCGCACCCCCAGGATCTCTGCCACAGCTCCCTTCGACTTGACGACGGCGGCCGTCATCGGCACCCACAGACTCGGCGGCAGGGTCCGCGATATCTCACGCTGCCGGCGGATGAGCGAGTCGTGGCCGAGGGTCACCGCAGCATCGGCATGGAAGATGCGGGCTGTGAGAGACGCGCCCGGCTTGCCCGAGGGGTCATCGAACATGACGACTGACTGGCATGCACCACGGAAGAAGGCCCCCCGCACCCGCATGTCCTCCAGCCCGACGTCATGCGGCGCCGCTGGCATCTCCTTCATGGCAACTGTCTGTGCGAGCTTGTTCTGCTGTTTCCACTGGTGCTCCTACAGAGGCATGCACGTCTGTACGTGGCTGGGCGAGCCGGGCCAGGGGTGGGGGCTGTGACGAGCCTGGGCGGGTGCTTGAGCATGAGCACGCAGACGTGGTCGCTTACGCCACGGCAGTGCTGGCAGAAGACCGCTACACGGCAACGCACTGACATGACACAAGCCAGATGGTATTCCAGAGGCTGCATCAAGCAGATACCCCCCAGACCCCATGCGACCAGGCATCAGAAATGCCCCCCCTCAGCGATTGGCAGCATGCATGCATCGCACCTGCTGATATAACTCACTCAGAGGCCCGCAGCATTTTGAGAACTCGTCCTGGCTTATTGACATCGCCAGCGCCCCTGTCTTGCCCGCGACCAGCGTCGATGCGCTCTTGTACTGGCCTTGCAGTGCCAGCTCCCCAAAGTAGTCACCCTCCGACAACGTGATGTTCGTCGCAGCCCCACCCGTCGGGTGTGTGACCTTGCAGTTCACCTGCAAAATGTCCATACACCGTCACGCTCTCGCCCCACGTGCATCTCAAACAGGAGATGCATGCTCATGTGCATCTGGCAATTTGAAGTTGTACTCTGTTCGACCCCTCAGCTAGCGTGCCCCACAGTCCTCCTACAGTGTGGCTAGCAGATGGCACCTGTGCATACACATACATGCCGAACTGCTGGGCACAATGTGTACATGCCTGCCTCATCTGACGTGGAAAGCACAACGAGCAGCACACCTGCCCCTGTGCGACGATTCCAAACAGGGAATCGCTCCCCTTCTTCACAAATGTCTGGTTCGGGTCAAACGCCTTGGGCTGCAAGGACACAAGCACCCGGTCTAGCTGCCCAAGGGACATGCAAGTGAGTAGGTTCACCTTGCGCAGGTACGGCAGCGCGTCCCGCGCCCGCCGCCGCCCGAGCACCGAGCGCGTTGCGCTGCGCTCCAGCAGCCACACCACGCTGTGCGCCCGCGCCACCACCGACACAGCGCGCGGCTGCGCCGCAAACACCGCAAGCTGCATGAACGTCGGCATGCGGTCTGCTGAGGCGACGAACGAGTGCGCCAGAGTGCGCTTCCCGCCCAGCTTTCCCCGACTGTTTGAGATCACCAGGTCCAGCTTCCCCTGCTCTAGAATACATGACCCAGAGCCTGCCTCCCCCTGCATGCCACAGTAGCTCAAAGTCGCTGGTCCACACATGCAGGAGCGATGCCCAGCTGTTGCAGCACGCGCTCTGCCGGCGCCTCTTTCCATACGCACGTGATCGCGATGGGGAGGGACAGGTCAAGTCAAGGAAAGTCAACATGGATTGACTTGGCCGCATCCTGAAGAGGATGTTGACAGGTGCTATCTCCAGTTCGCATTTGAGCATGGTAGGTGGCGAAAGTGCTCACCTGCTCCACCACAATGTCTCCAGCCTGGTACTCGCAGCGCCGGACACACTCCTGCAGTTCCAGCAGCGTCTCCTGGTCGAGCTGCCACAGGTCCACGAGCTCGTGGAACGCAGCCCGGAGCAGAGGCGACCGTGCGAGGGCTGCCGGGAAGAGCCCGAGGGTGCCTTCAACCGGGCCGGCCGTGCTGCGGGTCGTGCGCACGCCAGAGCAGTTTGTGGATGCGGACTTCGGCACGGGCGGGGGGCTGTTGGAGGGGTGGGCGTTGATCTGGATGCTCTCGATGAAGCGGGGCTCATCGCCGTACCGCTGCGAGCTTAGCAATGCAAGATCGGCTGTGCCGACACTGCCGTAGCTTGAGGGTAGCATGCTTCCGATGCCCTGCATCGAGGCCACCTGTGACCACAGCCTCATGGCGGTGCACACCACAAGCGCCGCACGAAAGGCCACACGAAAGAAACAAGTAAGACTGCCTGAACATGCCATGGGATGTGCAGGCATGATTTTGGTGACTGCAGCTGTGGGGCGTAAGTACCCATGTACATGGGGCACGAACGCAAAGGACAAGTTCGGTGGACCTGTCGACTACAGTGGATAGCGTGCCTGTATCTGGACCACAAGGACTGTGATGTCGTCCATGCGTGTGTCTGCGCTCCTCCACCGGCGCTGCGCCTCAGCGACGAGAGCAGCTGCAGCCTCCTGGGGGTCGTCGTTGAGACACACGATGTCTACGGCCGTCTGACTGGGAACAAACTCCCATAGGCCATCTGATGCAACTATGAAGAACGGGTGGCAGTTGGTGAGGCGTTGCACTCGGAGCTCAGGCTCTGCTGTCACACCGATCTCCTCAGCCACCTGGTCTCCGATGGAGCGTGAAAACGCTGCACCTGGGTACTTCCCATTGGGTGACCACAGCCGTGGCGCACAGCCGGTCTGCTCCTCCTGCAGCCATAAGTTGTCAGCTCTGTCTACAGGTACGGTGGGTGCGCTGAGCAGGGCGTGTGCCACAATGCCACAACGGTCTGCACCTTGGATGTCCAGTCTTGGACGTTTGCATCCCGTTTGCCATGCAGTTGCTCAAGAGTGAGGACCCGTGCACCAGCCTGCTTGACACGAGCACACTCATCTGATCTCATGGGGGTCTGATCCCAGGACAGATCCTTGGCAACGACAGAGTCTCCCTGGCGCTCTGCCAGCACTGCTCGAGAATCCCCCACATTGGCAACGAAGAGCTGAGGCCCTCTCATTAGAGCGAGTATAGCTGTTGTTCCGGACATTTTGTCATCGATGTCTGAAGCCCGCAGCTCTGCATTTGTTCGTGTGCACACATTATGGGCTGCCACTTCAGGATTAGACGGGAAGGTTGGATCCAGCACCAGGTTTCGGCTAATCTACAGACATGGAGACAACTAAGCTTTTAAGAATATGAAGCGGCACTATGCCAGCGCTTGCAGCCCATTGCGGCACATGTAGACCACTGCGAAATTGATCAATACTGGTGCAGCTGACAAGAACGACGTACCGCATGCGCTGCGAACGCTGCACACTGAGATCCAAAATCTCCATGTCCATCAAAGACTCCGAACAGTGCCTGTTCCGCGCTTCCGCCATACGGAACGTGCACGCACCAGCGGTCCTGGTTGTCCTTGTTCGGGGCCTCTGGATAGTGCCCCCGCTGGCTCACAGCCCCATACCTTGTGGAAAAGTGCGACGCTGGAAAAGAATGCCAGCGAGCTGATGCTTCTGAACGAGCGACGCTCAACACAGATTTGTTTTCAGAACGCTGGAGAATTGCCGACAGGGACGCATAAGCGTCTCTGTCACTTATTCCCGCCACTAGGTGACTGTTGTCACTCTTATCCTTACTGGAAAAGCATCCCATGCTGTTGCCGAGCACGGAGCCCGGGAGAAGGTGGTCGAAAGGCTAGTAACACCCCGTTCGACGCACGGGCCCTGCCTTCGCTACTACCAGCGTAACATCTATTATCATACTGGATCAGGGCTGGCAGCGAAACTTTCTCATTCTGACTTTCATTTCGCCAGATGTGCGCCAAGACAGCGCAGGATGGTGCGGAAGTGCAAGGAACAGCGCGATATGCTGGCGGTATAGCTCCAAACCTTGTGTGCTACAGCAACGCGGGATGCTATTCGCTGCTGTATGGATCTCCGTGCTGGAGTGAACGTCCCACCCATGTACATGCCACAGCGCCCTTGTTGACGTCGACGGTGTGCTGATGCATCACGATTTGTACTTGCTGCACTCGTCGCCATTCAAGGTTTCTATACATCAGCAATTTGGTCGACACGCTCGCTGCCGACGGTCGCGCGATATGACCAGTGTGCACAAGCCTGACGCTCACAGCTGTCGCGGTGAGCACAGCTTCAAGTGATTGATGTGATCAATGAACATAACACGCGCGGGCAGTGCCTGCGAGATCGCAATCTTGACAGCCGCATTGAGTAATGACATCGCTCTGGAGCTGCTGGTGCGTCCGACCGCGCGCAGACGCTGCGGCGGCAGCTGCGGCAGAACTATCGCGAAATTGTTGGCCGCAACAGCACGTTGGCTGCAAATTGTGGACCCACCGGAGGTGTGAAGGGAGTGGCGCAGAGCAACGTATATGCGTGTTCGCTATATACAAATGTGTGCTGCACCTAAGCGTGCACGTGACGAACATAAAGGCAGCCTACTTCAGAGCCTGTTCGCGCTGCAACGGCAACAGCGCCCCAGGCATCTCAGGCATCGAGGCATCTCGACCAGCGCGGCGAGGGACTCGCTGAGAAGTCTTGCCACAGAGTTCGCGATCGCCATTCAGATATCCTAGGTAGCATGCTGACGAGAGGATCAAAAGCGCAGCCCGCATGCTTGCCGATCAACCCTCTGAAACAAGCAGAACAAGCAGTATTAAGTGAGGCCTCGCGAGGTCAGGACGTAGCGGCCACGCCGCGGCGAGCACTGAATCCAGCCGGGCCAGTTGCAACGATGAGCTGTTTGTTTCCGAACTTGCGACTACCGATGGCGGCCTGCATGCCCTCCGCTACCCTGACAGTCATTTTCAGTCACGACGAGCTTTGAAGCTGTGACAGCATCCTCCCATGTGACGGGTAGAGCCCAGCGCCACGCGGACACTTTCTTGCCATGTACGAAATCTGGCTCAGAGCAGCAGCATCTACCATTCAATACACTTCCGACAAATGACTCAACTGGGTGAGAAAGCTTTGGTATGACGTAAGAGATTCATGATATGGGCACATGCCGATAGTCAGCCACTGGCAGCGGGTGGGGGGCCGTATCTCAAGATGTGAACCAAGCAAACATGCAGCACCGCATCACGCGGCAAGATGTGCTGCATGATGGGTTCACGCTCGCAGGTCGCTTGCCAAATGCATGGCAGCGTGCGTCAGGCGCGTGTGTCAACGCGGTACGAGGCTGCCTCAGGATTGTGGCGATTAATCGCCTGTGGCGATTGCCTCGCCAAGCTTCCGATGCGTTGTCCACCTGCGCAATGCCAAGCGCTGACGTGCTTATAGCTATTTCGATGCCCTGGCGCGACGTGTCATACTGGAGTGAACCGCTGCAGCTCTTTCCCCAAGTTACCGCTGTATCAGGCGCATTCCTGTGTCACCAGTTTGAGAACATTACCCGAGTTGGCATGTCGGCCAGTGTCGACGCCTTGTGGCATGTGGGCGATGTGCCACAGATGTAGAGCCTGCTCCCGCTGAGAGCGGGGACCGCATTCGCGAGCACGGAAGCCGACGGAACCTGCTGAACAAGCAGATCATACCAGAACATCGGGATAGCAGCTCATCGCAAGCGCATGCCGACTGGTCGTACCTGAACCAGTGCTGAGCACTGAGAGAAACACGCACGCAGCAAATGCACACACGTCGGCAGCTGAGATGCAAGCGCAAGGAAAGTAGACATCTCTTTGCAGTCGCGTATTACATGCCCCGCGACACTGTCGCCTGTCCGTCACTGAATTGAACCAAAAGCCTTCACGTCTGACACATCGGCAAGCACTGCGACACACAAGTCCTTAGCCCCGCCAGAGATACACACAAATATGCACAACCGCATGAAATTCGTATAAAGGTGACGAAGCTGGCCACATCAAGCGCGGCCAAGATGACTGTAGGAGGCAAGATGAAAGCCAGCAACCACTACTGTCGCCAGCGGCGGATCGGTCTCACTCCTGTACTCTCCATCAGGGCGCAGTCCACACGTGCCCCCCACAATGCACTCCCTCACTCACTCCAGCCGCGCCTGAGCCGGGTCGTCCTCAGCACGCCCGGGAATGCGCGGCCGCATCTGCAGCCCCATCCGGTACTGATCCAGCAGATGGTCATCAACCGTCTGCTTGGCCAGCCGGAACGCGCACAGGCACGCCTCCTGCGCCCCGATCTCCACAGCCTCAAAATCCATCTCCCTCTGATCGTCCGGCACGGAAGCGCTCTCACCCTCCTCAGACCTCACCCCTGCAGCCCTCATCCGCTTTGCCTCGGCCGACCTGGCATGCAAAAATATGATCTGTCCCGGCACGGTTGGATCCATCAACACGCCTCTCCCCTCGTCCGAGGCCTCATCCCCACCCTCTTCCCCCCCGATGTTCCCCCCGCCACCGTCTCCACCATCCCGAATTGTCCCATGCCCAAGCGGGTCCTCCCGGTGCTGCTGCTCAAGCAGATCCAGCTCCTCTTTGTTCGTCTCCGCCGCATCCTTCGCGCGGCCGAGAATGATCCCCCCGAGCGGCCCCCACCTCTCAGCGCACTGCTTCATCTCGTCCCAGTCCAGCTCCAACAGTTGCTTCTCCAGCGAAACAATTGCCTTGGGCGCCAGCCGCGGCACTACGTCATCACGGAACACACACGTCACGACGTACCGTCGGCACTCCTCCGCAATGCATGGCGAAGCACATGGCGGCGTTGCGTACGCAACTGCGTGGACATCCTCGATTCCGTCTTGCTCGCGCAGCCGCCACGCGAGCAGTGCCGCGACGCCGGCGCCGAGGGAGTGGCCGATGAGCTTAATGGAGTAGCCGTTGCCCGCGAACGCCGGTGCGAGGTGCTTCAGGCGTGTGTACACGGTGTCAGCGCTCTTGCCGATGCCGCTGTGCACGCTGTGGTCCTCGTCTCCCCAGCAAATCGGCGTGACTACACACCGTAGCATGACTGGAGGAATCATGCATCATGCATGCTGGTCGCACAGGCAGGCCGCTGCTGCTGGCTGACGGCTGGTTGGAACAGGGGGGCATTTGGGCGCGTGCTGTGGCTGGGAGTGCTGCATACAGCTGCAGAGGATATGCGCCGCTGCGTAAGTGCTTTGCTCACGTCGACGCTATGGCCCACAAGGCCCACGAACACACGCACACCAAGTGCCGGGTTGGCAACGGCAATGATCGCATCCGGAATCGCACGCAGATCTTGTAGTGGCTTCTGGAGTATGAGCAAACGGCGCAAAAGGAGCCAAGACAAAACCGAGAGACAGGGGTCTGACAGGACACGCCTGGAGCTTCACCGCACAAGGTCAACGCTGATTCGCAAAATTTACAGAGCGACCAGTATGAAGACCCCATGTTGACAGCACTCTGATGTGTGGAGCCACGCCGCATGGGGGGCTTGACAAGCGGCCTGTGAAGGTTCCAGGGACTTTGTCAATCCGCGGCAAGCATGTATACCACATGATGGTGGCTTGCAGCCAAGCCGCGAGCCGCAGACGCAGGATTCAGGCCCCAGTGACGTCCTGTGTGGCGTGGCCCTTAGTGGTCCCCTTGCGCACATTGCAGGAAATATTGATGCACCAACCTTCACCTCAGAGGACCCAGCTCGTGTGGCGGGGTCGTCATTTCGACCGAACTACAGATGTTCCACAGACCAGAGCAAACAGTGGCTATGATAGATGCTGGCAGCCGGGGCGCACCGATCATGTCGGTGATGACGTCGTCCACGCCCTCGGTGCCCCGCAGAGAGACGATCAGCTCCTTGCGGTCTTGGTGCACCGCAACAAAGTACACGGGCGCATGGGGGGCGTTGCGCTTGGAGGCGTACAGCAGTTCGCAGCCCTCCGCGGCAAGCCATCTGCTGATCTTGTCCTCAGTGTCCATGTCGTAGTACGCCGCCTCTGCAAAGTGGATCCAGTATCGCAGCTCCTGCATGGGAAGTTGAGACATTGCTCCAATGTTGCTTTTGCAATGGACAATCTGAAGGGTTACATCCAACCTGGAGCATTTCCGAGAGACCCAAACACTTGCGCACTCCTCCATAGATATGGGTATTCCATGAGCACCCCCCCGTCGTGAGGCAAGGCACTAGTAAGGGAAAGGGGGGCTTGTCAATCAGCTTGGTCAAAGACTGAAAGCATCATGCCACCTCAACCGAGCGCACGTCGGGCTATCGGCTGGCGCGAGCAGCAAAGATGCAACTATGCTTTCCTGCGGGCCTGAGACTGCAGGGCCTCAGGGCACCTTACACCACTAGATGAAAGAAAGCTCCACCTGATGAGTCCACAGTTGCACTGTGACCGCACGCAGGCGCGCACCTTCACCACTTCTTCCGCAGCAGCTGTTCCAAGGCCTGACTTGCCCACGTCTGCATCCGCGGAAGCGGCGCCGTCAAGAGCGTCCTCGTGCGCCCCTTCAGCCTGTTCTGGCTGGTATTGCTTCTGGTGCTTGCCGATCAATGTCATGACGCGGAGCAGCAGCTCGTCAGGTGCGCCATCGCGGAGCGCAGCAATCCGGGACCGATTCATCTGGGGAAAGGCGGTCAGGAGCCTGCGCGCCGTTGCTCAAGTCACGCTGCACTACACTCGGATATACGTGCACCGCCCTGCAGACCAGGGCTGCACGCCGTGCACACGACACCTACACCACTTGTGAGCGCGCTGCAGCATGACCGTGTAGAAGGCGATCAGTGAAGCCAGGTGCAACAACAATGAGGTCCAGACCAGGCATCGGTGCTCGCCCCAGACGGGCATGTGTCTCAGCACCCCGACCAGCGGGCAGATCACACACACGACTCATCGAACAGCCGCCGCCGCATCCTGCGCAGGCTCCTGGAGGGCCCCACATGTAACACACCTGCCGCGTCGGAGCAGATGCGATGGGATTGCCACACCCCGGCAATAACACTCCATCAAAGGATCAGCACACGGCCGGCGGCAACTTTGCGAACTCCGCAGACAACGCCCGCAATGACGGACACTGCCACCCCATATGCACACTGGCACCGCACCAGCACCCAGCAGGGACACGGCAGGAACAATCAGAAACGTTATAGTGTACACAAACGCACACGTCACATCCGCATCCTCGGCCGGGAAAGCACACTGGGCTGCCGGAACAGACCAGCTTGATGCAATCGTGGAAATTGCGGGCATGCACGACACGTACATCACGCTAAGAGCTGCAGTTTGCCAGTGAATGCATTGAAACAGCGAGGAAACGGCGGGTGATACAAGTAGCCTTGTGTAAAGCAGGTGTGGACATGTGTGCAGGGGAACTGTACTTGTCAAACGTCTTCATCAGTTTCTTTCCAGCCTGCCTGCATGACCATCCCAACGTCAACATCACGACATGTGCACGTCAACGAAGCTGCCCTCACAGCAGAGACTGAAGGTGGCCAGTACGATGCCGTGGGGCCTGACTGGTACCCGGTTCCCATGCAGGCTTGCAAGCATGCATGGGTGCACGGAGCCATGCACGGCTGCACAAGCCATCTAAGCAGCAGAGATGTACCAAGCCGACAACTGGTCCAGCGTATGAGCAAGAGTTCCCACCATAGCGTGTCATCTCCACCAGAGAGCTGAGCCAGGACTTCAGTGCCACTAACCTCCCGTGCTGGACTCGACACACAACCGTACGCACACTGAAGAGATGCAACGACAGCTAGAGATGTGAAGAATATTTCGGCGGATTTTGCAACCCCGAGTAATGTGCCGGCCATGATGGATCCTGCTCCAAGCACGCAAACACCGCCAATCGGAGATATGAGCAGCCCGACGGTGTAGGCGATTGCATAGCTGGTACGACTAGTAAGCCTCCTGCAAAGAAAGAGGAAGTAAGTAGCTTTGGGCAAGTCACGTTGATGTGGTGACAAATTTCAATAGAAGTTGAGACGTGCCCACAGCTGACAGCCAGGAGCTCGCCAATGCCGCTCATTCCTCCCTGCAGTGTCGAATGCCCGCCTGTGTCACTCAAGGCTCCCAACAGACCTTGCTGAGCATCTTCACCATCACTTTCTGATCCCCGCCACATGTCGACGTATGGCGGAGAGCACACACTTGTTGGATACGATGCCACCGGGATATACTTGTCGGCTTCTGTTCTACGCCGATCAATTCTGTTAGTCCACACGGAAATCCTTTGCGCGCGATGGCATTGCTAGCTTCGACATTGGTGATTACCCTCGGCTTCAACGCGTTATCCACCTGCGTAACAGGCAAACCGTGTTGCACGGCGCTTGTCGGGTGTCGTGGGGACAGCGCGCCCAGGTGCTCACCCCATAAATCCTCAGGAGCACGCGGCATATTCGTGACACGACTTTGTCGCAATGACGTTGAGTTAGAGCGCCAGGCGGTGGTGCTACCCGTTAGGCCTTGTGGTTTGTTGGTGCCACAGATACAGAGCCTGCTCCATCTGAGCGCATGGCCTTTCCTTATGAACATTATAACTTCGTGCCTGTCTGTATCTGATGATCGAGCCAGGTGATAAGGATTGGCAACTCAACGCGAATGCATGCACATCGTGTGCAGCTGCATGTGCACAACGGCTACACCCAGACCAACAGATAACGCAAGCATTCAGCGATCACACGTTGCACAGCCTGAATCTCAAGCCCAGGAATGCTAGACATGTGCATGTAATTACACCGGCAGGCCGCATGCACCCCTCAGTCACAGAAAAACACAGAACTTTATCTTTGAAACGGACAGTACAACAGTGCAATAGTCCTTTGCCTCGCCAGGAATGTACAGAAATACGTGAAATTGACAGGTTCGCGTGGACATGTGACCAGGCCCCATCCACATCCAACGAATCATATATACACACACCAACTTGGCCACTGGCCCACAACGCCTGACTGCACAAGGTCATGTTCACAGCAGTGATGAGATCTCACTAACTCTTGAATTCTCCATCACGGCACATCCCATGCCTGCACGCCTGACGCTCACTCAAGCCGCGCATGAGCCGGGTCGTCCTCGGCACCCCCCGGAATGCGCGGCCGCATCTGCAGGCCCATGCGGTACTGATCCAGCAGATGGTCATTCACCGCCTGCTGGGCCAGCCGGAACGCGCACAGGCACGCCTCCTGCGCCCCGATCTCCACAGCCTCAAACTCCATCTCCCTCTGGTCGTCCGGCACCGACGCCCCTTCGCCCTCCCCGGACCTCACCTGTGCAGCCTTCATCTTCTTTGCGTCATCTGACGCTGCATGAAGCAACACGATCTGCCCCGGCACTGTCGGGTCCATCATCACGCTGCCTCCACCCTCCGAGCCCTCATCCCCATTCTGCTCGCCACTGTCATTGCCATTTTCACCATCGCCGCCATCGTCCCCATCTTCGTTTTTGCTCTTATGCCCAAGCGGGTCCTCCTTGTGCTTCTGCTCGAGCTCGTCCAGCTTCTCTTTGTTATTCTTCGCCGCCTCCGACGCGCGCCCATATATGATCTTGCCAACTGGCCCCCAGGCGTCCGCAAGCTCCTTCATCTCGTCCCAGTCCAGCTCCAACAGTTGCTTCTCCAGCGAAACAATCGCCTTGGGTGCGAGGCGCGGCACGGCGTCATCCCGGAACACACACGTCACGACAAAATCCCGGCACTCCTCAGCGAGACTCGGCGAAGCACAAGGCGGCGTCGCGTATGCGATTGCGCGCACGTTCTCGATCCCGTCTTGCTTGCGCAGCCTCCACGCGAGCAGTGCCGCGGCGCCGGCGCCAAGGGAGTGGCCGATGAGCACGATGGAGTAGCCGTTGCCCGCGAACGCCGGCGCGAGGTGCTTCAGGCGTGTGTACACGGTGTCGGCGCTCTTGCCGATGCCGCTGTGCACGCGGTGGTCGTCGTCGTCTCCCCAGCACATAGGCGTAACTGCACAGCACGCCGCAGCATGACCATAGCACACATAGCACAGGTCGGCGTGGAACACAGAGAGTGCAGTGTTTTGTGCAGCTCATGCAGATACCCGCATTGTTGCGTGCAGAATGGTGGGTGGTGAGCAAATGGCCAGTTGGCTGCAAGAGGAATGGGCTGCCATACATCCTGTAGGGTGCTGGCGTGGGCCAGGCCACAAAGCAGCTAGCCGCAGCTCGTGGGGCGCATTGCTGTCGAAGGCGCATCCCAGATGGATCCCTCACACTCACCCTGTGTTCAATGCGTGGTCCGTGCGTTTGACCATGGCCGCGCGAGGGCCGTGAATTCAGTCGTCTACAGACAGAAACTTCATGCGGCGTGAGTCAGGGTGCTAACTCCCGGCAGGTGTGCAAGCACTCCTTTGCGGTGATGTGAGCAAAGAGCACAGCAGTCACCAGTGTAGCCCTGGGGGCGTTCACAGGGAAAGGATAGAGCTTCTCGCCACAAAGGCAAGCCCCATTTGGCACCGGCATGCGAGTGCGTGGGGTGCAGATCACTGGGCTTGGAGGTACCCTGACCGCACCAATCATGTCAGTGACGGCGTCATCCACGCTCACAGTGCCCCGCAGAGAGACGATCAGCTCCTTGCGGTCATGGTGCACCGCCACAAAGTAGACGGGCGCGTTGGGCGCGTTCTGCTTGGACGCATAGAGCAGCTCGCAGTTCTCCTCGCGAAGCCAGGCGCTGATCTTGTCCTCTGTGTCCATGTCGTAGTACGCCGCCTCGGCAAAGTGGATCCAGTGCCGCAGCTCCTGCAACGATGATGAGTGAGTTTGCAGCCTCGTCATTGGAATTACAGGTTGTGATTCACAACGTATGAAGATCTGTGAGACCTGGGCCACCACATGATGCCCTGCTATGAATCTAAGCAGTGCGAAGGGGGGGGGGGGGGGGGTCATGTCGTGTGATGGGACCACGATGCACTGTACTCATCTTCGGCTAGCAGAGAATGGCTTGAGGAAGAACGCAGACGGGCCCGCTAGACCAGAGCGCGAAGTCATTGCCGTTGGACCGTGGCATGAGAATGCTGCCTGAGGGGTCTGCAGTCGCACTCTCATTGCATCAGCACACACCTGGATCACCTCTTCCCGGGCGGCTGTCCCTGGCCCTGAGTCGTCCTTGCCCCCGTCTTCGTCTTTGGGAGAGGTGCCGTCAAAGGCGTTCTTGCGCGCCCCTTTTGCCTCCTCTGGCTGGTGTTGCTTTTGGTGCTTGCCGATCAATGTCATGACACGGAGCAGCAGCTCGTCAGGTGCGCCATCACGGAGAGCAGCAATCCGGGACCGGTTGAGCTGGGGAAAGGCTTTCAGGAGCCTGCGTAGTGTAGCTGAAGTCACGCGGCATGCAGGTGGACACTGCTCCTACAGTAGCGCATTGACTTGCAGCGCAAGCACGATCGCAGTGCACATTGGACATGACAGGTACGGCATTGGTCAGAATGCTGCATCACTGCTTATGTCACGAAGAAAAGTCTGCGACAAGAACGGTCCCTGAAGCCACCATTGGAAACATGTGGCACAGTCACTGGGGCACATACGCTTTCTGGATCACACTGCGCACTCAGCTTGCAAAGAACTTGGCTCAGTCAGCGGAGTGAAGGCTAGGGAGGCAAGGCCCCGCGAGACGGCGATGGGCATGTGTGCATGGGGGCCGCACTTGTCAAACGTTTTCATCAGCTTCTTTCCAGCCTTCCTGCGTAACGATCCCAGTCTCAGTGTGACAGACTCAGTCGCAGGCACACCAGGCTTGTGTGACCAATTCTCAGCAGTCCACTGCGCCGCCATGAGATGGGAATGGTGGTGTATGTACTGACTCAGGTGACTGCCCATTTGCAAAGAGCATGCAGGCTCTATGGCATGCATTTACACACGCAGCCATGCACTGTCGCACAAAGCCAGGTCACCAGCAGAGATGCACGAAGTCGACAAAATTCTCGAGGGAAATGATAGAGCGTCAAGTACAAAGTCCTACCACATCGTGTCGTCTCCGCCAGAGATTTGAGCCAGAACTTCAATGCCGCTAAGCTCCCTAGCAGGACTGGACACAAAGCCATACAGAAACTGCATAGTCGAAATTATCCCTGCAGACACGACAATTATCTGTGCAGACTTCCTTGCTCCCAGGATGGTGCCGGCTATGACGGACCCTGCTCCAAGCACGCAGACACCGCCAATTGGAGAAATGACCAGCCCGACGGTGCTCGCGATTGCATAGCTGGTGCGGTTCACAAGTCTCCTGCAATCGAACACGAAATTTTCATAGCTTCGGCATCAAATGTCATCGCGCCGACAATTCAGCGATGGACGCGGAGGCGTGCCCACAGCTGATGGCCAGGCGTTGGCTAATTCCGCGGAATCCCCGCTTCAGCCCTGAATTTTTGCCCGTGTTATTCAAAGCTCCCAGCACTCCTTGCCGGCTTCCTTCATCACCATCATCTGATCCCGACATAATGACCGCTGATCTCAAAGAGCAGGCACTAGCAACAATTGAGACGCCCGGGACTTCGTGGTCAACTATCGTTCCGAACGAACGAGAAGTGTGATATGACACATTCTCCCTCGGACAAGGATTCGATTATCTGCTCCCTGTGTGACGACCGCGCAATAGTAAACTGTTGCTGTTCTGTTGCAGGTCTTTTTGTTCGGAATGCATGATACGATTTCGGCACGGATACACGTGTAGCACACAGGCCTATCGCACGTGTGGTGCAAGCAGACCTCGCTCGGTACGACGCCACCGAATATGTGGCCGCATGTGTATCACTGGCCCTGGACCAAACGACCAAAGTGCTGGATACTACTACTGTCTGTGCGGCCTCACACAAGTGCAGATGGCCATATGAATATACGTCTACCACAACAGCTGCAGCCATGCATGCACAGTCTGCACTGAGCTCAGCTGAGTCGTCGCTTTTGTCTTCACCACTAGCGGCGACTGCAACATCGCCTTCAGATGCCATCATTTGCCCAGAGCTTGCCCTTCCTTTATTGTGCAATCCATTGCTCCCACATGTGCATTCCAAATACACAAAAAACAAACCTAGTCCATGTCAAACAGTTGGCCTCTTCAAATGTGTGTCCTGTTCTGAAAGTGGTTTGATCTCCATAGGCTCAGCCTTTGCGATGTGAATTGGAGTGCGGCACATCTTAGCACAGGATGCGCAGACCGTCACTACTCCTGTTGCTTTGGCCTTCTGGCCAGGGGAAAGAACCTGCTGAATGTTACACTCACAGAAACTCGTGCCATTAGACACGACCCACAGCATCTATGTATGTATGTAGTTACAAAGGACAGAGGCCGGGAAGCGAGCCGTTGCCAGGAATACACACGCTTATCCACTCACGCAGTCATGGCACTAGGCCGGGCACGAGCACGTACCACAGCTCGGCCGGTGATGCCAGCCAAAGAGTGAAGCCCCGCACGGAGCACAAGAGCATTCCCCTTGCACAACGCCACACTCAACCGGCGCAGAGCATTCGTCACAAACAAAGCACGGTTCACCTTGCCACACCGAGACGCAACCTCCGCCAGCCGATTCAAGTGATTCATGGCAGGCCGTCCCAATCGACCATGCGTCTCATGCGACAACGGCACAAAACTATACGCATCAGGGTCGTACAAACGATAAGCAGTGCGTTTCTGCACGTCCCGCGTCTCCGCAGCACCCCCGTCCTCGCGGGCCGCACGGCCGCAATAGGAACCAGCACAGGGGTTCACAACCGACACATCTCCTATGCACAAAGGGTCACCCGGCGGCATAAACATGATGTCCCCGAGTTTCTCCTGGGCCACTGCCCTGAACACCTGATCCAGCGCCGTCGCCTGCGCGGCAGCGGCCTGCTCCCCAGGCCCCGCCGGGTCCTGACCACCCGGCGCCGCCGCCGCCGCCGCCAGGGCCGCAGCCCGCGCTGCGTCTGGCGCGTGGCGCCCCATCTGGGCGCTGTGTCCAGCATCGGCGTCGGCGGCCGGAGTGTATGTATGTATGTATGCATGATTACATAGCCGTATCCATTTGGACATTGACAACTCCGAAATCCGGGACCGAAAGAGGCATCCAAGCAACATGCTGCCGCAAACTCTGACTTGCGCCACAGAATGCAACAACACGAGCCAATTCACCGAGAGGGGACGGGCGATTTGCAACACCCGACACCCCAGCATCACCACCGACACCATCAACACCGACAATAAGCACAACCGCTACATCAGACCACGAAACACCAGAGGCACTGTCATAAGGACCTGGCCGTGCGAGCAACTGCCGCACCAAAACCGCAACGGCGGAGACATGCCGATCACGATGTGCCACTGGGACAGGTGGCAGAACTGCCCCGATGGGTGCACGTGCGATGTAGGATGTGAAGACATCAGCAGCACGTGAATATTCCAAATGCTTTTCACTACGGTGCCTACACAAGAAAGGAGACAGACCCGAACGAGCAGACATTAGCACACGCACAAGACCGGGCTCAACGGAGTCCATAAACGGGGCTAGTGACCCTAGTTCGTGTGTTATCACACCACGCAACCACTCTCCAGTGACCTTATTGTCGCGACCACGCTTCTCAAATCGTTGTTCAAGGTATGCCAACCACATGACAGCCACGACCTTCTCACGGGTAAGATTTGAGTACGTGATTGTGAGAGGGCTTTGTTTGGACGGCTGATCATGCATGCCGAGACGTTTGGACACCCTGGGTGGCCCACGTCGGCGGCGATGCTCAGGCTCGGGTGGAGCCTGTAAGGCAAGTCTGATGTGTGCATATCGTTTCAGTTCTGCCGCAATGGCCGTGATGCGGGAATGAAAGTCCCCGCCCACCCCCGGCCCCCGTTGAGAGTGACCCCGAATCGCGGTGGATTGTGAACTAGTGCACCTAAAGTGTACAGGGGCCAGACTTGGCGCCAGCCTGCAAGGCGAGATCACATGAAGTTGGGCATCACGCCTCACCTGAACGGGCATCAGCCTCAGCACCCCAGGTGGCAAAGAGAACACACACGCAACATCAATTACATTTAGACATACATACAAGCGCACCGTCAGCCATAGCTGCATTCTGCAGTGCTTCATGAGGCGCCCAGCAGCGACGCAACCTGGTCCTCCCCACGCATTACAAACGAACGTCCCTGCATCACAGCAACTGCCCAGCTAGCATCTTGAAGCAGTCGCTGCACTCTCAAATTCCAATTGTGCGGCACCTATTTCCGAATTGGGATATGCTGAGCATGCTTTGTCCTGCCAGCTTGATTGTCAGCATGCCCCTGGCCTGTGCTGCACGTGCAGGGCGGCTTTGCTAGGATGTGGCTGTCCAATCAATCAGATGCTACTAGTTCAGCATGTGCCCAGCAGACCCCTTCTTTGGCATTCCGACAGCACGGGATCAGCTGCCTGCTGAGCCAGAAGCGCCGAGATTGCAATTGCGGAGGCAGCAGATGGCACTGTAGCTCCCCTCTTCAAAAGTGCATCCGTAGCAGCCAAGCACTACCTTGACATGCTGCTCCTGGGACAAAGCAGGTCGTTGCAGAGGAGGAGGGCGTGCATGGCTTCAGCAGCCTGGAGGCAGCATGTAGCACAACCTCTGGCTGCATACTATCGGAGGCCCCAGCCACACTGCCATGGATGCTGGGTCAGGGCGGGTGCATGCGCTCACATGTGCAGCTACACCGGGCCTGGCGGGCTGCATGGCTGCGAAAGAAGGGTGCCTGTGGACATGCTGGGTGGCACGGAGGTGCACAATGACTTGACCTGCTGCAAGGCGTTGCAAGTGATAGAAGTAAGAAATTCAAGGTACTAGGGAGCTATCAATACAGTGCCGCGTGTGGCGGATCACTAATCAAACAGCCTCCGCCTGTACAACTGCACACAGAGCTTGAAAGTATCACGTAATTCCATCATTTGTTGAGCGTTAGTCCTAGAAGATCTTATTGGTGTCCAAGGTGCCTTTGGAAGTTGAAGGCGGTCTGTGCTCCTGCATAAGCCGTGCACAAAAAAGGAGAGACGCCATCGTTCCGAAGAGAGGGAAAGCAGCACATCAGGTGGCATCGCACGCCCGCAAGTGGTCCGATCCAAGCAGGAATCTCGCCGTGAAAATGTTGGCTTCAAGATCGGGGGCGGTACATATTCTGTAGATGCACAAGTGGCTGCTTCATGTGGAATACCTCACCATGACATCCTCTCCAGCGGTACAATCGCATCCCAGGGCGTGCATCAATTCCCACGATTACTGACCTGCGCAAGATACCACAGAGCACCCAAAGCGGCTCCGAACAGGGCGAATGTCCGTCGCTGCGAGCCAGGTGTAGGCTGCAGACCTGGCTATGGTGTCGCCGCTTGGCCCATACTTGCATCACGACGGAACGTATATGAACAAAGAACCGCTAGATATAGGCGCTGCGTGCACTATCGACGCTTCAAGTCTGCTGAAAGGCAGTTTCAGCTAGCGGCAGTGTTCACAGGTGACCATGAGGAATGTTTGGATTGGCTGTCGCAACGGATGCTTACGATCATGATGTTGCATCATATCACGCGTTTATCAGCTAGGGGATCGTGAATAAGGATGGCCCGCGGCAGCTTGATGAGCCCTACCAGGTCAACAGCAGGCTGCATATGCACAGTGAGCAATGCTCCAAGCCAAGCAGAGATACGACTGCGAAGCTCGATCGTGATGCGCAAAGTCCATATAATAAGGTCTACGATCCTGTGCATTCGCGGTCAGAGGACGCTCGGTCAAAATACTGCAGCAACCCCGCGGGGCCCCTGTCGCAAACAACGGCATGCATAGGCAATATCATATCATGAATGCGTGCACTCGTCGACAGGCTACGGTGTATAGTGCACGTGCCCGGAACATACCAAATGCCGCTGCCAGACATATTGATGCGTTTCTGATAGCTTTTTCGCAAGCGATGCAAAGGGGTATTGGTGGAGGGGGACAGACCTGGACGTGTTCAGGCAGGTCTGGTTGATCGCGTGACCCCCCAAGATGACATCTCAGTTCACCCCGACAGCATCATGATATCAGAAGAGTATGACGGAGCTTTTGTGTTAGCTGTGTGCTTCCTTGCGTTCGTTTGATAGACAGCAAAGGCGTGTTCGCTGATCAGCAGGGGCGCGTCTACAATCGCCGCCTGCTCCACATGCGGCATTGACGCTAAGCAATGATAGGGATGCAAGGTAGTGCGTCTCCGTTCGAGTGGACTCCAGACCCGCCAGCGTACCGTCGTTTCGCAGGCGGTGACAGGGCAGCATCGCCTAGATCTGACCACAGCAGTCCTCGAAGGCCCCGCAGGCATCCCAGCTATAGAGCTACATGGAGCACAGAGCAAATATTTCTGGCGATCGCCTTCGTAGCTGCACTCGGCTTTGGCTACGTAGCAAGCAATCTCCTGTGGGATTTGGATGTGCTGGGTGAGTGCTTCATTGTGTGACATATGAGAGCAGAGCACCAGCGGTATGTTGAAGAAGCACTTCAATGTGGGTCCTTCCAGATTTTCGACTTGCTGTCGAGCGTTGGGGCGTGTGCAGGCACAGGCTTTAATGACCATGCTCAGCCTGATGCTAAAGGCAAGCCAAGGCAAAAGGTCATGGATGCCATGGACAACACCATGGGGAATATTGGGCTGGGCACAAAAGCATTTGAGCCGCCTTTCACACGCGCGAAGTATTTAGAGTATTTCCGGTCGATCGCATATGGAGATGCTTCATTGAGGAAGCATGGTGGCAACCGCCGTGTGGACATCCAGATGGCTACGGAGCTCTCAAATCTCTATGCACAACATGCTTCCATGCACGGATCTATCAAGGCTGTTGCTGAGGACGATGTAAGCTTTTCTGGTCATGTTTCTGTTGCACCATTGTGCTGTACCGCACCCGATGAAGGGACTGTGCGATCACTTCCAGCCCCGGCCATGCACAGTATTGTTGCATATATCTCATCGTTGCTGCTTTGATGCATCCAGGCGTGACTGCGCATTTCCATGCCGATGCTTTTATTAACACAGTGATGTGTCCTGTTTTCCAAGCCAGCACGTGTGCAGCTATGGCTTGAGATGCGCTTTAATGGCCAAGAAGCCACAGAGAAGCATGATCTCAAGCTTGAGAAAGCCTTGCGAGACCGGCTGGATGTTCTAATCGCACGAGAGAAAGAGTATGATCCTCGGGCTCATGCTGAAGGACATAGAACCAGGTCTCCGTATGCCTTTCAGAAGGAAACAGAAGGGTCTCTGAGCATACACTCGCGCAAGAAAATGTGTCCTGCACTCGAGCGCGACCTTGGATCTCCACTGGACGAGCGGCGGCGCATCATGTTTATTCTGGGCACCCAGAAGGGAGGCACGACGTTCCTTTTCAATGCACTGGCAAAGCACAAAGGTTTCGTTGGTGCTGACCATGCTTACGGGTGAGCTCCCTTTCCACATCGAAAGCTTTTGCTGGCATGCAGCTTGGGGTCCCAAGCTTGAGCCATACACCATGAGATTTGACTGCAGTCATGCAACGGAGCTATCTGCATAGATGGTTGCACTCCTGTTTTGCAATAACAGAGGGTTGATTCTGTCCAGTCTCTTCGGTGCATGTTTCGCCATCAACAAGGTGTCAATGGCCATGCAAGTAATACACGCTGCAACAGTGGCAATCTGTTGCTCTACTGAATTGCACTTGCGCTTGTGCTCAATGCTCTCTTGCAGCAGCCTAGTGATGCGATAAAAGTATGCAGGCAGGGAAAAAACCCCTGGGCAAAGGAGGTACATTTTTTCAATCGATGGCCTTTGCCAAAAGATGCCAAGAGGGCATATCTCGCCTGTTTTCCACAGAAGACATGGAAGTTGCCACACCTGCATGAACACCCGCAGGCTGTCAATTACACTCTTGTTGATGCAACTCCGGACTATATGTACAATGCCATGGCTGCACCACGGATCAAGGCTATGTGGCCACATGCAAAATTTATCGTCCTGCTGCGGGTGCGATATGCTGAGGATAGCTATGTACCCCACATCCATGCAGGGCTTGACCACATGAAGTGACCATCTCAAATTGCTGTTATAGCATTGTTTATGCAGACCTGGTGCATTTGTATTTGGTAGTATTGGTGTTTATTCTGGTTTACTTGTCCCCATTGACCCCCAGCAAACTCTCCAAATGCGCAGTATATGCAATTCGGAAGAAGCAAACCGCCGCTTGGCCTGTCGGTGCTGTGCTTCAATGAAACATGCGCTCAAATGGCCCAGCAGGCACTGCTATCATGCAGGATCCAATTGCCAGAGCGTACTCTGCGTGGAAGATGAGCAAGAAGATGGCTTGCAGAGAGCACGCCCAGAGGCACCCAACTCAGCCTTGCCAATTCCCCACATTTGCTGAGATTGTGATGGCAGAAGCTGAACTGCTGGAGAAACAAGGCTGCGCGTTCAACAGAAAGGTGTGCTTCTGCGCGACAGCCTTAACAATTCGTCCCTCCTGTTTCGTACACCTGCTAGGCATGCTTTGCAACAGCGCTGCTGTGTCCAGGGCCAGATGTTCCCTAAGACCTGGGCAGACTGCTACAGCTGCAAGGTGACCTTCCCATCACAAAAGACCTGCAACCAGATGTGGCACTTCAACAAGCAGCCGTGCCACGCTCAGCCATTTCTCACTCTGTCAGTGTCCATGTATGCGGCACAGCTGTCCTGGTGGTTTGGGCACTTTCCCAAGTCGAGGTTCATGTTTATCAACAGTGACGACCTTCACGGCAAGGATCCTCTGCCAATTCTGAACACGATTCTGGATTTTGCGGAGGTTGATGGCCCATACTTTCATCAGAAAAACCTTCAAAATGTATGGGGCTACAATGGAGGCTACAACAAATCTGAGCTGTCAGATTTGGATATACATACTGTTAAATTTTTGGAGCTATTTTTCCGCCAGGCTGATCATGACCTTAAACTCCTCCTGTCCAAGACTGGCTACCCTGGATTGACACATGAAATGCCTCGGCGTGGGAGATCATCACCGTCAAAGTGATGCCGTTTGAACCAGTGCTGACTGTAATCGACAGGCCATGCAGTGGCGCGGTTGCAGTTGCGAGCTTACACACAATGCTCTGTGCCATTTGCACAATCACAGGTTTCTGCAGACTCCAATGTCTTCTGGATTTGCCAAAACAGCATCGCACACCAACATTGTGCTTAACAAGTTCCCATTCTTAATGCCTTGCAGCATATGCAGCTCAGATGATGTATCAACTCAGGGCTGTGTGGCTATGTGTTACACACCCCAATTCAGTTCAGCGACAGCGCAGCAGCATCTTATACAACTACAAATGACATCGTTGTAGCTGTGCTTACGTCTTTGGCATTGCTCCTTCACATTCGCTTCCAGTCACTCTATCATCAGGGCACTGGACCTGGTCCATTCACTGTGATGCATGCTGCGCGACAATGTGTTTTTCGCGCCGCCACACACTCTAAATCAACAATAGTCAACTGCTGGCGTCGGTACATGACACGGCATCAATCAGTGTCCTTGAAAGACTGGCCTTGTTCGTCCAACTGTTGAGATGGACACAGCCACAATCTGACCAGTTCAATGCACTTAGCCCCCATCAAAAGGATATTTGTCCTGGTTTCCATATTCGTTCCAGCTCCCATCATATACACTCCACAGGCGCGGACCATCTTCCGACCTCAAACACTCAAGCGCAGCAGCCGCCACACATGCGGACACACCGCCATTACAATATACAATGACTTTCTCTTGCAGATTGATACCTGATCTGTCAAATACTTGTCTGAGCTTGTCCGGCTCAAGAATCGAAGTGCTCGAATCGAGGAGCTGCTTATACGGCAGACTCTTGGCCGAGGGAATTCTTCCTGCATGTTTCCCCCGCCTGACGCTACCTTGGTGCTGCTCAACGCTCCTCACGTCCAGAATTTGCACTGCCTGTTTCGGATCCTTAGATGCCTTAACAACGTCATCAATGTCGGCATACAAGTGTCTTTTCATTGAAGCTTCAAAGCTGCTCATGACCTGCAGCCCACGGCCATGTTTCGTTCTTGAGATGGTGCGGTGATCGTAGAGCACCTGCTAAACACAAGTTCATATTGCTTGCACCATGATCAGAGACAATACTGCTTTAACACCTCACTGTGCAATTGAGGTGCGCAAGGTGACTCCTCCTGGCCTCACATGCACATCTGAGCTACGCGCACCTTCAGAGGACATGGTTCGTAGATTTCGGTAGGGGCGTCTGTGCTTGACCAAGCTGCCCAACCTCCAGCGAGCACGCGGGCTTGCTCATGGCCGTGGACTGTAAGAGACCACCACACCCTATACAGATCACGTGCCCCCATTCAATGATCAGCATGCTCATGTTATGGCCACAGATCTGTTCAAGGCGTGATGAGGAGCACCCGCCCGCAGCAAGCCGCAACAAATATCACCAAGTCTGTTGATTATTTGAGATTGGGTTACATATGTGTTCCAATGTGCATAGCCTGCTTCATGCAGCAGCAGCGGTGTGCGAGTGACACACAGGTGCACCATTCAGAGTGGCGCAGATCAGTCCATATAGCACTACCACACAGCATTAAGCACACTGCAGCATATGGTCCCAGCCAATACCTGAAGTAGTACATCCTCTATCGCTTCGGGAAGGCGGACAGACTGGTAGCCCTAATGGCCTAGGGCCGTTAACAACAAGACGTTGCTACATCTTCGCACCTGCACGCGAACATGCTGCCAGATCTGCCGTCATCATAAATGACTACTGGCCTGTCGGTGGAAATTCCTTTCTCTTCGGCCGTCGCGGCGAAGCTATCACAATCCAGATCCAGCTGTACAGGAATACTCGATTGATGGTCGATCGCGTCCCGTGTCCAGTCCCAGAAGGTTGCACCCTGCATTTGCCGAGCGAGTTGCTGACGTAGGCGTTCACAGCTGCCACAAAATTAAGGCCGATCGGTGTATGCTTAGCCCCGGCCTGGCCTAATGAATCAGCAGTGAAGAATCGACCCGACACGGTATGTGATCAACTCAAAAGCAGCCAGGGCGCAACTGGAATGTGCCTCTCTAGATAATCATCTTTCAAGGACTTATAAGTAGAAACTTCCACTCCTCGTGCGGCAGTTTCCGTTTCAACCTGGCCCCGTGCATCGACGATGGCAACATCGTTCAAATTGTCTTGCAGCCACTCCGTTGTCACGAAAACTCCACTCGGCACTGCACGGCTTCGACGACGTCGACTCCGGATCGTTTCGTGCTGCTTTCCCTGATGTTGCCTCAACCCCAAAGCGTCCGCTAAGCGCGGCCTCGGATGCGCCCAGGCAGCACACAAATTCGCGCATACGCGCATGGCAAGATGCTTGGACCACAGATAGTCCTTAGTAGTCTTATAGGCGGCCTAGTTCAAGATGTAATCATGCTACATAGCTACTGCATCGCTGTACTACTGGCATGCTGGGACAAATCAAGACGCACGGTGACCACGCCAAGTTGGAAACACCCCGATCCGCGACCCTGTACATCTGGGGCTGACGACCAGATGGTACACGCTGCACCATCCACATATGTGCATATGCCAGCTGCGTGGCGCGCATTTTGCCTTCCCTTGCCCCCAAGGAGCCGCCGCGCCATGCTCCGACAGCGGTTTTCGCCCATCGCCACTTGTGCAGACAGGGCTTCCTATCACTCCGACATCCCGTGACGACAGCAGTGAAATAAGCATTGCCGACCATTGCTAAACCGGCGCTGCTTCACCTACTTCTGACTACACCGGCAACGACGCTTGGACTGCGGCACGGCATCTTCGTTACGGTATAATCTACTGTTAGCGGACGATCTAAACCTACACCGTAGATCTAGCTACCAGTATGGATGTGGATAGGCTGAAGAAGTTGACTGGTGCCGTGCGAACGGGGGGTAAGGGCACAGTACGGAGGTACGCCGCTACACCCGTAAGCAAAGCGGTCGCACAACATCGGCCATTTGGACCTGCTTACATGTCTAATTTTTGCCTCTTGAAAGAGGGCATTGCGTGGTTTGGCCAGTACATGTAGCTGCAGAGTCAGCAGGGTTGCAATTGATCGTTTTGACCGTGATCAACATGCTGTTCCCTTAGCTTTAGTGATAAACTCGTTTTTAATGTCAGTTTAGGAAGAAGAAAGCTGTTCACAAGCCCGCAGCAACGGACGATAAGCGTCTTCAAAACACACTGAAGCGGCTAGGCGTAAACATCATCCCAGGTATTGAAGAGGTCATGATCATGAAGGAAGAGGGTAGCGTTATTCATTTCACAAATCCCAAAGGTAGGCTGCTCTGTCGCAATGTTAGTTCTGACCGCCTCATCATGGTTTCAAATGTGGCGTGTATGTGTTTAAGCATGGCCATCACCAACATGCCCCAGTGCAGTTCAAGCATCGATCGGCGCAAACACGTATGTGGTCAGTGGACAATCACAAGAAAGGAGTGCGTTCTCTATCTGTTTCTCATAAAGTGTACGTGGTGTGGCTCACATGTTCGGTTTGTTATTTTGGAAAACCTTCTTGAAGGTATTGACCAAATGTTCCCAGGCTTGTGGCAAGGAGGCCCGGGTGGACCATCACCAGAGAGTCTTGAGCGTCTGAAGGGAATGATGGTAAGACCCCATACATCCAGCTAGCTTGTGGGGACTGGGATATACATTATGTCCGCATGTGTGCAAGGAACCTGTGATTTATTGCTGCGTGTTTCACCAGCCTGTTCGATCGAGTACTGACAATCCATAGTGCTGAGGTGCGAAGGATACAGTGAGTGCCCCTACTGTGCATATGCAGGGCGCGGCTGGCGGTATGCCAGGCATTCCCGAGGGCCGAGCAGAAGAGGATGATGATGAGGACGTCCCCGACCTGGTGGAAGGCCGGTTTGGGGATGACTAGAGGTTTCTCATGCATGTGCAGTGTAGACTGGGTAATGTTGTGAGATGTGGCTGTTGCATACAATGGACTGAAGCAGTTTGTCAATGCCTGTGTATCTGGTAACAATTTGCTGCCTGAAATTGCTTTATCAGTATTGCTGACATGCGCCACATGCTATGCATGAGGGACACAGGTCCAGGTGCTGCATCCTGAACCCCGAATGGACTGCCTGTTGAAATCATATATACCAGGAGGTGGCTTCGTGGCACTGCTGAATAAAAGCCTGGATCTAATGCATGTCACAACTACAACAAACTACATCACAGCAACATCCACCCCTTCATCCACCCCTCCCTGCTTGATCATCGCGTTCCCATCTATGGCCTTCGAGAATTTGTTTTGTCGACGCTTCTCGAAAAGTTCGTATCCATCTGTGCCTTGCAGCACCTGCGCCACACATGCACACTGGGTGTGGCCATCACCCCAATGGACCATGGTTCGATTCAATACTCAAACCGAGGTCATACATGAGATGCCTGCATACCTCTCGAGATATCATTGTGCCATGCATCTCCAGTGTGTGCAGCAGTATGCAGTCTCGCAGCACGGCACCAGGAACGTCTCGCAGATGCGGGTTGTCATTCAAAATTAGGCGTCGTAGTTTCTTCAATCCACCAAGGGTGTCCGGCACAGATGTAAGATGGTTGCTGCTGCAGTCCACATGCTCCAAGCCAGTGCAGTGCCCAAGCTCTGCAGGTAGTGACTGCAGGCAATTATTTGCTATGTGGAGCTCTTTTAGCTTCGTAAGTCGCTCAATTGATGCAGGGATATCTGTCAATTGATTCGCTGAGAGCTTCAGCACCTCCAAAGTGTGACACTGCGATAGGTCATCTGGAAATACAGATAAGCGATTGTCTGACAAATCCAGTACCTGCAAGTGGCATATGGGTTCCTTAGAAGTAATTCTGGACATCGCTGTGTTGTACAACGCACCGCTGTCAGCGTCTGCACCTTGAGCTTGGTCCAGGCAGACATCTGACAAAGAATCGCCGAAATTTGATTGCCAGGGGCAATGAGCCTCTCCAGCTTATGCATTGCTGTGAGGCTAGCAGGCAGAGACTCCAGCGTATTTCCCGAAACGTCTATGACTTTAACTACTTGAGTCAGCTCTTGCAGCCCTGACGGTAGCTCCTGAACAGAATACTACCTTCAATATAGAAACAGTATGATGGACGCATGTGACGGAATATGTAGAGCGTACTTTCAACCGGCCGTCTCTCACGCTGACGACACCCGTGACTGCCCAATGCTTTTGTTGGTGCATCAGAACACTCTGCTTCTTGCCATAACCAGCTGGCACCTCCGCCAGCTCTGTATCCTTTGCGCGAACGAAACTTCCGAAACAGGATCCCATACTCGTCAGGTACACGTAAGTGGGCGCGTGTTCTTCTGTTGACTCGATTGTCTATTAGCAGCTGGACAAAACAGCTCATGTTGCTTCAGGTGTCTAGCACGCTCGCTACTTAGCGTGCATTTGTTTTAAAGCGCATTGGTGATTTCGTTCAGAGGCCTGTTACGACAGCGCAGTGTCAAGGAATATTTCCTTTGACGTCAAACACAGAAGAAATCGCGTTCGCACCGAAACTCTACTTCTGTAGGTTAAATTGTGTCACAATCTAGAGGCAGGCATATTCCGAGAAATTATATAATGCAACATTACTGTCCTGCACGAGAATTGTAAAGTGCACTCAAGGTAAGCTACATGCTAATGGCTCAGCGACGAGATGCTCGCGGCCCCTCGTCCTCGTAAAAGTTGTCTCTACGCTTGATTTGTAAGCTCTAGATATTCCCGGCCCATACGTGTTTGGCATGCTCAAATCATCGACCTGACATCAGCAGCAGTAATTCGGCTCGCTTGAAGCGCAACTGGAGACACATAGACAGGATGCACGCAGATGCAGGATGCTCTGAAACTCTTAACAACTCGAACAGCGACGGTGTTTGTGCAAGATAGGCCACGGGCTGCACATGGTTCGAGTGGCAATGCACCGCATAGATGCTTTTGAATTTGCAGCAGAGCGCCACAGTCGGCTAACCGCGTCCGCAGCGTATGCAATACAGAGCAGTCTCCTGCGCCACCAGCCGGCTCAATTCACGTCACCTCTTTGTGCTGCACCATTGTAGGCGGTGTCCTGGAACACAGGTCGTCCCTGCGCACGTGGCGATGCGATGGCAGCCTTCCGAAGCCGATCACCGATTGTAATCAGTGCTCACGATTTTTAGAACGCTGTGTCGGCTTGCTGCGTGGAACTGCCGTCTAAGGACAGTTTGAATTCGACAGTCGTGGCCGCTAGATCATGCTCTAGCTGCGCAGCTGCCCCACAACATGGCACGTTCTGGCTATCTCACTTTGGACAGCTAACCTCTGAGGCACTCAATAGCGTGGAAGATCTGGAGAGCCGGGCTCGTTAGGAGAGCCCGGCGGGGGGCTCGCCAGCATGCCAAAAAAACCCAGCGCGCCAAAGAGGAAAAAGAAAAAGACTGTGCGTACCCCTGCAAGAAAACGATAGCAGCAGCAATTTTCGCCAACCGTTTGATTAGCTGCTGTGGGTGAAGTCTCTGCTGTTGCTCCTCGATCAGACCGTCTGACAGCGTTTGTACAGGCACACCGCAACGAAGATATACGCTGCAAGGGTCTCAAGAACATAGGTCACACATGCTATATCAACTGTATCATTCAATACATCGTTAACTCGCCTGTCACAGCCTTTTTCCTCACCGGTTTGGTGCCTGAAGATCCACCAGACGCTGCTGTAGAGCCCGATCACCCTCTGCAAGTGTCCGCACGGCAACGCCGGGACCTCGTTCGGCAGCTTGTGTGCCTCCTCTCTGAAATATATGAGCAGGCCTCAGCTTTCCCCGACTCATGCTTTTGACTGCAGTGTTGTGCGTGACACTGCATGGTGCGTAGACACGCTTCTGTTTCTGCAGGATGCTGTTGTGCATGCTCTGTACCGAGAGGAACTGGCAATTGCTCCAACAAACCTCGTTGCAGCGCTGTGGAAGGTCGCAGATGTCGCTAGCAACACAATGGAAGATGCACATATGTGTTGGCTTGCTTTCGCCAACAGCCTCGATGCCATCATACTAGATCCCACAGACCGCAGCAAGTGCCGTTTCGAGGCTCTAGATGGCGCCGTTGCTGACCGTGATATCACACTTGCCCGGTATCTGTTTGGGCTGACCATGTGGAGCACAGTCACCTGTAGCCACTGTGGACACCGGTCCCAAACAAGCGAAACCTGCTTTGACCTCCAAGTCGCGCTCCCTGACCCCGGCAGTGAGCAATCTCCATCAATGACAGCAGAGCCACCCTGCAGCAAACGTCTAGCTGATGCCACAGATGTGCCACCTACACCACATCTGGTTTCTCTGGCAGACGGACTGTCTCCTCGGTACACACCCATGCATGACATCGACAGCAGTTCGTCCGTGGGTACCGAGGGTGTGCTAAAAGGCAGCAGCCGTGATGCTTCACAAGGTGGGAGATCCGCCGGATCGTGGCAGCCTCCTCTCACTGCAGCAGCTGCATGGCTGCATGCACTCGCAACAAGCAGCATTCGTGTCCAGGTGGATCGATGCTCACTAGTGCAGAGCCAAGTATGGACATTCCAAGTGCCACAGCCTCAGAAGACGCAGATATGAACGGGTCTATCCATAAGCATGCACCACTCGACGGCAGGTGCTTCCTGACAGTGCACCCCCGGTTCAATAGACTGCCTGCATCTGTCCATGCATCCAGAGCTGGTGGGGTGTCAATGTGCTAACCATGCAGGCACAAAAGCCCTCTGGCGATGAGTCCGCAGATTTTCAAAGCAGACTCAACAGCAGATCCCACAGCCAATGATTGCACCACTGCAACGGGTACGCCCCACGCTCAGGCACCGCTGCCGGCAACGTCCATCATAGCGAGCCTCCCTCAGCATTCCTTCAACTTCTGGTCTTGATCGCTTGTACCGCACTAGCTGCCCAACTGTCCGCATGGTGCATTGATGTATTTGGCTTGTATGCTTGCTGCTTTGCACACAGCTGTGCATGCCTGACGAGGGCGCTTGTTTACAGCAGAGGGGACCCCCGGCACAAGTTTGGTGGATGCGTTGAGGCACGTCTGTGGTGCGGAAGACATCGAGGGCTTCCGTTGTGCGAGTTGCGACCTAGAGACCACAGCTCGCCGGCAGCTGTCAATCAGGAAGCTGCCCTCACAGCTGGTTCTCCATATCAAGGTGTGCTGCTTTCTGCGCACGCTGTCCGTCTGCAATTTGGGTCGTTCGATCAGATCCTCAGGTAGTCACCGATCAGCGCCGATGTATTCGGTCTCACACAGCCCGATTGTTTGAGTTGCTGTGGCCCGGCAGCACCTGCCATGTGCCTTGAACACGGGCCAGGGTTTCACCAGCAGTCTACATTTGTGTGTTTGCATGCTCCACTTGGCGCACATGGTTCATGCATGATGTCTCTGAGTAGATGTGCCGGTGTGCCTGGCTGTCCAGATTCAAGTTCTGGGCTCACGGGGCGGGTCATCTGTCTGGCATCTGACACCGCTTCCTTCTGCAGCGCTTTCAATGCGACAGCAAGCTCCGAGGCCACATGCATTGCCCTCGTGAGTTGGATATGTTTGACTGCACCACGGCCGGTGTTGATGGCCTCGGCGCAGGCTCGACCTCCGCGAAAGTGTTTGAGCTACGGTCCTCTGGACAGTTCCGATATCGGCTCAAGGCTGTGGTCGAGCATGTTGGGAGCCGCATACATGGGGGCCACTTCATCTGTTACATACGCATCGGCGACATTTGGAATCTATGCGACGACCACAAGGTCAGTGCGGTGAGAGACCGCCAGGCTGCCTCCTCCTGGAGGCACCTCCAATGCTTTGACCATACGAATGTGCTGAACAGCCCGCACATGCTGAGTACCTTCATGCAGTGCTGCATAGGCCCGTCTTGCAGGCAATTGAAGCTTGACTCGCTGGTGGATTTTGGCATCACGTGAGCATGTGCCTGCAGGTCGACTGGCATGCTGTACAGCAGGCAGAGGCATACATTGTGTGCTATGAGCACAGCCCTCCGTGACTTGTGCACGGCTGTGAGCACCAATGCAGACGATCGTGCACAGTGCAACAGACATCGGCAGACAATGTCCTTGGCCATCTTGAGAAGGAATTGAGACGTCCTTTTGCCACTGGAGCTGTTTGAAGGTATGCACATATGATCATGTGGCGATCTGCTGGCTGTAGTGTGTACTTCATGGCAATTCAAGGAGTAGCAAATCAAGTTCATGCAGTGGATAATATGTAGAGCAGTCCAGCAGCATGCACAGTTTGAGTTCATATTCTAATTGATGTGCTCCACCACTTTTGCCGTTTGTGTGCGTGGGGCGAGAACGAGACTTCGTAGATGTGAAGTTCGCTTGTAATATGCATTTCCACCTTTCACTATGTTCTGGATGGTAACCTTTCTTGGTATTGGGGTTGATTTCATCAAGTACGTGCAGTTACGACCCAGGCGACACACGGGAGTGCACACTTGCTCTGGTGGGTTTGATATGTACAAACTCTTTATTTTTGTGTCAATGACAGACGATGAACCATAGAATTCACCATCTCGACAAGCTCGGCCACACCGCAGTCCTTTGTTAACTTGGCTAAGACAGGATGGTCTGCCCATGCAGATCACAAACAAAGTAGCAAATGGTTGCATTGCACCCGTACCTGCACCACACAGGGCCTGGGAGGTCACAAAAGCAGCTCCCTGCAGGATGGCGAGAGACTCTTGCAACAACAATGCTTCTATGAAAGTCCATGCAAGGCCTAATACCACCGCTGTCGCCAGGGGGCTACGTGCACTGTCCAAGGCGCATGTATTTTCATGCACTGCACAATCTCTACTCGTTCTGCATTTATCTCAACACTTCAGAGGTGCCAGTTCCATATGTTGCCTGTTGCAAGATCTGCACACAGGACAGCGCAACCAGTGGCCGGCAGACGTATTGTACAGCCACTGCTGGAGAACGGCCTTTTCATCTAGGAGCACTGCGAGTGCCAACGTAGTCGATGCACCGAGAGGAACTTGTGCACAGAGCACTTCAGGTACAGCATTTTTCTTGGCTGTGGCCCTCCACCTCACCACGCAAGCATCACCCTCTTTGGGGGCCCATTCGCCAATTAAATGCTTCTGAGAATGCATGCATGAGATAATCCAGAGCGACCATAGCTCACTCATGTACATGGCTGACCGAATCGAAAGTCTGGCCGCTGTGCAGCATCCTACAACAATAAAGACACAACATGCTACATAGCATGAGTATCTAAGCAATGAACCAGCCCTCAGACACGCTCACTCAGAGGTGCACTTGCTGAACGACCAATGCCTGCCCAGTATGGTGTAGGGTGTACCCAGATGATCGGTCAACTGCCAGCACATCCGCACAACTGTGACACGGACAAGATTGCACATGCACTAAGAACACAAGTACTCAGGATAAGAATTGATTGTTTCGGGCATCAGAACGACACATGTTGTCAGCAGTCACTGTATTGCAGTCAGCAGATCAGCTGACTCTTGGACACACTCGGCACATGTGCCGATGCCGCTTGCCATGATACGGAGGCAACTCTCGAGCTGAATCGCAATGTATTCACCCCAATGTGGTCAACACCACGGCAAGGTGCACCGGGGATCCGATGGAGCAGTCCCCGTTTGGCCTGACACGGACAGCAATCCCACCAACAAGACCAGCGTGATTCCTCCTGCGATCAGGAAGAATGCCTGCTGTGTCCACACATTGAGGAATGTGGATTCCTGCTTTCTTATGGCCTCGTCTTGCTCCGACAATGGGGCCCTTTTGGGTCGAGAGGCACTCGGGGAATCCATCGAATCCACCATAGAGTCCATACTTTGCAGTCCGGCCCCCCGCAGAAATGATGCCCATGCTCCTGAAATTCCGCTTTTATCTTTTCTCGAGAGGCATTGCGTGTCCCTGCGAGATCTTCTGCTGCCCAAGCCACTGTAGCCATGCCTCTGCAGGCTCAAGCACCATCCTAAGGTTCATGAGAGTAAGTCTCGGTTCAGATACGCGGCAGCAGGATGTGCTAGAGATTTATCTCCTGGACCTACGCCCCGAGGCAGCAGGCCACAGCTCATGCGCGTGCGCAGCACGTGTACTGCAAGACAACGTGACTGTACTGCCCTGCTGTAGCGATCATACCTTTGGAACAGCACCATGACCCAGAAGTATACGGCTTATGCTTCCCTTGCACATCATCCTTCAGTACCAGCGATCGCTGTACCTGCTTTCTGCGCAATAACCGCTAACACCAATCAGACCTCGACAGCTCTGACGCTGCTACAGCAACACCAGATCGGATCCAGAGCTTGCTAGAATTTGTGTGTATGCATATTACTATTGCTGTTCCCCCGATATCGGCGAATTGCGCGCGAGCAGATCACACGCTCAAGCTTTGTTACTTGAGCAGGATGTGAACCGCATTATCGCTCGTATGGCCGTCCAAAGCGTGCTACACTAGGCCCTCGAACATGTGTGTTTCGGAGCAGTCGTTTGTAGCATCGATAGTCGCTGCCGTGTTGCTCTGAGCAAGGGCTGGTTGACCACAGTGCTCGGTGGTCACAAGCGGCTGAGGCGAATGCATGGAACGAAGGTTCCACTGGCTAGTGTCAAACGGGACGTCTTGACCAAGAACCGTTGCAATGCTGCTGTTCTTATGTGGAAAGATGTGGCTGTTATCGGCAATGTCCGTAATTAGATCCTATTACTTATCCTTACTGTTGACAGCCACGACAAACTTTGCACATGGTGCGCTTCGTAGCTGCATTGGCCCTGAAGTCAACTTCGACGTTTCATTTGACACTCTGCATCGCTGCAGGCTCTTCCAGGTCAAGAGACGCCTGACGGAGTGCCGTCTTTCAAACTGGTCCTGGTTGGCGATGGTGGCACAGGTCCGCGGTCTTCTGGAAATCAGACTGCACATGCCCGGTTCTTATCCGTGACCCACTCGAGATACACTGTCTGATAATATAACCTAAACTATCCGTCCTTGGTTTAATTTGAATGTGAAATAGCTGCGGCCGTTCGTGGTGGGTCGCAGCCGCTTCGCTGACGTCCAGAGCCCGGCGGATGCAGAAAATTCAAATCTTCTTTGCTAAACATCTTTTCATTGATCATGCAGGGAAGACAACATTTGTCAAACGTCATCTGACCGGCGACTTCGAGAAGAAGTATGAACGTGCGTTCCGGCGCTGCAATTGCTGTATGTCGTGCTGCCTAAAAAGTATTGCGCCGTTCAAGCTGACGCCCCAAAACCACAATTGCAGCAACAATTGGAGTGGAGGTGCATCCACTGGATTTTTTCACCAACCGCGGTCCTATCCGTTTCTATTGCTGGGATACAGCTGGTCAGGAAAAGTTCGGTGGGCTTCGGGACGGCTATTACATCCACGGGAAATGTGCAATCATCATGTTTGACGTGACTTCGCGGCTTACATACAAGAATGTGCCTACTTGGCATCGGGACCTATGCAGGTGTGCTCACTGCATGTGTCGGTGGTGATCACGGTCAGAAATTGCTCCGTCATTCTCCGAACATGGCCTCTTTCAAATGCCCCCCCCCCCCCCCCCCCTGTTATAACGCTGCCCTCAGGGGTGCATTCTCGCTGTGTCCCTGTGGGCTGCTGATGTCATGTGCATGCATCTTTGGGGTGGAATACCTCATTGGCGATGCAGCGAGAAGCATTTACATGGATGCTGTCACAGGTGACCTGAAGCTCATCGTTCACAATGTCATGCCACCGACGGTGTTCTCCATTGTTGTCTTTCTTACGTTGCATCAGCTGTGCAATTCAATGTTATGCGGGGGGGTACCTGTTTACACCTGCATGGCAGGTTGCACCTCGTAAACTACGTTGGTGGACGGAAGACGGCATGTTGTGACTGTGTATTCCATTGCGCAAGTTTGAGCGTTGCAGTGTGGTACAGAGTTTGTGAAGGTATTCCAATCGTCCTTTGTGGCAACAAGGTGGATGTCAAGAACCGGCAGGTGAAACCAAAGCAAGTCACGTTCCATCGTAAGAAGAACTTGCAGTATCATGAGATTTCAGCGAAGTCGAACTACAACTTCGAGAAGCCGTTCCTATATCTGGCCCGGAAATTGACCGGTGATGCAACTTTGCACTTTGTTGAGGAGGTGGCACTTGCGCCTCCAGAAGTATCGGTACGAAGCCACTCGAGTCTTCTCATTGGCCATGCCTTGTCAGCAGTGCATCTGCATTTGTCATGTCAGGTTGGCAATCCTTTACTATGATCAGTGTTTCAAATCGATGCTGCTGCTGTAGGTGGACCCAGCAGCACAGCAAGCAATCGAGCAAGAGCTGATCAATGCTGCTCATGAGCCTTTGCCCGATGATGGCGATGATGACTTGCTGAATGACTAGATCGTGCTTGTGCGATTTTGAGTAGGTTCTTGGCAACAGTTTGTGGTTATACTGAAGCTGGAGCACGCACAGTTCATTCATGGGGTGGTGAAAACTACTCTAGGCACTTTCATGCTAACAGTACAGTCTGTTGACACAGAATCTTTGCATGATAATCCTGTAGCTGTTAAAAGATTTCGGATGTCCACGAGTTTTGTAAAGTGCGTGATGGTTGCAATTTGAAACAAGGCAGCGTTACATGTACCTGGGGGAAAAGCATACATTTGATCACATATTAATCTTCTGGGTGAACGGCCATGTGAGCGACTGATGTAAATGCCCTTACACTTGTAGTGTCTGCCCAGCATCTGTACACATATTATGCATTATTAGAAATGCCACATCATGTTCAGCAACAGTTTGTGTGGTGTGCATTGACCTATTGCTGGCCCTACTTGAGGCATTGTGTCGATTTCTCTGTTATTGAGGCCATCAGGTGCATATTCGTGCAGGCCACGTTAGGCACACTGTGAAGCAGCAGGCTCTTATACAAATTTGTCTTGGAAGAAGGCCACATACTGACGTTCAGCATAGGGATGCTTTCCGTGGCTCACCGAGCATCAGCAGTAGATGAGCAGGTTGTTTCGATCGCGGCAAATCCTTGTGTTGTTCCCGCACATCATCTTTCACCCTGTACCACCGCATACGAAGTATGTGGCTGTATGCACGATAGAGCATTTGACGTCATGCTGACTGTCAACGCAAGCATTGTATTGCACCATGTCAGACCATCAGGAGAACAAAGAGTGCACTGGAGCAGTAAGCTGTGCACCATTCTCGAGGCTCCACCCCATCATGGCTGTTGTACTTTGCTGTAACAAGTGCAGTGCGTGACCAAGGGCCGATGACGTTTGTTCAGGATGTCTGTCACCACTGATTCAAATGGGTACGCCACATATGCATAGCATACCCATGTCTCATGGCATTTGAAGGCACTGGTAAACTCCTCAATGCGCACAGGACATGCACAATCATTACAACACAGTTACAATCCGCGAGACGGTACTGGTGCCTGAAGTGGTGGCGATGTGGCGTGGCCGTACATGTGAGAGATGTCGGACAATCTGCTTGCATGTCTGCTGCCGCTTCTTACGTAATACAATGTGAGTGTGGGAGTAGGCCTTACACAACAGGATTTGGGAAGGAGATCTACTTAAGGTATCCCGTGCATCAGACGACACAGACACATGGTCTCTGGGTGTCGATGCAGTGTGGGCATGCTGCCTGTGCCAACCCCCCAGATCATCAGTCTTCACTCACCCTGGCAGCCATTGCAAGACCACAAATCATTACAGCAAACATGGCGGGCCTTCAGATCTGTTTACTTTTCGATGCTGACAGCACTTTCTGTCTTTGCTTGAACATGTACATGTACAATGGAGGGAAGCCTGCACAGGTTTTCAGTGTTCCGACGGCAGCATGCTGAAGACGTATGAGGAAGATATTAGGAGAGACCACGCACCTGGAGCGTATGCAAGCATGATCAGGATGCAGCATACGTGGTAGTCGAACACCATGTTGAATTGGTTTGGCATCTTCATTGACCACAAGCCTGTTTGCCGCAGAACTGGCAACGCCAGCCACACCATTGCCAGCTCAGAACTGACGCCGATTGGGTACAGCACGATAAACGTTGTGTATCTCAGCCAAGTCAGCAGCGCAGGTACAGACCCTACTTCTTTCAGAGCGTAGAAGGAATATCGGATGACTTCTGTAACACACCAAGCGAAGACCAGCGAGAACAAATCCAGACCAAAGCTAATACCACCGATCCTGCAGTCAAAAGGACGTCAGAATTAGCTTGTGCAATCGATCTGCGGGAGTTGTGATTTGACGCATGGCTGACATCAACATTTGCTAATGGATGAATGTGCTGGAAGCACTGTGTGGTCCCCCAGGAACCATGCAATGGTGGTTCGCCACTGAACGCAAGAAAACAGTATCTAGGAAGGAAAACGACCTGGCCAGCGTGATGGATCCCTGTTGAATTGCCTCTGGAGTGGCTGTGAGAATTCCCCACACAATGAAAATACGCGACGCCACCTGCTGAGCTGTTGTGAACACTGGGCTCCGTACCAAACCGAACGCTGCATGCACCACCTCAAGGACGGCAAGAGTCTGCGTGATCTGTAGTGCCAATATTATCTCCTGCACGACCGTTTGAGTGACAGCAGATACGACAGTTACGAGCCAATGGTCCGTAACTGTCGCCTGTCGCCTTTCCACAGGCAGTACATAAATGCTCGTGTCAGAGTGACATGTGTCTGCCCATCCAATGAGGCATCACATATCATGAGATTGCGATATAGATATATTGAGAAATGTATCCCATCAACTTTATGGCAACAAAACCATGCTCGGAATTAGGTGGCAAATCAAGAGTCCGCTTCGGAGATGTGCATTGCATGGATGTGGACGATACATACAGGTTGTCTAAGAATTCGTACATCGTAAAGTTTCTTGGTGTTTGTTCTATCGACGACGTTCTTCCAAGTGATCGCCAGGCATGCCGACCTGCACTCTACCTGGTACCTGATTCTGACACAGAGTCTTTCGTGTGTGGGAACAGCAGTGGACACTGCATGTACTGGATGATGGGGCCTCGTACCATCCAACAAAGCATGCCAGATTATAGCCGATCAGGTACTGGACTGTCTGCACGCCAAATCCACTTTGACGCGGGTGCCCATGCTTGTGACCTGTCACAGATCGTGTCGTTCATACCCCAGTGTACTTTTGTTTTGAGTCCCCTGACACAGAAGCCATTGTATCGTCGACGTTCTCGTGTGAGAGTGCACACAGTCGCAGTAGAATATCACGCTGATCGGACTTCGGACTCCGTCTGGCAGCGGCTCTCAGGGATGCGAACGATCGACGGGGACACGGCGCACAAGCCAAAGCATGCGATACATTTGGTACTCAGGGCCTCAAATTCGGTGTTTGCTGGGGTTTTGTAGGATTTTTTGTTATCGTCAAGCTCGGATCCCATTCAAACGCTCTCTCGGGAACGTGCCTATCGCCACTGCTCGCATTGTTTGCTGCATGCGCATCATTGCGTCTGCCAGCTTTGCACGATCTGAAATTTTGGAAAAAAAAAACTAAGGTCGTTTAATGGGGGTGAGGGATGGCTGGGTCTGGTGCAGCTCTGTAGATCGGAGTGCCGCGTTTCCAAATTGACGACATCGTTCGCGTGTGCCGATCGCGGCTACTATCCCCGATAAAATTCTTCAGCAGCATCTATTATATTGCTCAGCACTGCTTTTGCGAGCTGCATTGGGAACATGGCCGCTGTGAGACTTTCGCTGCCGCGTCAGCGACTTCGCGAGCGGGCTGCGTTCAAACGGCTTGTTGCAAGATCGCGTGGCGTGGAGATGTCGGATGATTTGTGGGAATATATACAGAGCCCAGGAGAAGAGCCCGACCTGGTGTTTCCGACGGCAATCTTTCCAGCCGAGCAGGTGACAACGTCGACGGCTGGTGCAGCTTGCATTGCAGCCCGCCGGTTCGAACTGAGCTGTCCACGCCATGTGCAGGCGCCAGCATCGGTGCCTTGGTTCCATAGGAACCTGTTGTGACTGGACGCGTGACTGGGTGCAGGTCCTAGAGACATTGGTGGATTCCGTGCATGAGGATGCGATCAATCACTATAAAGCGTTTTATTCCAGTGTCATAGGTGGCATCACAACGCACCCCGTCTTCATGACCATTCCTGTCGATGATCATATGGCTCATCGTGGTCACGCTGTTTTCGACACTGCAATTGTCGCTGGGGGGCATATCTACCAGCTTGACCAGCACGTTGAGCGCTTCATGAAGTCAGCAGAGCTTGCACGGATACCACTGCCAACGCACGAAGCCCAAATCAAACGTATCATCATGGACACGGCAGCAGCAAGTCGTTGCCAAAGCGGTAAGCCCTGAATTGTGCTGTCACAGTAATGCAGCAAGCGCAACTGGGGGCAAATCAATCCCCCCCCCCCCCCCCCCCCCCCCCCCCCGCGCGCATTGAACCTTGTTGCATACTTGACCTTGCGGCTGTATGCTCACAGTGCTTCTGTGCACTTAATGCGGACTGTGGCTTCTCTACTGGGTATACCTTCCGCCTCTCACAATGGTTGCTGGCAGTGCTCCTGCGGCGCACCGTTGCAAGATACGTCACAAAGCCTCTGCATGCATCTTCATGGATGATTACCCGTGCAGGATTCATGAGGTTTTGGCTCTCAGCAGGCCGCGGAGACTTCAATCTATCCACCAAGGGGACAATGGGGTCTGAAATGTACTGCATATTCTACAACGGGCCATACACAGAGCCGGATATCACCAAAGGGTGGAGCGTCAAGCCTTCCCCTATTCCGAACAAGCCTGGCATCTTCTCTGAGCTGAAGTCTGTCAACTACCTCCAAAATGCCCTGAACCTGATGGATGCAGAAGACGGTGGCTTTGACCAAGGCATTTTTGTGCACCCTGATGGCACCATCTGTGAGGGACCCAACCTGAACTTCGCCATTGTCAAGGACGGCGTGCTGCATACACCTGCGTTCAAGGAGTGCCTCCGAGGCTGCACCATGCAGCGCATCCTGGACCTGATCCCTGAATATTCGCAGCAGGATCTGCTAGAAGGTATCACAAGCTGGAAACAGGCACGCTCTCTCACTTCTCCTTGGGCAGACCGGCCCGGCACATTGCAGTGACAACCGGCCGGTCGCCGCGGCAAGCGAGTCATTGCATTCATGCGGCAACATGAAATCTGTCACACGGTGGGGAGTCTTTTGCCACGTCAGCGCTACCAAAGCACTACATGCAAGTGTGTGTGCATGTGCAGGGTCCCTTGACGGTGAACGACATTGCTGAAGCAGACGAGGCGTTCATGACGGGCGGGTCGGTGCCTGTCATGGCAGTAACTCAGTGGGATGGCCGGGACATCGGGGACGGCACTGTAGGCGTGCAGGCACTCGCGATACGGCAGATGATCGTGAACGACATGGAACCAGTAGAGTACTCGGGTCAGCATACGCCTGTGCCTTATGGCATGCTCACTGGCATGCCCGAGGACATGTAAACGAGTCATGCAGTTGAATCGCTATACACTCCACTACCGAAACGTGGGATACAACGATTTAACAACACATCAGGTGGCTGGGAAAAAAAACGCCCCCTCGTGTTGAAACGCCATGCAGGTGGAGCCCTGTGTGACATCAATCAAGTTTCTGGCGCTTGTGCAGAGCCTTGATCCCAATCACAGCGGCAGCCACGAGACCGGTGCTCAATACCCCACACACCAGCAAGATAGCATCGTGCAATGGACGCTCACGGAGGTTGACAGTGACCCCCACGATCTCGTTGAAAGTCTCTGTCCACATTGGGTCATCCGGCAGCCCGTGCGATCGGGCCCACGCCGATGCATCTCTATCTGTCCCGTCTGCGTCTGCAAGCACCCAGACCCCCAGACATTCTGGATCTGCCTCTTTGTCACATGGCTCGAAGTCGAGGTTTGTTGGGTAAGCAGGCGTGTACTTGACGTCCGCCCGCACACACTGTCCTTGCTCCCCATTCCCTCCGGACACGTGTAGACACACCTGCACCCACAAGCACCGCTCACAAGGCACCAGACCACGTCTCACCAGGAACGCTCGAGCCCGAGGCACGAAAGGCAGCCGCACCTCTTGCTCAGGGCACGTGTTGATGTTTTCATCACAGCCAACGGGAGCCCCGTCCTTGTCGGGTACGTCATGCGGGGTCCCGGTGTACGTCCGGTTTGCCAGAAACTCCCACACAAACCGCTCTATGTTCTTCTTGTGCGTTGCTCCCCGGCTCTGGTCGTCGACGGGCCGCTCTCGCAGCACTCCCACATACTGCTCCGCCGTGTTCCGCTCCGCCGAGCTGAACGTATGGGTGCCCGTCATGCTCTGCACGAGTTCGCAGCGCAGGCCATGCGGCTTCGCCAGGCACTCAAACAGCTCATCTGTGAGCTCTGTGACCCTCTGCACACAGGGCAGCCTATCAGATCTGGACATACAGTCTGAACTGGACTTGTGCAAGGTGGCACCCGCCAGAAGATGCGTGCTTGCTCCTTTCTGTTGCGGTGCAACCGGCTGTGCAGCTCGCGTCCATGTAGCACACACTTGCATGAGTTTGACACGGCCAATGCGCCCCACGGACCAGCACGTTCTTGTGCTGGCGTGCGGCCCGGTGCTCAAGGCTGCCGCAGCAGGCCAGTAGGCACAGCACACCTGTATCGAGATGTCGTCAAGCTGGCTGCCGCTGGCGAGCAAGTGCAGGGTGCGTGCGAGGAGGATTGCCGAGCGCGCCACCGAGTCCCGCGACCACTGCCGCAACCCGAGGTCTTTGTAGCTCCAGTAGCTGTCCTCGCTGAATTGTTCATTGAAGTCGCCGAGGTACACCGCGCCGACATCTGGGAGCACAGAACGCCACGCGAGCAGTGATGACGGCGGCAGCTCGTCCCGCGAGGAGTTGAACACCTGTACCGCGTACACGGTTTATTCTCAACAGCGCAGCCTTCCGTTCAGGCTATAAGGGCAAGTGGATCTTCATGGCAGGTCCAGAAGCTGACCAACGGTGATCGCATCATGCCTACGCTCCGCCTTGTGCGCTTCAAACGGCATCACGTCTTGCACAGACTGCGCATCACTGAACAGAGCGCAGGGAGGCGCACCAGTGGAGCGCCGGCGAAGTTTGCGGCAGCCGTGCACGCAGCCGCCACACCGAGCGCATCATTGCCAGCCTGGTGCAGAAACACCTCCCGCCGAGCTGTGCTCGGGCGGCCGTCGAGTACCGGCTCCACGTCGGCGGTGTCATTGAAGGCATCTGGATCGTGGCCGAGCATGCCGACCTCTACGAGCGCGGCAATGCTGTCCTTGCGCAGGCCTGCAACGCTCGCATTGTGGGGCCCGCTGGCGGTGTCGAGGTTGTACAGCAGCTGCCGCGAGCCGAGAAGGTCGTAGGCTTCTCCGGAGAGGCTGACAAATATGAGGTCGCGGGTGTAGCCTCGGCCGCGGTCGAGGCTGAGGATGTCCACAGCCACTAGCATCGCGATCAGGCCTGACAGGGCGCTGTGGGTACCCTGCACGGCCGTGCTACCGCGTCAGGCCTGTTCCCCTGGCAGGCGTTCTCAGAGGGGCCATGCATAAGGCAGGGTTGCCGGCATTCCCGTGCTTCAGCAGGGCCTCGGTGGGCAGGGGGATGGGTGCTGTCATGCGCATGGGTGCTTCGGCACAGCTTGATCAGTAACAGACGAGGCTGAGGTGCTGGCCGTGGGGTCACCATCAACCGGCTACAGCCAGAGCACATAACTGAGCACCGCGGTGATGGTCATGGTTGTCACACGTGGTAGAGCCGCACATGTTGCCTGTTTGAGCAGTGGCGGATCGGCTCGTCAGCAACACCCAGGTCAGCCATGCACCATGGGCGCTGCAACAAGGCAAGGTAAACGGCAAGGTGTATGCAACGAGGCGAATGTAGGACAGGCCAGACCCATGCGGCGCTGCCTGCCTCGCTGAATGCGTTCTTGCAGGATACAGAGACGATTGCAGGCGCATTACAGTCTCCCGCAGCGCCCCAGCGGTGCCAGCCAGGCATGCTCGAGCGGGCGACGCACCGTGGCCATGTATCGGAACAAGCTGCGGCTGTCCCAGTGCGACATGACAACAATCTGCTGCCGCTGTGCGCCCGCAGCGCTCTCAGGAGCCGCGAGCGGGGGCAGCGCGGCCCAGACAGAGTAGCCGCCGAGCGGGAGGCACTGCTTTGCTGCAATGCATGCCGCAGAGTCTGACTGCAGCGTCATCTGCGTGCTCAGCGCGATGGAGGCGCCATACGTGGGGCCCTTGAAACCCTGCAAGGTGCACCTGATACGGTGATGCCTTTGCGTTGCAGGAGCAGCTTGGGCGGCACATGGTGCCGCCGATAGGATAGCGACAGGGCCTCACGGCAGCTGTGCACAAACGCAGGCACGTGCTCACAATGAAGAGGGGCGGAGCATTGCAGCAGCCAGCAGTCCCACAATTGCAGCATCCTAATGTCATACTGTCATGTCATGTTACCTTGCCAGCAAAGATCCGGTCCCCACAGTACACCAGCCGGAAACAGAGTAGACACTCGCTGCTGCCCAGCAATGCTATCTCACATAATTGCTGCCCTGCTTCACCCCCCAGGACTGAGTGATGGCGGCCGGTGTGAGGGGATGTCGACGAATGTGGCAAGGGGGCGCGCATGTCGATACACCACCGCTCTGTACAGCTGTATGTGAACTAAAAAGGTGCATGCGTGTGCGGGACCGCAGCGTCTGGCCACCTGCAGGAATTGCATGCAGCAGAGGGCGCTGGCCTTGATGCAGAAGAGCGAGGCAACAGCCGGCAGCAGCATGTAAATGATGAGACACAGGATGATAGTGAGCAACCGCAGCACTGTCCTGTCGGAGCACGCCCTTGCCCTGCTCATGGGTGAGGGATCCCTGCAGCCAGGGTGCACACCCGGCGGTTGTTGTGCTGTGCTTGCTCGCGGTATTCGGACGCCCGGTCTTCTGGTGCTAAAAAGACGCCGCATGGTATTGCTAGGTCGATCAGACTGGTACCACCCGGATTCCAGAACTGTGTTGTAGAGGCGTTAGATGGGTAGTACAAGGAGAGTGGGCTTTTGGGCCCAGGTGCAAAAGGCTGAGTTGTGGGAGCAGGTAGAGTTATGATGCTGCGGGGAATGTAGGTTACGGTCGACCCTTCGGCACCGGTTGCAGGGCTAATCATCTGCAGCAATGCAGGCAGGTCCTCTTCCTCCACCACTGCCACATAATCATCTGCATGAAGGCCCACACGCTGAGGCAGGAAGCGCTCAAGTTGTGATGGAGTTGTGACTGCTGTGTCCAGGATCACATGTAGCATGGAGTCGCACCTCGGCTGTTGGGTGGCAAACACTCATCGTACGAGCCTGCAGTTGCACTGGACTCTGTGCACGAACGCGGGATGTACACCAACGGTGCATTTTCCGATCCTGCATACGTGTCACCATGTTAGCTCGTAGGAAGTGATGCACTGTGTGATGTCTGATGAGCCCTTCAATTCGAAAACAGCACAATTCAAGGTCCCCATACAAACGCATCAGCTTTGATTACAGTCAGGTGTTTCTCGCAGTCGTGCCTGTTCCACCGACGACCCCATTGACTGTGCCTATCAGCAGCGCAGTTCTGTCGGAGAAGGACGTTGACAATGCGCGCTGGAATTCCTTCACTGTAGATGGCACATTGGTCCAGGAGTCCACCCCAGCACCAGAACAAGCCGGCGACCCAAGAACTGCAGACAAGGAGGGATACAATAACTCATAATTTGTCGTCAGGTGCTTGGTCAGCGACGGGGAATCTTGATGGAGCATACCGATGCTGAGGAGGACCGATGCTGCCTTCAGTGCTGGGCACCGCAGTCCCATCATATATACCCGTTGTCAAGTTCCAGCCGACAGATACCGCATGTTGCTTATTTCAAGCCCTTACAAGGAGCGTCTCGACTCTGTGGTCCGCTCAGGACCTCTAAAGTGATTATCGCTCGAGACACGAGGTACACGAGGAGACCTTGAGATCACCGCAAACACGCCATATGCAGCAATGTGATAGCAAATTTCTCAGCCTCTTGATGTTGCTGGGGGTCACACGGAGCTTAGTCGCTGCAGTTCGGGCATGGACGAGGGCTTACGAGCAATGTGCATGCATGCCAGGCTTCGCAGCCGTAAACCAGTACACCGCGGAAATACAAATGTTAGCAGCTGTTATGATCCTGTGCTCATGTGATGTGGCGCCGTCCATAGAGCGACTTTACTCGGGAGGGGTTGACGAGTTGCTTCTGTGTAGCCCGTAGCACACTTGTAGCCATCTGTGGGAGAATTTGGTCAGTCACTCCAGCACAATCACCTCAGAGCGTCAAAGCATCTGGAAATCAAGCGTCCGAGCAAAACCCATGGATTAATGCCATGAATAGTGCGCATGATCTGGGTCGCTGCTGGGATACACGCAACACAACCGCAAGTGTACATGTGCAGCTGCAAGGTGAGCATGCTCGAAATTCCTACAAAGCTGTGTCATCACCATGGTCCTCCCCCCCCCCCCCCCCCCCCCCCCCCCCCCCACGGCAGCCCCCACCCTGCATGTCCCTTCATCTCAGCTGCATGGACGGGCAGCCCTAATGCGGACTCTTGCTGGAGCCTTACACTGCAAGCTGTGCGTGAAGCTGTCCATCCTCATCTTCAGCTCACAATCACTGTATGAATTTGTGGGTAGGTCAAGACCATGGGTGAAGGCATATGGAAGGCTATGGCCCTGCATATAGCTGTGCTAATGAATCGCATGAGTCATCTATGCTGTCTGCCAGGGTCCAAGGCAAGAGAACTGTTTTGTTCAGACCAGGTTCTTGGCATGCATGATCGGGGCAAGCTGCCTGCTGCGTTGCAACAGCCGGAGAGTGGTGCCTGGCCAATTGCTTGAATCAGCGTGATGCACGCGTTGCCAAAACATCCTCAAGCCAATCTTCACACTATCACCACGATAGTTTGGCATCCATGACGCAATCGCGCCTAGGCTTCGAGTAAGGCCTGTCACGTTGAGACAGATGCTGAACGTATCAAATAGGAATGTCGCTTTCCGCTACACAACAACTCAAGCTAGAACGGGCCAAAATGGGCTTGCGCGAGGCCAATGCAAAATTTGCTACCGCTGCATCAGACCAGGGCGGAGCAAATGACGATCGCAGTCCCTTGTCTTCCGACAGTACCTCGCCCACCCGCTCCTCTGGTGCCGAAACGGGGCAGAATGTACAGCAAAAGAAGAATTTGGGTCGGATGGACACTCGAGATGTGACGGCAAACATTGCCGAATGTTTACCCGTGGGTGTAAACGTCAATTCAGCGCAGGCCCAAGAGCCGGGAGCCGAGGCTCTCTCTGGGATGCTATTCCGACATATGAACGTGTGCTTCGATTTGATTCCCCACGATCTATGATATGTTGATTGATTCAGCCGAAGCCATCGTGCCGGCATGCCGTGTTGTCGCCCGGTTTGAAAGTATACAGCATGGCGCAGGAGCGCGCTGGAGTAGTGGATGCAGAAAGCATGCAAAGCACCATCAAGGAGGCCCTACTTGCTAATGGAATACACGTGGATGACGTAGATCTGAATGGGCCTCTGGCCTATGTTGAACAGGTGAGCTCCTGCCAGTTGATGCTGCAGGTTTTGAAGTGCTGGGATGCAACCTAAAAAACATTCAGTTCTGGGACAGAGGTTGCATAATTCGAATGCTCGCAGGTCTTTGGGTCGATGGGGCTCCATGGGAAATCACAAGCAAGCAGATCACCATCGCAGAACACTCATGAGGCATGCAACCTTGGTGAGGTACGGGCGGCCAATCTTTGTGATCAGTTTCTTGGCACTTCAGCCCTCAAACATAACAATTCATATGCGTGATCGTATAGGGAGGCCCGAACTCAAGGCCCAGTGCATCTGCAAGCCCAGCCCGGAGCCCGGAGCCAGAAGCTCAGCACACTTTCAGCCTCACGGACGCTGGTCAGGCAATTCTGCGTGACCGCATCCATAGTCAGGAACAGGCAGTCAACTCTCTGGTCCGTCACAAGGAAAGGCATCCCCACCCTGCCGCAGCGCCACCCAGCCCCATGCGTCATACAAGCAGACCCCTCTCGCCTCACACTGATAGCTTCCATCGTTTTGCAGCACCTCCCACTCTGACACAGCCGATCCAGTCTCATTTGCAGCCTGTGTCTTCTCCTAGGGCAACAGCACCAGGACATATAGGAGGCCAGGCCGACGCTTCATGTCGCCAGACGGAGCAGCGTTTGACAGCACCACATCCATGGCCGGCCCAACCAGCCACAACGCAGCCTCATGCAGCACCACATGTTCCTGCAGAGACACTCACACAGGTCGCAGCCGCTGCAGCAGTCGCTGCAGCTCAGGCTGTGAAGCACGACGCAGACTCTGAGCTGTCCCAGGTTCTCAAGGCTGTGCTCCTACAGCAGAGCCGCATGGGAATTGCCAACAGTGCTTTAGCAAACGCAGTGGGACCAGGGATGTTTGCAGCCATGGTCCAGGAAAAGCCTATTGGCCCTCGAGTGGTAGGGCATCGCTTAACAGAGGCAGCTCCGCACGCCCCTCCGCCGCCCCATTCCGCGACTCCTGTGGTGTGCCTCCACTGCCTTCATGATAAGTCCTACACAAGCCGTCGCTGATCCTGATTCCCTATATAGCCGATGCTGGCCATAAAATTTTGTTTGAATGTGGCCTGCTGGGCGTGCTGTGGCGTACACAGCAGCTGCCTACTGCAGCTTGTGGGTGTCACGCTGGTCAGCACATCAAGCGATAGCGACCTGGCACTGCACTATTGCTCCTGCAGGGCCGGTCTCTGCGGCGCCTGCCACAGCCACAGTCTCAGGCAGGAGTAGAGAGCCCACCATCTATGTCTGCAGCCAACCTGGCTCCTGGCAGCGAAGCCAAGCTACTGGCACCAGATTTGCGTCACCCCCTCGCAGCCCAACACTTACGAGCGACCGCAAAATCAGATGGCCCTGGCCCGCCTGCAGCACGTGCAGCAGCCAGGGCGACAGCAGCAGGCCAGTCAGCTGCTGGGGGTGCGCACCACACGTCCTCCTGGTGACTTGGCGTGCCGATTCAGACGAACATTGCTGTATGCCCTCGAAGCTGCGTGTTCACTGCCACATAAAAGGCCATGTTCAAAATTGCTGATGACCGCTGTACCACCATACTTCTATACCTGCACCTGCAATAAAGTGCATCTACGTTTGAGAGTGGCAAGGCTCTATACAGCTTTGTCTGATTGCCAGCATACTGCTTGCTGCACTGGCCCGGCCGCCATTCCCACTTGCCTATAACGGCTGGATGGTTCAGCCGGTACCTGTGCGTGCAGCTACCAAGGCCATGGCTCACAATGGTCGGGCAGCTCAAAGGCGGGTGCCACGTCAGCAGGCACCGGCGCGGCACAAGGCGACAGTCACGGAGACAGCTGCATCCCGCCCAGGGACGCCGTGTAGCAGCGCCTCACGCGGTGCCTCACCTCCTGAGCAGCCGGAATCTGTAGCCGCCTCGCCGCCCTCGCCTCTGGGTCGCCCTGTAGAGCCCCCTTTGCACCCCTCCCTCCAGGCCATGGTGGATGCGGCTCGCGCTGCCCTGCTTCCTGAGGCCGCTATAAAAACGCAGACGGCTTTGGAGCCACCGCAGCCGGACTATGAGGCTCTGGCGGCAGAGCGCCTGGCGACATCGATGGGGCCGGGGGTGGACTACTCGGCGGCGAAGGGCAAGGCGCGTGCACTGGCCGCGGAGGCACAGGCGGCAGTGCAGTCGTTTAAGCGGGGGGCGGACTCAGCGGTGCCGCCGGCCCCTCCGGGTGGCCTGCCAAGCTGGCACAGCGTGGAGGCGATGGAGGATCTGTCAGTGTTTGCGGCGGCGTGTGCATATGAGGTCACGCTGCGGGCTGCGCAGATCCAGCACGACGTGAGCGAAGGCGGCGCGGCGGCGCTGTCCTCCAGCGGCCGCGCTGCAGGTGCAAAGTCTGGGGCGCTATCCGCGGCGAAGGCGCTGCAACGGCTGTCTGCGCGGCAGGCTGCGAGTGCGCGGCGGTCTGGGGGGGCCTGGGCGGTGGCGCAGGACGAGGCAGGGGAAGAGGCGGGGCTGGAGCAACCACCGCTCCGTCCTGCGGCGCGGGCGGGCCGGGCTGGGGAAGAGGATGCAAGGGCGCCGCCGGCGCGGAAGCGATCGAGGTCTGCCGGGGCGCGAGCACAGAAGGCCATGCCAGCGCAGCGGCCGCCGCTGAGAGATGGCAGCAACATTCGCGCGGCGGCCATGTCGGCCCGTGCGCAGGCTGCATTCGACCGCGCCGTTGAGCGGCGGCGCGGGCGGCCAGCGGACGTCGCATTCGGCCGGCGTGTGTCAGGAGTGCCTACCGCTGAAGAGGGTTCAGCTCGGCCACGAGCTTCTGGCGTCAGTAAGTCTGGATCTTTGGCCCCAGGGTATGGCCAGTCTGGGCGGTCCCCACCGCAGGCGAGTGGGCACCATGACACATGCCCTGGGGAGGCTGCCCCCGGCACAGCTGAGGTGTGTGGGCAACAGCAGAGCTGGCCGGCGGTTGCGAACATGCATGTGGGGGATGGGCCTGTGCATGCACACAGCCATATGCGCCCACATGTTCCCGGCCATGTGGATCGCATGTTGGACGGCGGTTCCTGGCCGATCCATGCAACAAGCCACATGCGGGGGCCCCCGCCTGAAGGTGAGGCAGCTACAAACATAGGCGCGGACTCGTCTCATTGGCAGGCTTGGGCCGGCGATGCGCCGCGGCAGATCCGACAGGAGCATGCAGAGCCTGGCGCCGTGCTGCGTGCCGGGGCGACGCCACCGCAAGCTGGCTCCAGCACAACAGATGTGGCTTTGGTGGCGCTGCTGCAGGGGCTGACAGAGGTGATCCGGCATGGCACGACGTCTCCTCCGCAGCATCTACCTCAGCATGCACCTCCAGCACTGTCCGCGCCGGTACCAGCTGCCCCAGTTGCTGCCCCCGACACTGCGCTGCCTCATAGCACCAACCATGCTGCAGCTTCAGCAGGCGATGAGGCAGATCAGGCGCAGGAGAGCGCTCCGCATGCTGGAGGCGCGCCAGCTCAACGTCAGCACCGCAGCGACTCGCCACAGACTGGGAGAGAGAGAGAGGCTAGGGCAGGCTTACGAATGCCTGCCCACACCCAAGCACTCAGCGCAGTGCAGCATGGGCTGGACCCCCTGCAGCCGTTCGGGTCGATGGTCGAGGCCGCGGCATGGGCGGCGCCTCGGCCACCAGAGCCACGCCAAGAGTTCCTGTCCATAGTTGATCTGCACCGTCCCCCCGGCGCCGCCGCGGCAATCACGTCCATCATCCCACACGGGGCACGGGACGACTCAGAGCGCCACCAAGGCGCAGAGGACTCTCGCGCGGCTGAGTTTGTGGCGTTGGAGAAGCTGCTGCACAGTGGGCACAGCGTCCCCGGCACAGAGTTCCCGTTCCCAGCTGGACCGGGCCGGCCGGCTGCAATGGGCGCGCCCGCGATGCACGGCATGATGCAGGACCTCTGCGCTGCGGGTGTTCGGCGCGCAATCGAGGCCGGGGCGCTGCGGAGCGGCTCCGCCGCGTCCTCCAGCATGGCCACGAGCCCGGAGCAGCATCGGGACGGACACCACCCGGCTTTCGAGCCGCCCAAGACACAGCATGCCGATATAGATGGGCGCGCCTGGTCACGTCGCGGCGCTGAGGACAGGACGGGTCCGGGGGGAAGTGGCGCTGCCGGCAACGACGAGGGGCCTGAAAGCGCTGTTGCAGATGCGACTGCAGCGGGGCGGGAGATGTTGAGTGACATCAAAATGGCAGCGCCCGACCTCCGCGACTCCGTCGCGGTGGACATCCTGCACGAGGCGCTAGAGGCTCGCCTGCAGGCACTGGCAGCTGGGGGGCAGGAGAGTGGCAGTCACTCGAGCGAAGGAGGTGACGGGCATGTCAGCCCAACTGCAAGCCGCGCTGAGGATGGGAGCGCAGGATCGGAGGGCTCCGGTGGTTCACATGCATCAGAGCACAGTGATGCTGAGGACGCTGCTGAGGGTGCTGGACAAGGGCCGGAGGGTGAAGCGGCAAACACTGAAGTTTCAGGCGATGGCGGGTCCTCTGGCAAAGGTCCAGCTGCTGGAGACAAACAGGCTCATGGGAGTGAATCTGGTGACGCAGATGCTGACGCTGTAGCTGCAAACAGTGTAAGTGAAAAAGAAGCAGGTGAACATGATGGCGACCCTGACAGTATCAACCGAAATCTGTCAGGTGAGTGATCTTGCGAATGCGAGAATGCCGCAAGGACATGTCCACGCTGTGCAGACAACTGCAGCTGCTGTGTAGGTCAGTTGGCAGAAGAGAAAGTTTCGGAGACTGCTTCCCCAGATGATTCCCATGGAAATTTGCCCATGCAAGAAATTCTGGGGAGCATCGCTATTGGGGTGCCGGTAACGGCTGCCTTTCCACAGGCTGGGCCTGCAGTGTACCCCTATGGTGGTATGCATGAGGCTACAGTTCATGGCACAGTGGCATCTTCAGGCTGTATGCCTGTGCTGTCTGACTCGATGCCAACCTGGAGGCGGCCAGTCTCCCTCGAAGAACGGATCCGGGAAAAGTATCAAGGTATGCAACAACCTGCTTGCATCGCTTCACACCGCAGCCTGAACTGAGCACGTCCGTGTGCATGCACAGTTTCCGACAGAGTCATCGTCCGCATGCTTGCATTGGAGGCTGCACACCAGCAGCGGCACATATAGCTGCAGCACGCCCTCACTAGCCTGCAGGTAGTGTCTTTTAGGTACTGGTGGATCGCAAGTATCCCCCAAGTAATGTCTGGCTGTGTTGTATATTAAGATGTCCAGGTCCTGTTGCTGGTGTTTGGGGATGCGAGTGGGTCTCGGATGTGCTGGAGGCCCCAACACTGCAGCCACGGTAGAGTCATGCGGTGCAGAGATGAGACACAACACGAGGCTCGCTCTCGCATCTGCCCGCTCCTCAGAGGACTTTGAAATCACGGGCCGCCGCGCTGCCGCACTGGCACCGCCGCTGCGCCGGTGCAACTCGGACTCCCCCGAGACGCCCCGGGTCTCCGCCTCCTACCTATCGTTGCAGGAGGTTCTGGCACAGCGCGAAGAGCTGGTCGCCCGCGCCCTCGCGGTGTCCCGTGAAGCCGCCGCACCCGATTCTGATGACGACGCAGGTGCCGATGCTGAACCTGAGGTCGACAGGGACGGTGGTGCGTGTGCGGACGTGGACAAGCCCGCCTCTGAGGCTGCCTGCAGTGTGGAGTCGGTGCCGATTGCAGAGGAAGGGAGCGGTGCCGCTGATGTCCCGCCCGTGGAATCGGGTCCTATAGCTGGTTTGGCGACGGAGAATGCAGGGAAAGATGCAGGCGATGCGCACGGCGGGGCTGGTGAAGACAGTGGGGCTGTGTCCGCGGCCACGACGCCTCGGGCGGAGCCGGTATCAGCCACGGGCTTGCACACGACATGGGCCAGCCCTTCAGAGATGTCACCAGCGATCAGGGAGCTGTTGCAGCCTGCGTACATCCATGGTGCAGGCCGCACGGCGACTGCGCGGCAGGAGACCGTTCCGCAGGGGACAGTGGGGCAGGGCACGCTAGACCAGTATGCGTCACTGCGAAGGAAGTTATGGCGGCCGCCAGATATGGAGGCTGTCATAGCAGCTATTCCGGACATGGGCATGCCGTCCGATTGTTCTGGCTACATTTCTGATGTCAGTCAGCGCGCATCCTCAGCTGGTGCGCTTGATGACAGCAGCAACCAGCCTACAGATGTCATGGACCGGGGGTGCGTGTCCCAATCCCATGCGTGCTTGCTGTTTGTGGACAGCGTTATCGTGCTCAAAACAGGATCATGTGTGCAGTACCAGTAGGCGGCGAAGGCTGGAGCGATTGAGAAGGACTTTGTTGAATGATGAATCCATCGATGCATCGACCAACTTGTGGCCATCTTCATCAAGTGCATCTAGTGATGATGGCGACCCTGGCACAGGTACTGTGCAAGGATGCACAGCCTGATCAAATGTACATCAGATAATTGTGCTGTCATGGAATTGCAGAAATGCAACATTGCCAAAATCAGCTGGCATCAAGACAGTTTCCTTTATGTATCGTCCCTTACATGTTCCAATAGATGATGTAAATGTTTCCGAAATCACGTCTGTCCAAAAGTTCATGAATTAATTATCTTGAGGACATTGAGAAAAATCAGACCTACTACCTCAGCATAGAGTGAGCAAACGGCTCAGTGACTACTCCCATTCAGTAACAGCAAAAGACATTTCGGCCTCCCGTCTCCATGACAATGAGCAGCATAGGAGCCAGGATGGCTTGACCACTGCACGGCCGTTTTGTATCCCCCAGATAGCCTCTGGGCTATCAGGCGAAGTAGCAATCACATGGGTGATATCATCGCTGTTTGCAGCATTGATTGCACCCTTCCCACCCCAATGAGCTCCAAAGTCCCGTGCTAGTTCTTGCAAGTACTCGATCTGCCTTTCCTGCATGCCATCCACTCCAGTGAGGGCATGCACTGCTTTCTTGTCCCCTACCCATGAACAGAGCAGCTCAGGAGCTTACCCTCAGAGATGCAGCACATGATGCCAGCTGCACGACGCAGCCTTGCAGCACTCGGGACCGCTCGCGCCTCATCACTGAAGCTGCATCCCAAGCCAGGAATGCGCCATTACTGCTGGCCGCAGCAGAGCAGGGCTGAGACATGAGCGTTTCGAGGCAGCGCCGGTGAATCAGTAGCAGTGCGCTGCACGCACATGAAAACACGCCTCCTATGGCGGACTCATCCCTGCCGGCCGCAAGAAGGCATGGCATTGTTGTGGCCTACATTACAATATTGTGCTTTTTATCAATCCTGGAACAATTCAAAATGCCATCCTCATCATGCCATCAGTCTCACCGCGATACACACACGGAGCTCGAAATCAAGCACGAGACGGAGTCTGTAGGAGACCAAGTGGATATCAAACTTCATGGATGTGCCTGATGGAGCAGATGCTTCAGCAGTCTGCGTCCGATGCAAGAGTGCATACAACATACCACCGTGGCAGATGCTGGCTGGGAAATGAGGAGTGGGTGTGAGTCAGTGGCTTGGTGTCTTGGTACATGACAACGGGGCAACCATTCCTTACTCATGCATGCAAAAGAGAATGCGTACCGTTGAGCTACGTGGAAAGTAGCAATACCGCTCGCAGTGAAGGACATACTGCGAGTCTGAGGGCTGCCAGAACTGCTGATGCTTGACATCGAGGATAAGTGTGAGCGGCAGCAGCCCGGCCACGCCCCGCTCGCGGTCCAGGTGCCGGACCGGTTTGCCCTTGCTGCCAGACACCTTTGACCCGCTGTCCACGACGGAGCCCTCAAACAGAGTGCCACGAGGGTCAAGCATGTGCTGGATGTGTGTCAAAACCTCCGGCTTCAAGTCACTCACCTGCAAACAGAACCCGCAATTGCACCTTTCGCCACGGCAGAGCGCCCCGGGGCTGCCACACAGTGCCAGACAGAACACCAATGCTGATGTGAACTGCACTGTAGCGCTCATGGCACCAAGGCTCCATGAAGGCTTCAAGAGCAGCTGTTCTGTATTGATCATCTTGGTGTGGGCGGGAAGGAGGCGATTGACCAACATCCGTCACTCACCTTCTCGTATGGCTGCGAGCCCTGTTGCAGCGAACTGTAACTGCTGCAGTTGCAGAATATAGGTTTTGTTGGAGTCAGTGCAGGAAAGGTGCATACAGATGCAAGGTAGAACGAATATCCAAAGCTGAGTAGTTCGCAACACCCCACAGAGCACCCAGGGGACACACCAGGCGCATTGAGAAGCAGGCTGAAAGTTGCCGCAGACACGTCCGGATGCCTGGGCGGAGCTTGACCCACAGCAGCGACCCCGGCAATTGCAGCAGGCTGGTGTCGTTGGGGTGTTGGGTCTTCACGCTCAGCTGCAGCTGCTGCCGCTGCTCTGCAGGCCACTTGTCAACACTCACAGGCTTGGCAACATCCACCAGCGTGCCCTCGACCCGGACCAGCAGCAGCAGCTTGCCGCCGGATATCATCTGCTGTGCTGGCCCGGCCGGAGGCGGAGCCTGGGAGCTGGGACCTGCGTAGTGTGGGGATGGTGGTGTCCAATGGGATGCTGTGGGGGCCACAGGCGCAACTGGGGCCCCCCCACTGCCCGATCCGGACCCTGCAAACATGGATTATGTCAGAACCATTCAACATCGCCATGGTGAACGTGCATGTACGACACCTGGCGAGGGCATCGACTAGATTCTGAGTGTCTTAGCTGTCGACGCAGGCCTGAGCAGCTGCGGAGGCACACCGTCGGGTGGCCGGGCCTGGGGCGCTGCCGGTGGAGCTGGCCGCAGCGCAGGTTCAGGGGGAGGTGGAGCCGCAGGCGGCCGCTGCGCGGCGCACCCTGGGGGTGACCGCGGCGCTGGAGGTGGGGCCACAGATGATGGGGCGGGGGGCGGCTCTGCGGGCTCAGTGAGAGCGGGCGGCCCAAATGGCTGCCGCGCATCCTGTGCCTCCGGGGGGAGGCCCTCGGGTGGTGTGACCGGGGAGCCATGCACTTCCGGCAGGAATCGAGTGTGGGCATCTTGTGGCTTCACAGCTATAGGCGGAGGCGCAGCGTGAGCCGCAGCGCTGCCCAGCGGCCGCTCTGGTGGCTCTGCCAGGGCTGCGTCTCGTTTGCCGCCCGGGCTGCGCTTCAATTCCGCTGTGGTCACACCTTTCATGGCGCCATTAGACAATTGCGGCGGCTCGGACTTGATCTCCGTCTTGATGTCCGGGCTGACACGGGAGTCGGGCGGAGGTGTGGCTGGAGACTCAGCCCTCTGTGCAGCAGGCCTCTCGGCAGGAAGGCTCGCGGCTACAGGAGTGACGCTCTCCTCACGCACAAGCACCGGCCGCGCGGCGGGCACTGTGAACAGCCCAGCCGCGCTTGGCGGTGTCACCGGCTCCTCCTCAATGATGAGACCTACCTGCTTGCTCGTGCGTACCGGCGCACACGCAGCAGGTGTGCGCACGACTGACGGAGACAGGCTGCCCCGCCCGCCAGGGGCCGCATGCGCGGAACTATTCTCCCCTGCAGAGCTGCCCAGGCCTCCTGGGCCATGGCCACCCCTGCCATCTGCCCCCCCGGCCACATGTTCTGGGCTGCGGCCGCGCTGCCGCTCCTCTTCCAGGTGGGGCACCTTGTCACGATTCCGCCGCGGCCCATCGCGGTCGAAGCGGCCTCGCTTCCGGTCTGGTTCGCCATAGCTATCTCCCCGGTGCGGTGCGTCTGCCACCGGCTGCCGGCCTCTCTCCCGTTCCCAATCGCGGTCTCTCAACCTGTCTCTATCACGTTCCCGGTCTCTGTCTCTGTACGGCTCGCGCTCACGGTCTCGCGCACGCTCGGCATCGCGCTCTCTTCGCACATCCCGCTCAGGATCCCTGCGGCGGCCATTCATGTACTCACGCTCCAGCCCGCCATCACTTGCTGGAGGGGCTGCAGCGGCGCTGCTGGTAGCAGGGCCAGTTTCCATTGCAGCTGCTGTGGACGGTGCGACGGCCCGTGGCCACTCGCTGTGCTGTGCAGCAGGCACTGCCTCAGCCGTGGATGGCTCTGCAAGCTGTGGCGGCTCTGCACGCATGTCCCATCTCGATTTGCGACTGCGCGCAGGCGGAGCTGGCGCCGCTGCTGTCGCAGACTGTGGACCCGATGCTGCAGCAGGCGCGCTGCCTGAGGCCGCCGGCGCTACTGCGACTGCCGCGGGCTTTGCGGGTGCCACAGCGTCCACACGCACGGCCGTGTCCACATGAGCAGCACCCCCGATGTCTGCGACGGGTGCCTCTGGGGTGACTGGCAGTGCTATAGGAGCCCACGGCCCGGCCGCTGCCGGCCACTCTGCAGAAGCAGTGCATTTTGCCTCCGCCGATGCAGCTACCGCTGGAGATTCTTCCGCCGGCTCTGGCGGGAGCGGTGCAGGGGACTGCGACCTGCTTACAACAGTGTCGGTCCGATGCATGTCGCCACTGGCATCCTCATCCGGCACCTGGGCCCCCTCAACGGGAGCTCCGGCCAGCTCAACAGCTGACGGTTCGGGGGAAGGCTGTGGTGCTGGCTCACCAGGCGCACCCACATCTGCTCGTGGCTCTGACACCGGACTTTGTGCAGCCGGCAGCGATGCTTTGGGCGCACGGTCGCAGACGAGCTCAGACGCTGCGTTCCCTGCTGCCGCCCCAGTGCCCGAAATATTCAGCCGGAACATCACGCGCGGCTTGAATCCACACGCCTGCGCTTCCGGCTCCTGCGACTGGGCCAGGGAGACTTTGGTGCCTGTGCCCTCCCTGCTGCCATCTGACTGCTTGCGAGACACCCCCTCCGCCACTGCGTCCTCATCCCCAGGGGCGGCTGTGTCTTGTCCACTGCCGGTCTTGACCATACCATTGGCAGCACCGTCGAAGTCTGGCTGCGCAGCGCCGGCAGTCGACCGGGGTGAAGCAGATCGGCTGCTGGCGGGAGTCGTGGACCGGGAGGATGCTGCGGCGGAGGGGCTAGGGGAGCGGGGCTTCTGCTTCATGCTGAGAGCGCTTGCCAGGCTTGTGCACCATGACACGACCTCTGACGTCTGCTGGGGCTTGCGAAGGTTCGTGAGAGCCTGAATGACAGCGCTTCACTTCCACAGGAGGTCCCAGTGCAGCAGTGCACTTGCCGTGGTGCCAGGGAAGTGCATGCCGAAGCTCAGAGAGAAGATTCACTCTCATGTGTAGCAGGCTGAGAATGAATGCCTGCTTCAGATTCCTTGCGCAATTTGTTCATCATTGCCTCATTGCACGCAGTGTCAAGGCATTGCGGCTGTGCAGGTATGCCACGCTGACGTTGCATGGAAGCGCAAGGTCAGTGTGGTATGGTCGAAAGGGCCGTACTGCTGACACTTCTCTGGCTTCCTCGAGTGTGCTCAGCCCCAGCTTCAAAGATGTGATGTCGCTGACAACGCCCGCAGTGCAGACAAGATGAACAGCCTTCAGACCGCTGAGGAGACGTGTGCGCATCCCCTCCCACTCTGGGTCTTGATAAAGCGCAGCTGCCTGTCCTCGATCGCGCTCTGCGCTCCACACTTGCTGCTGTATGGCAAGCCCTTTGCGGAGGACAGCGCATGTGTAAGTGAAGGATCTGAAAACAGTCATTGTGGAGCTGAATTCAAGCATTTCAGAGCACAATTTTAACAACGATGCATGCATAAGCTCAAGATGATGTTCCCGAGGCGCACTGTTTCGCCGCTGCAACCCCAACTGTGTCCAAGGTGATGAGCTTCTGCATTGTGCTGAGGTCGGCATGGTGGACAGGCTGAGGCGAACTAGCAGCCTGCTTGGTAGCTGCCTCGTCCAGCGAAGACGAGCCATCCCTTATAGCTGCCTTAGATTTTGAAGGACCTGATGGTCTGTGCTGGCTGCCGGCTCGTTCCCTACCACCCCCACGATCTCTCACATCACCAGGTCTATCACGGGAATGCTGCACAGGGGGTTTCCCGGGCGACACGTTTTTGCTCAAATGTCTGCCTGGTCTATCGGACCGTTCATGGCTTCGATTGTGAGTTCTGTGGGGCTCCCCTCCACGCACATAGCCTCTTCTCCAGCGGTCGGAACGCGCATGGCCAGCATCCATGCGGTCCATCCGGTGATAACGCACTTCGTCCGCACCTCGCCCAGCATGTGAACCACGATGGTTGCGTCTATTCGGAGCGCTATCATGATCTGACTCCTCGCCAGACTCCTGTAAGCCAACGCAGGCGTGAGCGCATCCGTTCGAATTCGTTTTTGTGAGCATTGTCGGAGCACACAATGCATTCTGCGGCAGGAGACGACAATCCACAGCAGTATATGATGATACAAACACTTATGTACATATGCGTCTGGGCAATCACCAGCGGCGCGGTCACGGGACCCGGAGAGCGCGCACCAGCCCTCCATCTGAATGGACCTGTCCATCGGACACTTCACCTTCCTCCGCACTCATGTGAGGTTGCTCATGGAAGCTCTGAGAACGTCGCCAGCGGCGCTACCGGGACGATGCGCGCATGACCACAGTTGAGGACGAAACGTTGCGCAAGCAAAAGCCTCGATGAATTGTTGAACATCAAACACGTCTAAGAGTTTAATCTCAGGATGTACAGCAATCAGTGAGGCACATGCCCACCCGGCCAAAATGGGTTCGCGGGTAGCCACTGTTGCAAGTACTGCGGATGCGGCCGGCAGAAGGGCACGCGAGATACTCTGTCACTGATGATTTACACAGTACGTACACAGCATACCAAATCATATTACGTTCTGTTATCAAACCCGCTGTATTTGCATGTCTTACGTGTTGTTGGCCCAACGTCATCTGTCACCGAACATTTTGTGACAAGCATGGACAGGAAAAAAAAATGGCTAAAAACTCAGAACTGATTGCTATTGTTGTGATCTGGACGTAAATTTTGCCGTGCTGTTGCCCGCCAGTCATATTGGCATTAGCGGCCCGGCAGCAAACGACTTTTCTACTTGTTCTTCAGGCGCCATCCCGTACAGCGTGGTCCTTTGACGAGGTATTCGTTCGATGCTGCTGATCAAATCTTGCAGTTCGGTTGGGTTGAGTTCTTGCCCATGTCCTGCGCCCGCTGCCCTACACATGCGACTCGGTCATTGCGGCATCACCGTGCAGTCAGTGGGTAATTGTGAATGATCATCCGCAGCCAGTGGACGGGGCTTGTCCCACATGTGCATGCCAGCCATTGCGGATGTGACTGCATTCCTCTACTGTGATGCTTGCTGAAGACAGGGCGCGAAAGCATGCCTTGTGATAGACTCGTTCATGATTGATCCTCCCATGTCGTTGCATCCTGCATTTAGTAGATGGGTTGCCCACCTGGGCCCCATCTTCACCCAACTTGCCTGCATTCAAGCACCGCATTTTGCCTGGATTGAATGCGATCTGCGTACATCAGATCAGCACACCAAAATTCCCCTCACTGACATCTCACAAATGTAGCTAGATACCTGGATGTTGGTGATCTCTGGATAGAGCACCAGCCTTGCAACAGCATGCAGAAGCATTGCCTCATGCAGCGTTGGCCCTCGCCTTGATCTGCCCTTCTGATAAATCGGTGCTTCCATGTGCACAAACGGCAGCGGAACGAATTCTGTGATTCCGCCCGTCGACTGCTGCAGCTGCCTGGACACCAGCACCAAACATTCCTTGGCGAACAATACCACTCGGCATGCTCTGATCATCAATGCCAACATACAGCAGGGGCAATTGAGGTAGGACTGCGCCATGTCCCAGCCCATTTGTGATGTGCGGCATGACGGCTGCAAGACACGGAAGTGAAAGCCCGTCGCTGCCCACGGCTGGCTGCCTTGCGCAGGCTCCCATTCTTTCACTAAGCACAAGAACCGCACTTCAATGCCAGCAGGTGCTCAGCCCAGTCGCGCGGTCCGTCCACATGACCAAACATGATCGTGCTGGTCGTGCGCAGCCCCACGCCATGCGCCGCCGCGACCACGTCCAACCACTGCTGTGTAGATAGCTTATCCGGGCAGATCACACTCCGAACTCGCTCCGTCAGCACCTCCGCTGCCGTTCCGGGCAGAGACCCCAGCCCCGCCTTCCGCAGCCGCTGGAGGTATCGTGACACGGGCTCCCCCAGTGTCGACGCTCCGTGGTGCACCTCCAGTGGTGAAAACGCATGGACATGCATCTCTGGGGCAGCCTCCTTGCACGCACGCAGGATGTCCAGGTACGTATCCCCGGTGAAGTCCGGATGGATGCCCCCTGCGGCCATACGTATCACAGCTCAGTACAGGTCACACATGAACGTGCTCGGCAGGTGCGGTTGGAGGGGTCAACTGGCCCGCACCTTGCAGGCAGACCTCCGTCGCCCCACGGTCCCATGCTTCCGCCACGCGCCGCTGAATCTCCTCTCGCGGCAACAAGTATGCTTCCTCCCGCGCCGTCTCCGCCCGCCGGCCCTTGCTAAATGCACAGAATTTGCACCTGCGCACACCCACTGATTACACATGTACCACGACAGCAACCTCCCTGGGCCTCCCAACAAGCCATTCAACCCACCACAGCCGGCAGGCACGAAACACACATGCATCACACACATGCATCACATGACAGCATCTTGTTGCATGATTCCAGGCGGAGAAGCTCATATCGCAGTGTGTCGCACCCATACGTACACACGTTGGTGTAGTTGATGTTGCGGTTCACAACATAGGTCACGTGGTCCCCACACACGCTCCGCCGCAGCTCGTCTGCGCACTGCACGACGGCCTGTGCACTCTGCCCCCGCGCCAAGAGCAGCACCTCCACATCGTCCACTCCCGGGCCCTCGCCGTCCCCACGCCCGCCAGCGCCCCCCGCCGCTGCCGCGCAGCGTACCTCAGCAAGCCTGTCCATCACGGCCTGCACTGGCGGCGTCACCGGCGGCGCCTCGCAGCCGGCTAGCGCACCGTCTGTCCCCAGCTCGACGGCCCACCGTGCCCGCTGCACATGCCAGCGGCTGCCGGAGGCTGTCTCTGGCTCATCAGCGGGCGAGCTATCCGGTGGCTGCGTCTGGCCCGCGTACCAGCCTGATGCGCGTGCGTACCCCGCAGCGTCAGCACATGCGAGTGTCCTTGCGAGAGTGGACAAAGCCGGGCCGCTTCTCTGTCCAGACCCGGCAGCAGGGGCGTCTGCGGGGTCGTGCGGAAGGGCGTCAGTGTCCAGCCACTTCCCAGCCTGCTGTATGTGCTCTGGATACACTGGCAGGCGCGGGAGGAGGAGCTTCCCCTCCGCCGCACATGCAGCTGCGAGGGAGCTGAGGAGCGGCCACCGGGACGCAGGATTCACCCAGTCAAGGGTCACAGGAGAGACACCCCCAAAGTCGTTGGCGCCTGCAGCACACGCACATTGTCTGGTGCAGCCAGCGGGCCAGCAGCTGTGGCAGGTGTCTATGTATGTCTAGTGCGTTCTCCCGGTCTTGTGCCGGAGCGTCGCACCGGCAGTGATGATGTCCTGCCATGACTGCGACTGGTCAGCAGGAGATGCGCTGCTGTCAAAGCTGAGATTTGGAGGGGCCTGGATGTTCATGCTGGGTCCGAATAGTAGCCTGGCCATGGCGATGGTCCGCAGATGCTCCTCACGGGAGATCTCCGGGTGGTCTGCCATGGCTGTGCCGGGCTTGGCTCGAAAGTTCTGAATGATCAGCTCCTGGATGTGCCCATGTTCGTGCTGCAGCTGAAGCAGCGCCTCCAGGTCTGAGAGGCGCTCTTCGGGTGCCTCGCCGATGCCCAGAAGGAGGCCTGTCGTGAATGGAATGGCCAGCTCACCTGCAGCAAACCGATAAGGAATCACCCTGGGTTTTGACGTGCTGGCGTACACACACTTGCAACTACCTCGGGCGCGGTGGGGGGAGCCCACCCAATGCTGAACTCCGTGGGACACGATTCCTGTCAACACCAGTGGAGATACACAACATCTCGGCGGGGTGAAGGGGGCTGACCTGCATGCCTGATGACGTTCAGGCGAAGCTGAGGATCCTTGTCAGGGCAGCCATCGTGTGCGCCTCCACTGGAAAGCACTGCTGGAGACGATGTTTCCAGCATGAGGCCCTGGCTCACGGACACCCTTCGCAACTGCGCCAGCTGCTCTTTTGTCAGCACGCCAGCGTTGACGTGTGGCAGCAGCTCGGTGTGCCTGAGAATGAGGTTGCACAAGTGTGCGACATACTCGACGGTTGAATCAAAACCCAGCTCGCGCAGCTGCTCTGCGGCAGCTTCGTGCTTGAGCTCTGGCTTGTCGCCGAGGGTGATCAGAGCCTCACTGCAGCCAGCAGCCTGGCCTGCCAGAGCTGTGCTCAGGACTTCTTCTGGCAGCATGTAAGCGAGCTGCCCTGGCCTGGGTGGCTGGGCAAAGGTGCAGTAGCCACATGTATCTCGGCAGAGTCTAGTCACAGGTAGGAAGACCTTCGGGGAGAACGTGACGATCTCGGCAGAGCTGGCTCTACCATCTCGAGTCGTGGCCGCTCTCTCCATGAGCTCTGGAAGAGGGGCTGTCAACATCCACTGCACGTGTGTCGCATAGGGAGGATCATCATGCTGATTCTAACACTTCAGATGATCACATGATTGACGTGTGTGACCGTTGCGTCGCCATGCAGCCTGGTGACAGGCCTGGCCAGCATGAAACGGGTGACCTTTCGTGTGACATGATCAAAGGCAGGTCACAGAGGAGGATGGGCGTACTTCGTTGGCACCAGAGGCACATGTCACATTACTACGTCTGTGATGTACCTGTTCAGTGCGCTTGTTGCGCGTCAAGGCTGCACAGCGTGCGGAAACCAGTGGCCTTGCGCTGCATTCGTGTAAACGGGCAACCATGATGCTTCTCAGAGGACCACCGATCAAGGCAGGCAGATTCACGATAGGTCAGCGCATGTGCGAAGATAGCAGTCGTGCTGCGTCGTGGCTGTGAATCAAGCAGCAATTACAGATCCGAATTGCCTCACCTCGGCCATGCTCCGAGTTCGGACCTTGGCAGATGGATTGCGAGAGAGCCGGCTTGAAACACGAAGCACCTCATCATCAGTTTTAGAACTCGTCGGGCCCAGCTGATGCCGTCACAGACCGCTGCTAGGGCTGGTCCATCTCCGTGCATTGTCAGCCATGTCAACACGGTCATTCGTTTCGGCTGTGGCCACGTGTGGCCACATACAGCTCATGTGCCGCATGCCTCCTTGCCTGTGTGCTTGTGAGACGCATCTGATGTTTGAGAGGGGCAAGGTGGTATGGAAGGAGATTACAAGATGAATATGTCACATCCAATGGCTGCCAACGCTGCACCACTGTGGCTTATGAGGCTGGCTTATGCACAGGGGGGCTTATGCACGTGTGTGTGGCTGTGGCCGGCGCGGGTGCTGACGTTGCGTGGGTGTGTTGGTGTGTGCTGCGTGTGGCTTGTGCGTGGTGTGCGGTTCCCCTGGTTGTTGCTCTCGGTGCTACCTGCCTTGCTTACTTTGTCCTTGTAACACAAGGACAAAGTAGGGTCCACTGGGTTGAAGACGGATTACAAGCTACCCCCTCCGCTTCAGGAGGTCGTGGGATCGATTCTGCATGCGCTTTGGGGAATCGAAACGGCCGTACGTGACCACCTCGCTTGGCACAGGAGGAGGCCCTGTGAGTTGCGTACGGTTGTCTTTCCAGGTGGTTTACCCCTTCGGCATGTGTGGTCCCATTAACTCGGAGCTGTCAATGTCCAATGGGATACAGCTCAGTAAATTCAGGGTTACTGTACTTTCCACATAGGGGCACACACGCGCGCAAGCAAGCACCAGCACGCAACACAGACCAACACATCCGTGCCGCCGCACACGCCAGCACCCACCCACGCCAACCGCAGTGTATGTGTGAATTCACATCTGGGCTTGGCATGACTGCCTGCGGGTGCATATATACTACTGCTACTCCCTGCAGGACGTACTAGAGCTCATGTGGGCAGCCAAGCTGACAGTGGCTGCGCTGGTGATGGAGAGAAGCCAGTTGGTGCACAGCTCTTCGATCGCTGACTTTCCTGTAAATCCTGAGACTCACTGCAGTGAGACCCCTGAAGGAGTTTGGTGATCCAGGGGAACCCTGACTGTTGCTGAGTCATGCCCTGGCTGGGGGTACCCTGACTGTTGCAAATCTAACATCCTCATGGGCATCTATGCAAGGTGGTCTTTGTGTGCAGATCAGGTGGCATTTATCCTGCCCCTGGCAGGCCTGCAGAGATGCTTTGCGTATGTGCTGGAAACGCCTGTGGCATATGTGGCGCCATGAGCATTGGTACAGTGCACAGCCAAAGTGTTTCAAGTACCTGGGCAATTGGGCAGTGTTGGATCCGTCCCCCGATGTACAGAGGCCCATGTCATATGATCCCATGTCATATGATATATATGCCCCTGTTGGCATCGCATGATGAGCACCAATTGGCTGAACTTGCATTCAATTCTGCTGTTCGTCCCAAATTGGCTCTGCCGATGCTGCGCACCAGTGACCGCCAGTGGGCGCGGTTGATGATCACAACGCCGACTGTGCTTACTGAACGGAACTGCCAGGGGCGACCGCTGGGCACCTTCGGGGGAGCTGTCTGCCCTGGTAGCCACATGTCCCGTGGCAATGCATGACCGTCCCGCTAGATTACATACCATGTGCTTCGACTGCGCGTAGCGACATGCCATCACTATATACATTTCCCTGGAGAGAACGTGGTGCATCTTGACTGCGAATTTTCCCGCTGCGGCATTCTACACTGCGGGGCCCTGCCTATAAACATGGCGAATCCATTTGCAGCGCTGGGCAATATCTTGCAAGGCAAGTCCCCGGATGGACACACGTATGCCGATATATTTGAAGCAGTTCAGGAAGATGACGCGACTGCTGTGGAGAAATTCTTGTCCCGCGGCGGGCGCATTAACGACTTGAACCAAGTGCGATCTTGTTCCCGGGTTCCGTCGCCGCATGCTGGTGGGTGGGGCTGCATATGCGCTCATTTGAATCAATCGTTCTCTCAAGTGATGCTCTGACGCTGTATGTGGGGTCTGTGGCGGGTTCCACTGCACGCGCAGGACGTTCCCCGACAGCGCTCCATGTGGGGCATGTCGGAAGCGGTGGTACGACGGTGACACCGGCAGTGACTGCCAGGACCAGGACGTGCGTGCAGCATTCGAGTGGTGCTAAACATTTTGCGAGGTTTAGCAATCGCGCGACTGGCGATTTTCGCGTTTCCGGTGGAGCGGTTCTGGAACACAAGCGTGAATGATCAGATATGCACGAGCTTCACGCCTGCCGATGTTGCAGGATGGCTGGACCGCGGTCCAGGTCGCTTGCTGGTATGATCGCATGAAGGCTCTTGGTGCCTTGCTGAAGTGGAATCCTGACCTGCGCCTGCAAGACTCGGTGCGCTTCCTGGACAGTCATCAGAAGCTTTCCGGTCCATTCCACGCGCGCCATCGCTTTAATGACACATGCAACCTCGTCACCTTAGTTCCATGTTTCTTCTTACATATTATTTTGTAGACCCATGCTCAGACCAGCCGTTCCTTGACTGGACGTCTAGGTGGGTGCGTGAGTATGCCGCTGCAAGCTGTGGCGGGCTCTATAGATTCAACTTCCCATGCATGCACGAAGCAGCTCTTCCCACGCATGCAGGCTGGCCGCACAGCCGTCCACCTGGCCGCCTTCAACGGCAGCGAGCGGTGCTTACGCAGAGTCCTCCACGCCGGCGCCGACGTCGACACTCGCGACAAGGTGTGCCCCGCACCGGCCGGAGCCGGCGGCCTCTGCCATGCCCACACCTCACCGCGCCTGAAAACATGCACCCCCACACATCGGAAGCGCCTGCATAACATCTGCCTGGCCCCCCGCCAGCATCAGGATGTTCCCCCATGTTTCCACTCGATCAACAGTCATATGGACCCATGTTTGTGTTCTCGTATGTTCTGCATGTAAGGGCCAGGCTGGGGCCTGACGTGTCACGGGTTTGCGTGGAACATGGCTTGAGTGCCTGAATGAGTCCGGGTTTCTGAAGATGTCGAATTCCAATTGATATGCTCATGTGATTATGCATACGTACATACTTGAATTCCACCACCGCCACACTCATAGAGCAAGTCACCCTGAGCCCATGCATATGCACGGCAGCATTAGTAGTGTCACAGCTGGCATCAACCGTTGACACCCAGGCGCCCGCTTGCAGCATGGCCTCACCCCCCTCCAAAAGGCGGCTGTTGCCGGAGAGCTTGCCAGCATGCGCACGCTGCTGGAGTACAAGGCTGACGTGGCGCTCGCGACGGCCGACGGCCTCACGGCGGCCCACCTCGCGGCCTGGAAGGGCCACCGGGAGGCCCTCCGGCTGCTCCACTCGGGGCGCGCGGACCTGCAGGCGACGTCCCACGACGGCAGCACGCCGCTGCATGAGGCTGTGCGCAGTGGCGACCAGGACTGCGTAGAGCTCCTGCTGCAGCTTGGCGCAAACCCTACGATCGCGGACCGCGTGCGCACCCCCCGCTCCATCATGTGCCTGGGCTCCCAATGGGATGACAGTGCATTGCGATGCACTTGAACTCCGTGGATGACCGAGGCATTACATGTTTCGCCTGCGGAGATTTGTGCAAGGTCAATGCGGGTGTTTCAGTCTCGTTCGTCCGTTTGTCGTGATTCCACATGGCATGCAGTTTGGGCGCACACCGTCGGATCTCGCGTTTGCCGCCGGCAACCGCAAGGTCTTTGCGGTTCTGCACGAGGCGACGCAAAAGGCGGCGGCCTCGGTGGCTGCCCCGGAAGAGGAGCCCGAAATCCCTGACCCCTCGGAGTTCTGGGAGTACCTACAGAAGCAGGGTGCGATCCCGCCAACGCAGGCCGGAGCCGCACAGGCGCCTCTGAACCCGGACGCGCAGGCCGCCCGCAAGATCGAGGAGACTCACCCCCGCAAGCAATTCGAGGCGTGGCTTGGTGGAATTCTGTTCCCGCAGCGCCAGCACGCCAGTGCCCCTGTGGCCACGAGCGGCACACCGTACGGCAGCGTCAACCAGTCCGCCAAGCCGCCTCCGTCCCTCGCCAAGCCGGCGTTCACGCAGATGATGAAGCAGGGAGGGCAGCATGGCGTCGGGCACGCCGGCGGCTCGCAGTTTGCGGCACGCCGGGCCGCAAAGGAGGGCGCCCACGCGGCACCAAAGCCGGCCGCGGCCGCAGCGCAGGCGCAGGAGGACGGACCTGTGCAGAACATTCAGCTGACGCTGGACCCGTACGAGGACGCGGGGCCGGAGCAGGCGTCGGCGGCTGGCGGCTATGGTGGCGCCGCTGAGCTTGAGGAGCGCCCGGAGAACCCTCTCGCGGCGATGATGCAGGCGATCGGCAAGAAGGCGCAGAGTGACATCAAGGTGACGATGGACGGTGTCGCGAGCATGATGTCGAGCCTGCCGCCACCGACCCCCGCAGAGCGGCTGCGGGAGCAGCAGGCCAAGACTGGTGCGTGTCATGTGAAGAGTGAGCATATCAGGCACTCCTTTCATGCTGAGAATGGGCATAGCTGCACACAACAAGCACACCACACATGTGTCCAGTCGGCCTGGCCATCTGCATGCATCATATACCCATCATGTATGGTATATGCAGGCTGTGACGTCTAGCGCTTGCGAATCGTCCCACAGGGAATGCACGTGCTACAGGTTCACGCATGTGCGCCCAAGTGACTTGTTGCAGCCGTGAGTATTGTGCATGCGGATCAGTGTGGGCAATTTGTGCTGCTCAGGGCTTACGCTGTGGCTGTGTGATGTCGTTGCTGTGAGCGGTAGACGTCGAGTTGTGCTGCATAGAGGCTTGTCGTGCCGCGTGCTGCAGACCATTGTCCATCCTATACTCAAGCAGAGTGATGTATCAATAGCAGATCCATGCTGAGCATGCAGGGCCACATGTGCGCGCAGCTGCATATTTGCTCTTGATGTCTTTCTTGATGAGTCCGCAAGTCGGCCGCGCCAGCCGTGTCATGTTTTTTCCAGCTTCCCACCACCTGTCTGACGCCGGACCTGCATGCAGCGACCAAGCCCACCATGGGCGATGACGAGGCGTATGACTCAGACGAGTATGACGAGGCGGTGCTGGACAAGGCGCAGGCCGGCGGCCATGCCGACGCGGAGGACTGGGGCGAGTTTGAGGAGCAGGGCGAGGACTGGGGCAAGTCCGGCGCTACCGCACTGACGGCCAAGAAACGCGCCCAGCGCCTCGCCGCCGCCGAGGGCCGCATCTACACTGTGCAGGCACGCCCCCGGCTGCGCTGCGTGCTGTGCGCTGTGGTGATGCCGTGACTCTGCGTGCCGCACTCTTGTGCAGAGCTACCCGAAATTCTGGGGTGCACGGGGCCGGCTTGCTGTGCTGCGTGCTGTGCCCTCACCGGGGCGATACAGAAGAGCAATACGTATGACATGCACTGTCAACACGTGGGATTCTGCTGCGGCCGTGAATGTGGCGGTGGTGCAGGAGGCGCGTGAGAAGCTGCGGCAGCTGGACGCCGCGACGTCGGCGGCTCAGGGGTGGCTGAGGGGTCTCACGACGCGGCAGCGCCTCGCGGCGATGAACACCTTTGCATCGGTGTACCCGAAGGTGCCACAGCCGGGCGACAAGGCTGCTGCGGCCCCCACGGCTCCGGCGCCGGAGGAGCGCGTGAAGGCCGCCAACCCCCTGGCCATCCTCACCCAGGGCCTGTGGCAGGCCCGACCCCACGAGCAGGTGTGCCGCTGCCGCGTGCATGCTACGCATGCGAGTGCGCAGGTCTTGAGTGAACAGGGAACACGTACTGTCAGACAGTGCCAGTTGCCAAATAGATAGCGCCAACCAGCATGCAACGATGCACACATGTCAACCATGTGACCAGTCCATCCGCTGTCTCTTCCTGTGAGGGGCATTCTGCACCCAGCGCAGCGGCGGCTTTGAAGTCGTACCGGCAGATCGGTCGCTAGGTGTCACTGTGAAGGTGGGGAGGGTTCCCGCCCCCAGGTGATCACTGTTCATTGTCACATTCGTGCAGTGCTCTCTCCCATACCTTGATCATGTTGCTGCTGCATTGAGTAATAATACGTGGATGTCGCAGATTCAGCGCGGTGCATGCCACGTGCACTACGCAGAGCCAAATGTGCATGCTCTAAAACTAAGCACGTTGCTAATGGCCACATCTCGTTCGCCTGGCCACCTGTTGCTCATAGGTTTGAAATGGGCCAAGATGGGGTTTGCAAAGCTACATAAGAGACGGGGAGAAGTTCCCATGTGGCAGTGGGGTCGTGTTTGGTGCTGCGGGAGTGGATGGGGGTGCCGGTGTGTGCAGGAGGAGGAGCGAGTAGCAGTGCAGGCTCACTTGCAGACTGCCACCGCCGCAGCGCGCGTCATGGCACAGTCCGCCGGCGATACACCGAGCCCCGTGCCGCTGATCAACTTCAGCGACGCATGGAAGGCAACCGACGGCTTCTCATCCTCGTGTGCTCCTCTCATGACCTCGTCCACGATATCGGCCATAGACACACGCCGGCGGTACGTCGCAAACGCGCTCATGCATGCGTGCAGGAGCCTGCTGCTGGAGGACGTCTTCGGAAAGGTGTTCCGTGCGGACATTCTCGGTGGCACACATGCCCTCCGCGTGCTCGACTCGAGCAAGTATGACGCGGGAAGCCTGTCCCGGTATCTTGACGCCGCCGCGCAGCTCGATCACGCTCACGTTGTGCGCCTGAAGGGCGCCGCCCCGGACCGTGGCATGCTGGTGCTGGACCTGCCAGAGTCCGGCAACCTGCTGTACGTGCTGCAGACGGCCGTGCTACCGACCACGGAGCGGCTCGGCTGGAACGGCTGTGTGGACATTGCGCTGTCGATCGCCTCTGCGCTGCAGTATTTACACAACAGGCCTAAGCCGATGGCGCACGGCCGCCTGAATGCTGCCACTGTCTACTTCAACCGGAACGCCGTGGCAAAGGTCGGAGACGTGGGCCTGGCGGCTGTCTGTGGGTCTGAGGACATTGCCGATGACAAGCTGATGGCTCGGGACCTGATTTCCCTGGGTACGCCTGTCCTGCCTTGAGCTGTGAGACACTGGTGTAGAGGGCACCAGGGTGGGATGTCGCGAGCTGTTTGACGGTGAACAAAGGCCTCAGGAGAACATGGGCGTGAGAGAAGCACACGCTGCAGGTGAAATTATGATGCAGCTCCTGACTCTCAACACTGAGCCCATCGATGACGCAATGCGCAAGTCCATTCTTGCATTCGTCGACTCTGGGCAGCACATCAAGCCTTCATCTGCGCTGAGCTGGCCGAAGTCGACAGCCGAGACATTCGAGATGGTCGCGGTGGCGTGCATGCGTGCCGGAGAGTCCGAGGATACGGCCAAGGCGCTGAACGACGGCGTGGTGCCAGCGCTGCAGAGCATGCGGGGAGAGACCGTGCAAAGCCTTTGGAAACAGTCAGGCGCAGCTGCAAAGCAGCGCGCCGATGGCAGCTTCATTGCACCTGCCGCGTACAGGTACGCGGTTGGCCAACTCCTGTCACGGATGTTTTGATTTGATTTTTTTTTTTCATGCACTGGCAACGTGAGCAGCTATTCGCATGCACCTATCTGACATGTTGTCAATCACATCGTGGTGACTGGTGCAAGTATCCTTCAGTCAGCTGCACGTGAACAGTAAGGTGCATTGTGGGTTTCAAGGCGCTGCCTCATGCAGACGGGATCCATGTGGTGTGGCAGTCATAGCACCCACATCCGCGTATGCACTGAAGCAGAGGGGAGCAAGTACACATGCCAGCCACATGCGAGGCATTCAAAGCAAGTCTGTGTTACACATGCTGATACCGGTCGCAGCCAACAGGCCTCGCATGCTGCAGGTGTCCCCTGACTGGCGAGGTGATGTTAGATCCAGTCCGTGCAGCCGATGGGTATGTGTATGAGCGGAGCGCAATTGAGCAGTGGCTGGCCCTTGGGCGCAAGCGCTCCCCAATGACAAACACCCCACTCCCGCACCCATATGTCATCCCTGACCGCGAACTGCGCGCTTCTGTACAGGCATGGCTGCAGAGCCAGAATGGTGCCAGTGCCCCAGTCGCAGCGTGATCTTCGACCGTACTCCAATCGGTGGATCAGTGCTGAGGGAGCTCAACTCGATGGCATGTCGTGGGTACACAGCCAACGTTGATGCAGTACATCATACGTGAGCTGAATGCTCATGAATCGTGTGTCTTGCCAGCGGGTACAGCAATTTTTCTTTGTGGAAATGTGGCCATGTTGCCGACAATTTGCCAATTCATCTTAATATTCTTTCTGACTGTAGGTCAACGTAGCAGTAGCACAGCATAAGGCTTTATATCAGTTGCATCTATATCACGAAACAACGATTTACAATTTTTGTAGGAGGCTTGATACTTATAAGTCTGATTGATTATGTTTGACAAGACTCCTTGCTCTGACATCAACATGTCAACTCAGTGTTACAATTTTTCCCAGAATAAGTTGAAATATTAACTTGGCTACGGTACACACAATGCGTGCTACCATTACTGCACACTTGAGCTGTTCCCTCCACTTACACATCTTGGGTTGGGAATTTGGTTCAATAAATGGAAGAATCATAATGCCTGTCACACTCAATATTAGCAATTCCACAGCACTGACAAACAATCACAGGAATCTCCACGGGAAGGCACACACAAAGCACTCAGCTTCCACATGACAAGCATGCATCCTTGTTTTCTAGCGAGCATACCATGGCGGCCATTTGTGCCTCCTTTGCCATATCCACATCAAGTGTCTGACTCCCTTCAACGTTGGAGGGAGCGTTTCCCAGCGCAGGTCGTGTGGCAACAATGCGGTTCGCCACAGCTTTCCCCAATGATGGAGACGGTGCAATTGCAACACTAGCCTCATTCTCCTTGAGATCCTCTTTCCCCAGCGAGCTCACGCCAAGGATAGCTTTACTTTGAGAAAGTCTGTTTCGTGCTAGCGCTTGTTGATCAACCTGGAAATAAGAAGTTAGTCGTGCACATTGTACTTCGGTACACATAACGATAGAGAGACAGACATGCTCTTGCAACTGGCGACAACGCACTGTGAACTTGATGGCATCAGCCGCAGCTTGGGTACGCAGGTAGTACATGCCAGTCTTCAGGCCCTGGCGCCATGCCGTGAAATGTAGGGATGTAAGCTTTCCAAAGTTGGGGTCAGGGATGTGAACGTTGAACGATTGGCTCTGGTCAATGAATGCCCCACGGTCTGCAGCCATCTGAACCAACTCTTTCTGTTTTATTTCCCAGACTGTCTGGTATATAGCCTTCATGTCAAAGTCGTACTTCTCAACAAGCTCCTGTGCAATTTCCTCATCAAAATGAATTCCCTGCAGGACCAGTGAAAAAGTGATGGCCATTGCCCTGGCTGCTACTGACACCAGCACATTACATGTTGAATCATCACAAGACACACCTTGACACTGCCATTGCCCGCGACCAGCTGATTTTTTATGTCGGAGCTCCACAAACCCAGACGTGTGAGATCATGTAGGAGATGCTGGTTGACCACTGTGAACTCACCACTCAGGACACGGCGAACATAGATGTTAGAGGTGTATGGCTCAAAGCATTCATTATTCCCAAGGATCTGGGACGTGGAGGCTGTTGGCATTGGTGCAACAAGCAGTGAATTACGAACCTGCAACCCAGCAGGTCTAGCTCAGAACGTTTCTTGGTGGTACTTTGGTCACATAGATGTCAGTGTTTGGAAGATTACCCCATGCTCCTTGATACTGGCACGCAGCCCAGGCCAATCCCAGCGCGAATCCTTAACCGAGACACCCCACATGTCAGGCTGAACAATCCCCTTGCTCATTGGACTACCCTCATATGTGACATATGGTCCCTGTGTCTTGGCAAGTTCGTTACTTGCCTTGAGGGCAGAGAAGTATATGGCTTCAAAAATATCCCTGCAGAGATACGATCTGGTGATACACGACAAAATGGCAACCACTCAGCATAAGATACAAGCGTATTTTATACAATTATCAACTGGAACGAGTGCACACTTGTTCAGTTGTTTTGCTTCTGCGCTATCGAAAGCTAGGCCAAGCAAGATGAAAGTGTCAGCCAGCCCCTGGACACCAAGCCCGATGGGGCGGTGTCGCATATTGCTGCGGCGTGCAGTTTCCACGGGGTAATAGTTGATGTCAATGACCTTGTTCAAGTTGCGGGTCACAGTTTTCACGACATCTGCCAGCTTGTCAAAGTCAAACATGCGACCCTTGTGATCCAAGGATCCCATCAGCCGTTTCGCCTGATGGCTTGCATCGAGCCCCCTTTCACGGACGAACCTGAACACATGCCATAATAAGCATGTGTCCCCCAAAGATCCAACAGGAATGCATTGGATGCCTTGAGCTCACCTGGGGAGGGCGATTGATGCCAGATTGCAGACTGCCGTTTCGTCCGGAGCCGTGTACTCAACAATCTCTGTGCAGAGATTGCTGCACTTGATTGTGCCGAGATTCTGCTGGTTGGACTTGGCATTGCATGTGTCCTTGAACAACATATATGGGTTGCCTGTCTCTACTTGAGCCTCTAGAATGGCAAACCATAACTTCTGTGCGGGGATTGTCTTGATCGCCCTGCCTTCCCGCTCATACCTATACAACAATCAACCAATTGAATAAGGCACAAGGCGGACGGACTTCAACCTCTCACAGTCTACATCAATCTACAGCTTGGGGGTCACACTTTGTGTACAACTCTTCAAATTCCTTACCCCAGACATCTGCCAGCCCTGGCGCGCTGTTGGGGCAGAAAAGGGTCCAGTTCTCATTCTGCTCAACACGGAGCATGAACAGGTCATTCACCCACAAACCATAGAAGAGATCACGTGCCCGAGACTCCTCCTTTCCGTGATTTTTGCGAAGATCCAGCCAGTCAAAGATGTCAGCATGCCATGGCTCCAGGTAGATTGCAAATGCACCCTTTCTTTTGCCACCACCCTGGTCAACGTAACGCGCTGTGTCATTAAATACTCGAAGCATTGGCACGATCCCATTCGACGTTCCATTTGTTCCTCGAATGTAACCTTCACAACATACATGCTGTTCAATAAGCTTTTGCGATCTCTGGAAATCAACCAGAACCATGCATTCACTTGCACGTGGGTACCACCACGAATCACAAACAGGCACAATGGCTGAAGAAAATACGCACTTCCTACTGCTCGAATGTTGTGAATGTGCAATCCGATGCCACCTGCTGACTTGGATATGCAGGCACATTCCTTGAGCGTGTCATAGATGCCTTCGATGCTGTCATTCTTCATAGCGACCAGGAAGCAACTGCTCAGCTGAGGGTGAGGTGTTCCTGCATTGAACAGCGTGGGGGATGCGTGGATGAACCATCGCTCACTCATCAGCTGATATGTCTGGCAGGCTGCATCAATGTCCTCCTTATGGATACCCACAGCAACACGCATGAGCATGTGCTGGGGGCGCTCCACAATTTCTCCGTTCAGGCGCAGAAGATATGAGCGCTCAAGCGTCTTGAACCCGAAGTAGTCATAATCGAAGTCTCTGTCGTATATGATCTCAGAATCCAATCGCTCAGCATGCTTTAGAATGATGTTGTGAACATCTTCAGCTATCAGAGCAGAGCTCTGGCCTGTAACAACACCCACTCATCAGAATCTACAGGTCAGCAATGGCGCAGTGACAGATCAGAAAACCCATGCAGCTCCTTTGATGCCAAAAGACATACGTCTAAATACAACCCTAGAAATAGTCGCAGTCACCCACTTTTGAAGACAAAACGTGAATGCACTACATAAAGGCAATGTATCTATTCAAATTGAACAGGGAAGGCCGAAGCCTGTGTAGCTGACAGCACTGCGCCAGCAGCCAATCGGAAGACGTTCGCGGCGTGGGTCAACAACAGCCCCAGCCTGAGTTCAAAATTTGGCGAACAAACCAGAAACTACATTTTCCATGCTATCGATTGGCGCGCTTCCCACAATCCCATATAGAGAGTTATATTTTGAACTATGACGGGAACAGTAGGCGAACCTGTCTTTGGATTGGTATGCCTGTAAAGCTTCTCGATGGTGCCAGAAAAAGACTTCATGGTATTCTTATGCAGGTTGGATATGGCGATGCGCGCAGCGAGCACGGCGTAGTCCGGGTGGGAGGCAGTCAGCGACGCAGCTGTCTCCGCCGCAAGCTCATCCAGCTCTGAAGTTGTGACTCCACGATACACACCTGCATCACGGCATAAACGATCTCGCTGATGTGATTGCATTTTCCGTCCAGGTGCTGATGTAGCTGCGATGAAGGGCTAAGCAGCGCAGCATGCGCGACACGCACGGTGATCGAAACATGAATGCCAAGGTTGGAATAACCAAAGACGTACTGAAAGAAAACACGTAAATCTATGCGAATCATACCAGCGGTGACCTTCTGTGCGACAAGAATTGGGTCCACGAAGTCTGTGTTCAGGCCGTAACACAGCTTGACGATGCGAGCCGTGATCTTGTCAAATTGGACTGGCTGTTTACAGCCATTGCGTTTGACGACATACATAGTCATTGTCGGTCCACTGATTGAGTCTCTGTCTCAGGTGGGATGGTGTAGAGTTTGGACCAGTGTATGTTTCAAAGACAGTGAACAAAGTCGATGCACTGGATGGGCCGCTGCTGAGTAAGGTCCAACGGCGTGCTAAGTAGTGAGAAACTGTTGGACTCGCTATTTACTACATTGTCGATGGGCTCGCGTCCAAATTTTAAACAAATAGCATGATGATCATTCCCGCGCGAATTCAAGGTGGCTTCAGGCGCCATCACGTCGGCCCAACAAGACGATGCGGCCGCGTAGAAGAAATTGGGAAGAACCGCTTCGTGCCTGCTTCCGGCTGCACAATTGATGTGAGCTAACAGGTTCCGTGCCACAATCCAGCATGGATCACGTCTCCCGACGTTGTATGGTCAGCGAGGTATTCGACGTTTGGGGCCAACGAAGCCTTCTGTGCAAGCAGCATGCCGGTGCACTTTATGCATACGCATGACGTGCAAGATTTCAAGATGGGTTCTGAAGCTGCCTAAAGGTACCTTCACTTGCTCGTGGCGTTGACCCAGGCGCGCACAGGTTCGACTGGCGAATTGCACGTTGCAGTTTCTCCAAGCAATTGTACGTGAACCAAAGATGTGCCTTGAAATAATCGCACATGTTTAATTGCTTCCAATGCAGCGTTTGCTAGGAGTACAGATGAGTATGTGCAGGACAGCCGCTGCAAGTGCTATCAGCTACACATTCTATGCTTGGACGATACCCTATCCAGTACAGCGTCAGTAGACTTCCTCTTACAGCATGTGCTGCGAAGCGCTGAGGCAGTATTACCATGCACCAGCTGAAGTTTGCAATGGTTTGCTATTCAAATCAGAATCGCTCCATGGAAGCACACAAGGTCCTACAGGAAGGCGGATGCAATGTGGTATCATATGGCGTGGGCACTTGTGTCAGGCTACCGGGTCCCAATGCATATGAACCTAATGTTTATGAGTTTGGCACGCCTTACCAAGCAATATTGGCCGACCTACGGTCCAAGCCTGCATCTGACCAGCCACACTACGAGCGCTTGGGCTTGATATCTATGTTGGAACGCAACATGCGTGTAAAATCAGCTCCCGAGAAATGGCAGCTCTCTGCCGATGATGATATCGATGTGGTGGTCACGTTTGAGGAGCGGGTCATGGATCTGCTGCTTGAGAACATGGCATCACGATCAGTCGAATCCATGCGGCCTGTCTTAGTTGTGAACCTCGAAGTTCCGGACAATAACCGTGAAGCATTAGCTGCAGCACCACAGGTGAGAAGGCCATATTTGTTCCTTCACACCATCGCATGTGCTGCTACCCTCTGCCGTGCCCTTGCACCAGCTCACTTGATTCAATGCAGCGCTCGCATGGTACAGACACTGTACAGAACCTGAGAGTGGACGTCCACATGTTTTGCAGGCGCTGACTCTGGCCCGAATGCTGCAAGATGCAGAGGACTGGATCGGTGATGCACCAGAAATTCTGAGCTCTTTCGAGCAAAAGACTCGCAGGAAGACCCTTTTTAGCTATGTATTCTTTTGACAACACCTGAAATGTGTTGCCAACGCGTCACTGTATGAGATGCCTACATCAGTAGCAATGTGACGCATGCTGTCTCCATGGAGAGCTCTGGCTGTCAAGTTCATTGTATGTCGTTAGGACAGCTCTGTAAGTTTATGCGTCGGGTGCCATAATGATCAACGGTCCCGAAGAACTTGCACCACAAGTTTGTTCGTGTTGGCCCTTGGGAGTAAGTTGTAAAGCCTGCAAGCCCATCTGAACTAGTTCAGGTGCTGCATCCGCGGGTGCATCGTTGGCCACCGTCGGCGCCACTCTTCATGTGCATGGCACACCATGAACGCACGATTGATCATTCTTTGCATGAAGAGTACAGCGGCACGCGTTCTCACACAGAAGTCACACGCAATCCCATAGTTCTGCATAACCGTGGCCACGAACGTCCCTTCGTTCGAACTATCGCGACTATTGAATGCGACGTTCTGGTGGCGCGCCGACTAATTGTGAGACGAGAATAGCTTTCTGCGAACCATTACACAAGAGTTCAAAGGCGAATAAAGTTGTTTACGACTGTGTTTACCATTTGTGTTTCTGCCCTTACATTGTTAGAGTGTTTGAAACGGCGGACACCATGCTTATGTCAACGACAGTTCGATGCAAGACCAACAGCCGTGCGGCTGCGATTGCCGGTCGCCGTGCAAGTGTACGTGTGCAAGCAGTCAATGTTGAGGAGCTGAGGTCCGCGAAGGAGGAGTGCGCTGCGCTGGTCAAGAAAGCCAACTGCGCCCCGATTGCTGTCCGTTTGGGTACGGTATCTGAGCTGCCATGTGCCAGGACACATGTAACACAGCATCTTACAGTCCCGCTATCGATGCTCAAGTCGTGTATTGTGGTGGATCTTTCGCTGGTGTACCTTTCGCTGGTGCACCACGAAATTGGGTGCGTCGCGGTCAACATGCCATACGAGGCGCACTTGACAGACGTGATAGACGCTGCAAAGCAGGAAGGTCGTATCAGGTTTGTCAGATTCGCACTGATCCTGTCAGCTAAAGAGCTGCTTGTCCAGTTGTCTTCCGTTCCTTCCCCGGATCGTTTGTCGAAATTTGCGCGAAGCCGCTGTTGGAGATTCTGTCGACGTCATGACCCACACTAAGCTCCCTGCAGCTGCTCGCAGCAGATCCCGCCCATCTTTCACGCATGCTCGCAACATGATATTTATTTGGTGTTGGCGTGTGCAATAGTATGTAAGCCCGATGTTGATCAATTGCTCTGCAAAAAAGGGCATTGCAGCTGCGCAGGATGTAAAGAGACTTGGCTGAAAAGTCAGTGCTTTCAGCTGCGACTGGCTGCTCACGGTGTGAATGTGTGTTATCTCAGCACGTCCTGGTCAATGGAACGCATTCGTTCACGTGGTAAGTATCAATGGGCGACCTTACCTGTATTGAGAGGCAAAGGCAGACACCTTGTTGACTTGTGCACGCGTTCTGCATCTCCATGAAAAATCTTCATCAATACGAAATAATGTAAGTGCTTTCTGCAGCGTGGCACGATGCTGGGACGTACGACAAGAACACAGGCAACGGTGGTGCTACCGGGACAATTCGATTCACAAAAGAGATGACAGCTCCACCCAATGCTGGCTTGGATCTTGCAGTGAAGCTGATCACCAAAATCAAGAAGGACCATCCCAGTGTCACCTGGGCTGATCTTCTGCAGTTGGCTAGCGCCACAGCAATCGAGGTACGCTTTTGCCCTCGCGTTTCGTGTGTACTTCCTTGGCTTGGCTAAGTCATCTGGTCATTCATGGTCGCCCGGCCCTGGAACATAAAGGCTTTCCCATCATATAGGTAAGCAGGTCTTGCAATACGATCGATGCTCATTGACCCTCAATGTTGGCTATTGTCCAAGCATTACACGCCAGTCCAGCATTGTTGGTAGGCATTCAGCTTATGCTCTCTGTGCAGGTGGCTGGTGGCCCAAAGATCGACATGCTGTACGGACGTAAGGATTTAGAGGAAATTGAGTGTGGCGACACAACCGGGCTGCCCGCTGCCGCCGGGCCTTTCCCGGACGCCGACACTCCTGCAGGTCACTTGCGTAATGTGTTCTACCGCATGGGCTTCAATGATCAGGAAATTGTTGCCCTTTCTGGTGCTCACACTCTCGGCCGGGCCTTCAAGCAGCGATCTGGCATTCCGGACGTGGACTCCACGAAGTACACAGCTGACGGACCAGGCACCAAGGGCGGCCAGAGCTGGACCCCAGAATGGCTTAAGTTTGACAACTCATACTTCACAGAGGTTAAAGCGCAGATGGACCCAGATCTGCTGGTTATGGAGACCGATGACTGCCTGTTCAAGGACGAGGGCTTTGCGCCATTCGCAAACAAATACTGCGAGGATTCGGATGCTTTCTTCACGGACTATGCAGCTGCACACAAAAAGCTTTCCGAGTTGGGTGTCCACTGGGATGAGGGTGGACCGGTCAGCATTTAAGGCAAGGCCAGTACATATATAATCGGGTATCGCGTTGACGTTGTTTCGGTAAGGGTGTATCTGAGACAGGTGCCCATTGCACAGCCAAGAAATCAGGAGTTTTCCTGAGCTACTAGAGACAGCTGTAAGCTGCTGCATTTCCGAGATGGATTTAGTTGCGATGCTGTGTCCCACATGCATTCGCTTATGCTGAAACCACTGTGCACATGTGGCAAAAAAGTGGTAGCAGGGCCTGCACACCCCATGGCAACATCTGTCCTGCAAATCCATGTACCGTTATGGCAGCTATCATGTGGTATGCAGTAGATGTACAGCTGGATCACCTGCTTCATCATGCATAAACATCGGCAGTTGAATGTGTGTGGATGATGAATACAGGCAAGAATTACACCAACAGTGATGAAATTGAAGGATAAATGAAGAACCTGCTACGTCTGGAATGCAGACCGCCTGGCCTGTACATGCGGCACAAAGCTCCTGCATGTGCTGGACTCAAGCATGTGCATGACAAGGCCCGGCACCACTATACTCAACGCAATCTGCATCCACATGATGCCACACATACAGCCTAGAACAACCAGCCCCAACCCTGGATGACTACAACATCTCACAGCTGTTGATGCTGAAAAACACACAGTAACAAGCTGTACAGGCACATTGAGTACTGCCCGTAGCTTAATGGAGCACAAGTAGCATCCCACCAGCAGTAGACCCTGCGTCACCCACATGAACAGTGTAATGTGCAGCTCCAATTTCTTGACAAGAGACCAGAGCATCCACGTGTTTGCAAAGGGAAGCAAGAAGACACGGTAGACTTGGAATACACATAGCACAAGGCCATAGTTGAGGTAATGGTCAGCCCACAGCCACCGCAGCAGCAGCAGCAAGATGTCAAATGCTGCCACAGCCATGCACAGCAGCACCGCAGTGATGCTCTCATGAGGACCCGCGGCTTTGCTGAAGTACGCATACACAATGCACATCGAGATCAGGTTGAACAAGAAATCTGACCAATTCAGGTCAATGTGGTCCACAACGTCCTGCACAGCATTCCACGACAGCTGAGCAGACCGGACCTATCTCATCCGGGCGAGCGGGCCTTCATGCGCTCAGCCTCATGCATGGTGCCATTCGACGTTGGCACTTGTGCTGTCATGACAAGCGGCAGCGCACCGGTGCACGGCCCCGCTTTGTTGCAGGTGGGGGATTGTCCATGCGTTGAGTTGTCTCGGCAAGCTCCCCCAGCAGCTGCTCTTGAATGCGCACGCCCATCATTCTGACAGCTCCGCCTTTTTGCAGAGTGGCGTGTGTGCCAGAATCATCCCCATCCTTCCCTCCTGCTGACGGACCACTGTCCTGCAGCGGTGGCCTGTTCAGGAGGTGAAGCAATGCTAACGCAGCGATGAAAAGCAACACGGCCTGCAGCTACCTAGTTCCTGGCCAAGGATACGCCTATCCAAAAGCTGAGCAGCAGGGCAGCAAAGTACATCATTAGAGCTTGTGTGCTTAAACATATTGGCGCACCTTAGCCGCATTGCCCGCCCTGGATCCCCTCAAGCCACGTGTCTCATCAAGACACAAAACATCCTCCCCACACGCGTTCTTCACCCGCTTGAAGCGGCCTTGCTGGACTGAGAGCTCAGCTGCTAGGGGCGTGATGACACGCTGCACGATGCGCTCGACCTCCATACGGCGTGTGGTGTAGGTCAGGCGCTGTGCGTGCGGCGCCACGAGCTCCGCAATCCTCTGAAGAGTGGCATCTGAGGGAAGTACATCAATGGCGGACGATGCAATCGTCAGGGCTGCGACAACGGACTCTCTGCCAGGGCGATTGTTGATAACTTCACTGGCAAGAACGGGCACTGCAGCCACAGCTCGTGCTCCTTCGTCAGCTAGATTCTGCCAGTCCATGAAATGTGGACCCTGCACGGATAATAATCTTCAGAGGGAGGTGCAATCATGGTAGCGAATGCTGAGCAGCTGCATGGTGTGGCTGCCAGGTGAACTGGGCTAAATCAATACGAGCGGAGCACACCAGGAGAGGGTAGTTGGCAGTGCGAAGGACATTCCGCGTGACCATGGCACAACAGAACGCTGCTGAGCACATGAGTGGCCACGGATGGTGAGACTGGACAGCTATACGGCTGTTTTTGCTGATTCTAAAGAGGCATGTATTATCCCACGAGTATGTGACGTCGTCACAGCCGAGAGCGTCTTGAATGTTGCTACCACTAGCCCCGCTGCCAGCCCGCTGGCGTACACCTGGAGTGCCTGAAGCCTGCCCCTTGCTGCTCGTGGCATCATGGCCTGAGCCAGGGCGTTTCTGGTGCATCTTCTGGCTGTCGGGAGCTGGGAAGAGCAGCAGGCTGCACACAGTTCACAATGAATAAATTGTCATAGTTGCCCGCCGTTTGATTTAACTTCACACATGGGAGGGCGTACTGGACATGAGTGATCGCTGGGATGATGTTATCGAGAGTACTTAGAAGCAATGCAAATGCATCTGCGCCCTTGAGTTCTTGAAGCTCCCGAGCAAGGTTTTGGACAATTTCTTGCTCCATTTCCTCACGCGACTCGGACGTTGACGTTTGTGGCAACATCTGCACCGTACAGTGCGATCCAGAACGGCACACGTCTATATGTTGCTGTTGGCGCAGGCATGAGCAGCAATTGCACGAGACAAACGCAAGAGATGATAACCAGCCCGTAGCATAGGCAGGTTTGAGTGGATCGGCGGCTTCCGCACCTTGTCAGACGCATGATGCGCAGCAAGCTCTTCAACACTGCGCACGCTGTCGCCCTGGTTCATGCTTTGGCTCCATCTATCGTTTCTGACAGGCCCCAGACCTTACATGAGGACGGTGGCAATATCACGTAAATGTAGCCGTTGTTCCGCCTGTAGGTTCGGAGAGGGACTCGGGCGCGCTGCAGCCTGTTACACCAGATCAGACAGAAAAAGGTCCATGTCAAAGAACACCAATCGATACCTGCCCGGCAAGACATAAGACAGCGAACAGCGACCGCTTGCCAAGGGGTACTTTCCTATTTGCAGCGCACGCAGGATGACTATCATGCATGATGAAGCAGTCATCAATAGCATATGTTGTGCTTCCCACGGAGCACATGTACAAATAGTCATTTACATGTCCTCTACTGCAATCGGGCTTCACGATGACAACCATGGTTGTACTGCGAATCCTGGAGTCAACAAGTTCTGACCCTTCATGGTCACGTCTATGCTGTCGAGGCCTTCCTTCCACAACTCCAGGTCAGCTAGCAACTTCTTCCAATCTTCGGGCTCGAACACCCGACGCTCGCATCGCCGAACACTGATGCACTCTTCAACCTAAACAGCAGTCGTGCTTTGCACATATGGCATATCGGCAAAAAGCCCGCTAGCATCAAACTTACAGGGATGGCAGAAGCACGGCCAAACAGTTGTGCGCACCTGGTTGATCCGCCCATCCAACAATTGCTTCCCAAAGGCCTGCACAAGCCAGCCCTCCGCTGTCCCGGGCTCCAGTGCCAATGCCTCCTCCACTGCAGTGAACTTCACTTCTTGCCCTTCCTTGCTGCTACATACTGCCAACAACGCCATCAACCTCATCTGCACGAGCCACACTTGACGCCATGACCGTCACTCATCAGTGCAGTAGAACGCACAGGATGCTCTCAGGTGATTATCTGCCTTGTCGCACATATAACTATCCCTGTAAACTAGCGTCTGATCCTCGGTGTAGGCTCATTCGCTGCCGGGTGCTCGGTCGTACCTTGTCCAGCAGCTCCTCCTCCGTGGTCTGAGCTTGAGCCAATAAAGGAGCAAAACGTTTGCTATCATAGTCTGCTAGCTTCCCTTGCAAGAGCATCTCCAGGAGCGCAAAGATCTCCCCCTGCTCCTTGTCACCCCGCAGCGCCTGGATAGGCGCGGTCTGAAAGACATCGCAGCTAAACTGACCAGGGTTCCCAATGAAAGCCAGTGCAGCACTGCAGGCTGTAGCTTGCAACGCACTGATCTTCTGCTTGTCAGATGATGGGCATGCCAGCAACACACGTGTCTGCAATGAGAACGCCTCCTTCTTCAGCAGCGGGCTGGGATGCATATCCAGCACCCGCGCTATCCGCTCGAAGAGCTCCATGGACTGACCCTCGTCCAGAGCCCAAGCACGCTGCCAGAGGTCTGCTCTGTTGTGCATCGATGCAGCCAGCTGGTTCATCTTAGCTTCGGTCGCATAGTCCAAAATGCGCAACAGCAGGGTGTGCTGGTACTGCGGGCTCTGCCACGAATTAAATAGCTCGAGCATAGCAGACAAGCGGTTCAGCGGCTTCTCTTGCGTTGAGGACGAAAGGAAGTCCATGAGCTTGTCAGACAGCTTGCCTGCTGCTGATTCATCAGAGTCTGAAACGCGAATGATCAGCTGAATAAGCACAATGAATGCCGTCTCCAGTGCATGATCATCTGCGGTTGACACTATCAGTCCAAGGTGTGGTAGAACCAGATTCACCACCCCATTCAGGTCGTTGTCCTGGAAGCAGGTCTGTGCAGCTGACACGAGCCTATTTCCCGGTGTATCCGCAAGGGCTGTCTTCACCTATACATCAGTCACAAGAATAACGTTTCCGTCGGTGTGATTGACGCGTTTATGATGATCCCCAGTCTTGCCGTGAGGACCAGCGAATGGCTGAGCGGTGATTCATACCGCATTTTCCTTGTCGTCAAGCTGCTTCGCTACGTATTGAATGAGGGCAGGAAATGGCTCCTCCTCCTCCGTCTCAACGAGGATGGTCGACATGATCTGCCTAGTGCGCCTCAGGTCTGAACAAGAACAAATCGAGGCAGGTGTGAAATCCGCGACAGGGCAAGCGATCAGGAAACAATAGTGCTTGATTCAGTGGACTTCCAAAGGGTCACCCCGGTCAAAGGCAGTGATTTTCTCGTCGCGGTGATGCCGGGTATGTGCTCGCCGCCACGGCGTGCCATAGCTGACCTTCTCCGAGACAGCGGGGCAGCGGAGCCCCTGACGCCATAGCCCGATTCAAAAATTGTGCCACGGCCGGATGTGCACGTATGCAACGTCCACCTCAGCGGGATGCAATTTAGACGCACATAGCCTTGGCCACTTTGTTGCCCGCGCTATTTTTGATCCAGTGCTGGCCATCGCTCTCACCCCAACGGATTGTCTCAAGCGATTGACAACATGGGTAAAGGAGGACCCAGGTGTGCTTTGGCTTGGACACATGGATGCCAATGATCCAAGGAGCTGGGAATGTACCTGTCAGTCGCCTATGGTGCCTGTAATGGTTCGGCGCTCTGTCCGATTTGCGTGCTGAGCGCCAAGGTCTTATGTCGGAACAAGGCTATCTATAATGTGTTGATCGCACACCGTCCCGCCTACTGTATGTCGATACAATTCTAGGCTGTATTGTCATCTGTGCTTCTGCATGACTGTCGAAAGCCGAGCTCGACCCGTTTGAACTGAGGTCACAGCACGCGTCGCACGTTCGTTTGTTTGCCGGCTAGCACCACATTCTTGAATTTGCCGATGCTCCATAGGTGATTGTAAATGTACTCTCCATCGCTAGAATATCCATGGTGCTGGACCAGTCAAGAATCACCAGTCACCTGCACCGGCTCCCCCCAGCGTTTGATCGTGAACACAAGAAGCATGTCTCGGCAACGTTCCACCCGTTGATCATTTTTGAGGGTGCACGCCAATTTGTGTTTGTGTGCTTGTACTGGAGCAACGGAACAATCGCCAGGAGCGTTTATACGGAACTTTCAGCTGTTGTCTCAGCTGCAGGTACTACGCAGTCCATAATGGTCGCGAGAGTGGTGTTTACAGCGACTGGTCAAGTGCACAGGCTCAGGTCGATGGTTACAGTGGCAATTCACATCAAAGCTTCAAATCCCACGAGGCTGCCTCCAGCTATGTGAATAGTGGTCCTTCGGAGTACCAGCAGCAGTACGGTCAAGTCAACCTCAATGCAGACGGCTACTCTGGTGGCAACAGCAACTATAGCTCTAGCTACTATTCTGGTGGCAAAAGCGGACGATGATTGTGATGTTGGTTCATGGAATGAGCACATCGTTGAATGATTTTCCCCTACTATAACACTATTAATGTTGTGCCTGAGAACAAGCCAATGACTTCACCTGAGGCAGCAATGTCATGGTTGTATACTGGGCTGCCAACGGGCGGAGAGAATGTGTACAGTGGAGCAGGTGCAGGAGTAGAGAACAGAACATGTACAAAATCGATATGGAGAACAAGTTTCCATAAAACGCATCATATTTGTCGCTGTGGGATCATTATGTGATGCTCACTGAAGAGGCTAGCTGCTCATGTGGGTCATGCAAGACCATGGTGCAATGAGTGAACCCCGACCCCAGTGTCAAAATGTGTGTGATGCTGAAACATGCCGTGCGCCTTTTCCTGACTGCACAGCCTACTGTACTCGTAGGCCGTCGTGAAGAGGTTTCATGAAGATAAAAATGCTCACTTGAGCTATTTGAGCGAGGGTTGTTCATGTGCATGGTGACAAGATAAACTTGATCGCTCCTGCCAGAATGAGGTATCATGCTTCACTGCAACAGCATACCACACGAGCCCAGCTATCAAATACGTGTCTTAGCTCCCTACTGTATCTCATTCGAGGATCCTCTTACGAATTCTCACAAAGCAAGACATGAAATCACATGAACTGTGACCGTTTTGCGGCTTGTGCTGTGAGGATCTCATGCGTGTGTTCATCCTTGCACATGGGGTGTTTCTCCGGCAAGGTGATGACAGGTGGCTGGGTTTTCGAGCCTGTTCTCTGGGCAAATGCTTGTGAGTCAGCAATGCTTTGGGCCCGAGGCCTCCTACTGTGCACTCAAATCCCCATTCTCCTTGGCCACCTGTTGAGTGCAGCTCCTGGAGCAGAAGGAAGGCACGTGTGTTGGGCTTGTGACAGATCTAAACGAAGCATGGTGTGCATATCTTGGTTCTGGCTGTAGAGGGCCTATACCGGAATGGGCTTACGATGGTGTCGGCGTAGCAGATACAGTGTAATGATGTGGCCTGTTCAATGTATGCACATTGTTTCAGCCAGATTTTCTGCAGGGCACTGCTCCACAGCACAGCTACGACTGCGCACTGTCTACAAGGTACTGTACGGGTTACATCTGCTGCGTGTGCTGACCTCCCATCAAACAAAGCTAGCTTCACATTCGCCGACGGCATTGCGCGCAGGCGGCCCTACAATAGCTAGCACACTAATGGACCTACAATTGTGTTGGCCAAACGGCTGCCTGTACCCGACTGGCTGCAATACTCCATGCCGTGAGTGCACATCATACATGTGCAGCCAGCCCAGCCCCACCGGTCTACACACCACCACCTCCTGCTTTAAGCCCTGCACAACTCCCACTGTTTGTACATGACTCCATCATACAGGCTTCTCAAAAACCGTCGCCAGGTCACGGCCACGGTTTGTCCCCTCCTTGTGGTGCACTGACGCCTCCCGCAGCGAGTCCAGGTCATGTCCGCCCTTGAACGACCCGTCCCCGAGCCCGAGCCGCCCCGCAAGGCTGCCGCGACTGCCCGATGCGTCCATCGTCCCCACCGTGCCCTCATAACGGTCGTCATACAGGTCCAGCGAGTCCTCTGACGGCTGGCGCAGCAGCGTCATGAAGCTCCGGAAACTCATCGGCCGCGCCGGCTGGCCCATCATCAGCCCCGCCCGCGCCGCAGGGATGCCCACAGCCCCCCCAGCCGCCTCCCCGTACAGCTCATTCAGCTCATCTGCCGGAATGTGGCTCTCGAGCGCGCGCAGGAGCTCCCCAGACGTCACCTTCCCGTCCGCGTCCGTGTCTATGTGCTCAAACGCACGTTGCGCGATCTTCAGCCACCGGTCTTTCTGGAAGCGCTGCAGGTACTGCCAGTCGATCTGACTCGCGATGACCGTCGCGCGGCTCACGGTGTCCTGCCCGCCGCCGATCGACTGCATCAGCCTCAGGATCTCGTCATCGTCTAGGCGATGGCCCATCTTCTTCAGCCCCTTTGCAAGCTCCGGGAGAGTCACCTCCGCCTTGCCTTGCAGGTTCAGGTACTTCAGTACATTCACCACGGCCTGCGCATTGGGCGAGTCCATCACCGGCCGCCCCTTGGAGTCGATCGGACACGACGGCACGTCCCCCGGCGCCGCCTCCTCCTTCATCAGCTCCGCCACCATCAGGTGCAGCAGCGACCGCCGCAGCAGGTTGTTGCGGCCGAAGCGCTGCACGCGCTGTACGACCTGGAAGGACAGCGGCTTGCCCTTCTGCCGGTCGCTCACGTCACCTTGCAGCCACGGGTGCGCAAGCGCCTCGATCGCCGACGGCCGCGCCTCGGGGTCCCGCGTCAGCATCAACTTGACAAAGTCGCGGCCCTCCTCGCTGATGTCCTGCCAGTACGAGCGGTTGAAGTCGAGCTTGTCGGTGAGGATGGAGCGCAGCACGGCGGAGAGGGCGGGATTGTGTGGGTTGCGCTTGTCGTTGAACGGCAGGCGGCCGGTGAGCAGCTGGTGCGCCATGATGCCGGCTGCCCAGGTGTCGGCCTTGGTCGACCACTTTGAGGACAGCGTCTCGGGCGCAAGGAACCTGCATGCAACGGTCCTGATTACTTTTTGCCCGCAACACCTACCGCAACTGTCTCTGCAGCCGCTCGGGCAGCAGGAGGAGGCATCTGGTGTGCAAATCTGAGTGCGATGAAACCCAGGGTGCTCTGATCTTGCTCTGCTTCAACAAGACGCCGAATCTGTGTGTCTCCAGACACAAGCCTCTGCTGAATGCTTCATGCCACATGACAAAAGGGATCTTTCACCCTGGAACTAGCTGCACGGCAACGGAGCAAAGGCGGTTGCGCCCACGCCTAGTCACCAGGCACTGGCAACAGGCACGGGGAACGGGGAGGCCGCACCAGGGGGTGCCTTCCATGGTGAGTCCTGAGAGGTCATCCCCCTCCTGGAAGGGCACAGCAAGGCCAAAGTCGATGGCCTTGATACGCGCGTCCTCCTCCTTGCTCACAAGCATGAAGTTTCCGGGCTTGATGTCGCGGTGCAGGATGTTATGCACGTGGCACTGCGCCAATGTCTTGAGCACGGCCCGCATGTACGATGCCACCTACACACCACTTGCAGCCGTGAGCGTTCAGGCACACACTCGCACAGGCACCAGAGGCAGCCGACAACGTGGACAGCTACATTGCCGTTGCAGGCCGTCCCTCTCGGACCAGCGGGAAATCGCCGGGCTGTGCCCAGTCATTGAGCGAAACGGGGATGCTGCATCTGCATGCCGAAAGAGTGACACAGGTAGCTGCGGTGGTGGAGACAGTGGTCAGTGGTGGCAGTGTTGTCAGGTCAGGGCGGGAGGCGTACCGTGCGCTCTGAGTAGTGGGTGCGGCCGATGCTGTGCTCGAGTTCCCCCCCCAGGCAGAGCTCCTGCACGATGTGGACGTGCGTCGCATCCTCAAACACTTCCTCTAGCTTTGCAACGTTCAGGCAGCTGCTGAGCTCCTTCATTACAAAGACTTCGCGCTTGATGTTCGCAAAGTGCTCCTGCTGCTTGTCGGGCGTCAGCCCCGGCGTCGGCGCCTTGGGAATCGTCTTGCAGGCAAACATGCGCCCGGAGGCCTTGTGCTCCACCTGCGCGACGATGCCGTGGGCGCCACGGCCGACCTCCTTAACGACGTCATACAGCTCCTCCAGGTTCGTGCGGAAGCCCAGCTGCCCGCGCTCTGCATGCATGCAGGTGCTTCATCAGGACTGCATATCGGCTGTGCCCCTGCTGTGCTTAAGGTGCGTCATTGGTGGGAATGTGAGTTTGCGTGCAGCAATTTGTGGATGTGCGGCCTGACGTGGCATGGCATGCTGAGAGTTCTGCTGGCCGGGGAGCGACGAGGCAAGGAGGTGTGCGTACCATGGGAGCCTGCCGGAGAGGTCGGGGCTGAGGTGAGGTCCCGATGGCGGTCCTGCACGGCCGCGGCATGGCAGGCGTCGCGCGCCGCGGTGCGGCCGCGCACGCGCGAGTCCTCTACTTCTGGCCCCGCCTCGACAGGGTGTGACGCCATGCGGCTGCGGGGGCTGGACATGCCGGAGGTCCGAGGGAGAGCCGCTGGCACGTTGAGGCCAACGCTCTTTACACTAGGCGCCATGCCGGATCTGCACATGGTGGATGTGAAGATGTGAGGTGCTGAGGATCTGTGCGGGCGTGCACCTCTGGATGGAGCTCCTGTGGCGCAGCTCCAAGTCCATGGATCTACGCCTTGCAGGACCAGGTGGCGGAGAATTCTTCAGTGGATTCAGCAAAGGCCTGACAGCTCCAATGCACAGCCAGAACACTCTCCTGTTCGGGAAGCAGGGGTGGCAGCAGCCAGGCATTGCGTGATGCCCGGCCCAGGCCCTGTCCGTAGGTGGCAGGAACGCTCGCTCTCGCACGCTGGCGAAGGGGCAAGTTTTCTGGGCAAGTGTCATGGACAATGTTGCACTGCATCGGGCTACCTGTGTACACGACTGAAAGCAAGTTCTGAGGCCAGGGTGACACAACCTGAGTGCGCTCGAACTGAGACTAGATTGTGTGCTGTCCCCGATAGTTTTGCGTAAGATGCTTTTGCGTGCATAGCATGCCGTGCAACTGGGGGTATTTGAACGCTCGCGTGGGTCAGACTCAGTCGATCGGGCGATCATATTCATGCGATATGCACAAGGGCCGGCATCAAGTTTGCATCAGCAACATGGCAGTTGACATCCATAATCTATGCGGCTATTGGTCAGTCCGGCGTGCAGGAAATGCTTCGGATGTGCATCTTTCTCCAGACAATCCCGCTCTAACACATTCGCATGTCGCTGCTCAGCTCATAAACGGCAGCAACACTACTGCTCTGCTGATTCGGGATCGCATGACAGAGCCGCTACAAAGGTTCGATGACTGAGGCGTCGCGGAAATGCAGATTCAGCTGTCACTGTGATCCGACATTTCGAGTACCTGTACTTACGTGATACTGTGAAAGGCATGGAGCAATGCTTTTGACGGTCACAATCATGGGGACAGCACATCGGAGTGCTGCAGTCACTTGTGTTGCCTTGATTGGACCTCGCGCGCGTGCAGGGCGAGGGCACCATATAGCGTTGCTCCACCGCACCCAACACTTCCCACAGAACCGCATGAACATCGGTTGCAATCACCGAGAAGTGTAAGGATTCACACAGTGCTGCTACATATCGACAGATTATCGACAGATAACGGCGTCGATCTACGAGGTGCGGCAGGATGTTGGTGCGCGAATAACGAAGAACGTTCGCCACGAGCACGTCAGCGCTGTAGAGTGCGCCAGGCACTGAACGACAATGCCACCACATCCAGAACAACATTGAAAGTATATGTGTACACTGTGACCAACACAAACATCGAGAAGGAGCGACAAAACTGAGTTCTTGGCGGCTTAATCTTGTGCGTGCTCAACGCACGCATCCTAGACACGAAGACACCGGTCAACCAGTCGGAGTACAGCGAAGAAACACAAGGCTACTAGATACGCCACCGAATGTAAAACAGAAAATCAGTACTCGAAGGATCGTCGTGGTCGCCGTAGCCTGTATACTACGAGCGTGTTGCATGGCCACTGCCAAGGACTGATGACACACCTGCCGGCGTGGCTTTGATTCCGTTGCTGCGATATGGCGTAAAACCAGGCTACTAAGCTGCTTGAAGAAGACTTCGCGCGAACCTTCGATGACTGCCTTTGAAGTAATGGGTGTGTGACAGTTCAAGCGCGGTGTTCCTAAGGTGCTGATGGCGGAATAAAACTGACGTCTTGATGCAGACTACTTACGATGAAGAATCCCAAAAAGGTCGTCGGTGTGCTGTTCTATAGATCCAGCCACAGCGTGCAATGCGGTGGATCGAATTGTTTGCAGATTCGCGGTTGCAGTGCTGACAGTGTTCGTGGCTTCGGGTGTTGCGGCTGATGTGGCGCCTAGGTGGTGGCCAGTCGGCATTGCTGCGGAGGACCCGCCAACGCGGCTGCTGAAGCCATCAAGCTTTTCAGCCGTGGCTTCGTCTCTTGCATCCGCGAAATGAGGTGGCTGTTTCACCAGCCGCCCTGGCTAGGAGAACTTGGGAAGCCGGTGAGTAAGCGCTAGCGCTATCCCCTTAGCCAGGCGAAGACTGCACCACTGCAGCCTCGAGCGGTCCGTCCCAGAACGTGCACAAATGTACATGCAGCTCTACTGCTACGAAATAGCTTCCGAGCTCGCAACAACACCTGTGCATCCTGTCCACATGCCTAGCATACCATGCTGCAGTCCATGTACCTCAGGCAAATATATATGATACCCGATAATGCGCAGCAAAGCATTACGCCTAATGGAGGCTTGCACAAACACCAAGCATGACAGGCCTGACGACACCATGATCAGGCACATGGTTACCGGGACATTGGCAGCTGGGTGATGTGGCTCAGCCGTGGGTACCCTGGTTTAAACTTGCTCCGGTCACAAAGCACAGATCACAATGTGGAATTCCATTGGGGCGAGCACATCATGACACATCTTCCAGATGGCCATCCGTCCGAATGCTGCATTGCGGCATCGTGTATGCGAAGGCATTAGGAACACAGCTGTCTCTCAGTGCCGTCGCTATCAAAATCGCCTAGCCCTGCACACCAACGTACACAGGCGTGGAGTGACTCCACAATGTAAAGTCTTTGACAGCTCGATCTGGTCGGCACACATACGAGTAAAACTGCATTTACTGTTGTTCCGTGCTGAATAACTTCAGGCCTGACTTGAGCAACATAAGCTCATCTACTTCAACACAAAAGACAAGCCAGGGTACAGCCTGAAAAGCACGACTGCTCTTCACACAAACACACACACGCACACACAATCAAATACACACGCGACCATGTCTTATTCTCCGAATCCGCTCCAAGGTCAGCTCGCAAAAGGTCCATTCGCTGTTGTCATCGGTGTGCACACTGCGAGTGGCGCCTAGCGATCGTTTCTCTATATTCTCGCAACAGCCTCTGCTGTTCTAAATCCAGGTCACAGTCCCACCCGTGCACAGTCCCACTCGTGCTGGACCGCTCCCCCTGGTGCTGCAGAGCATCCACCAGCAGCTCATCACAGGTGTCATCACCACATGTGCCACTGCCGGGGCCGCTCTCTTCGGCCTCCCAACCCGAGCACCCCTCTTCTGGGGCTGGTGAATCTGTTCCAGAGGCACACACAGCCTCAGCACCTGCCTCATGACCACGTGCAGTGTCCTCCGCAGCTGCCCCACCAGAACGAGCCCTGCCTGAGGGTTGCATGCTGCCAGAGCATGCTCGACTGGAGGCTGGGGCGGTCGCTGAGGTGGTTGCACTGGTGCGTTCCGCAGACTCCCACGGTCGTGCAGCCTGCCGCTGCAGCAACTCTGCAAGCAGAGCAGCCTTGCAGTAGCCCTTTGCAGCACTGTTGTGTGCGCCAAACATTTCGTCCAGCGCTGCCGAGCCCCCGAATGACAGCATGCCCTGCCAAACAAGAGGGACTACGTCTGGTAGATTCCTTCCTGCCTGCAGCGCACAAACCGGAAATAGTGACAGATCCTATGAGCCTGCGTCTGCATTGAGAGAATGCACATCTGCCATGATATGCCAGTCACTTCAGCGAAGTGGGCTGCTTGAGATGTGGCAGCTTGCATGGAATGACAGCAGAATTGTGAGGGGTTTCAGCATGCATTGTTGCAGTGAAAACCCAACCTTTCCAATAAAACAACCCAAATCAAAGACAACCCCGACAAAGACACCAAGGTGCTTGATCACACAAGAAAGATCCCTGGAAGGACGTAGCATAGCAGTGTCAGCAGCAAAGGCAGATCCGAAAACCATTCTGAAGCAGAAACCAGAGCCCCTGCCAACCTAAACTACACACATGTGTCTCTGACTGTGCAGCATGCACACATCAACCCGCTTGTATGCATGCATCAGTCAACTATGTTGACCCTGCCAATCCCTGCAACTCTGCAAGGCAATACATCATTTGTGACTAGGAAGCAGGTGACGAGGGACATGCGGATGGAGTTGCACCGGGTGATCCTTCAGCTGTGCCGCCAGCCGCATCAGCCGCCGCAGGATGCTTTGCAGCCGAGAGAATGCCAGTCGGCATAACGGCTCAGACTCATGGGCCACACAGCGCAGCACCGCCTGCAGAACCCGCTCCTGCATCGGCGGCCCGTCGGCTGCGGAGCCCGTGCGGGGGTCCAATGCCGGCTGCTGCATGGTCTCCGAGTCGGTACCGATGACCTCCGCCGCGACGTGCTGCGAGTGCGGGGGGAACAGCGATAGCGCCTCAGAGTCAGAGTCGTCTGTGGGGGCAGTGGTGAAGCAGCATGGCGACAGCGGGCCGGGCGCAAGCTCCGACGATGCGTCCGACGCCTGGTGCACCATGAACTGCGGTGCGAGGTGGAGCAGCAGGCGGTCGAGGATGCTGCAGGCGAGCATGCTGAGCTTGATGGCTGCCGCTGGGCTCGAGTTGACCAGCTTCCAGTCTGCAGCAGAGGCAGTCTGAAGCACGCTGGGTACGCAGCCAAGTCCACGTGCCACAACCACAGACTATGTGCGTACTGTCTGGGTGGTGTTGTGCCCGGCATTGGATGTGCTGTTACAACTATTAAGAGGCCAGCGGGACAGGGCAGGGGTAGTGGAAGGTACTAGTCATTAGGCCGCTAGCCGCAAGGTCATTGCGTGGCAGCGCATCAATGGTGGATAAGCAGCAATTGATATCCAGACGAACAGAGGGAATGGGAGGCACCTGCAACCTCAGCAACGCAGAGAGCCATCGCATACAGAAGCTGCGGCTCCGTCAGATCGCGTGGCATGCTGGTTGCGTGCTCCTGCATGAATGTGTCCAAGTCCGTCACCTCCGAGGCATCTGCTTCGAATAGCGCCCGTATGTCCTCCCTGCCTGCACATGCGACGGGCCCCGGTCAGGCCCGGCTGGCCTAAAATTCAAGCACGGTCAGGCCAGTCATTGCTGAGGCGGTGAGGACATGAGGGCGTACTGTGCTTGGGGATCTGAGCGGACCGCCCAGAGTCTGATGGCTGATTTAGGGCAGGCGGGGGCGTAGGGATCGACAGGATGACATAATCATCCTCAATTGCACATGATGATGGCTCCTCCACGAGAATCTCCGGCCCAGACGTGCCCTGTGGCGGCCTGCCTAGCGGCTGGCCAGACAGGAAAGGGTGAGCAAAGAACGCTTCAAATGATAGACGACGATTTGGATCCTTCTGCAGTAGCCGTTTCACCAGATCCTGCAGAACGGGCAGCAGTCGGTGCAGTGCTCAGGTCAGCATTGCTTGCAGTGTCCTGGAGTTTGGTGGCGTGCATGTGTGTCGTGCACAAGTGCAATTTCAAGAAATCTGTCATAGTGATGAGAGAGAACTGTGTTGCAAGCACACCTGGCAAGCTGGTGACAGCTGATCTCGACGATCAAAGGGTAGGAATGCTTCATTGCTGTCGATCACCTTTTTCAGGTGAACGATATTGTTCCCTGAAAAAGGCACATGACCGACAAGCATCTCGAACATCATCACGCCGACACTCCACAGGTCTGAGCGAGAGTCATACTGCTGCTCAGACAGGACCTCTGGCGCCATATAGAGAGGCGAACCACACAGAGTGTGGGCCAGGCGTGCTGGCTCCAGCGCCCTTGCAAAGCCAAAATCAGCAATCTTGACAGCTACATGGGCACCTTGAGATGCCAGGAGAATGTTGCCGGGCTTCAAGTCACGCTGCATACGTGTTGAGGTGAAATATGTTCCGGAAAATGTGGCTGTGCAGCGCCGTCGACATGGCCCCAGGAGGTCAGCTCCTAATAGCAAGATGTACGTACGTGGACAATGTTGCGGCTGTGCATCTCGCGAAGGCCCATCGCCAGCATACGCAATAGACGCCGGGTGGTGTCTTCGTCAAGCCCTCTGCTGCCAGTGCGTTTCCTCGCCTCCAGAAAATCCGCAAGATCACCTCCATCACAATACTCCAAGACCAGGTAGTGGGTGACAGCGTGGCGTCCTTCTGGGTCATGCTTCACAAATACGGGAGTTATATGAGCCGAGGGGGGGCGCTGTGAGTGCCAAATGGCAAGGTGAATGACTGGCTGGAAGGGTTGAGGTGGCTAAGAAGTTGCACAAGCGTGCTTCGATACACTCACTGACTTGAGCTCATCCTGATTTGGACACAGAATTTGCTGCTTCGTTTTACAAGTCAGTGGGCAAGCCTATGCTCATCACGAACCGACGTTAACATACAAGTAACAGCGTTATGCAAGTGAGACCTTCACAGACACCACGATGTAAATATTATACAAATATATGGTTCGCTTTGAGCGTGGCAATTCATGACCAGGTGCCTAGAAAGCAAGACGCACATCACGTCTCTCGTAGTCCAGCAGCTTGACGATGTTTGGATGAACCACAGATCTCAAAATGTTGATCTCCGATTGTAAAGACTGCAGAATTTTGTCTTGCGTGATCTTGTCAGCCCCGATTGCCTTGATTGCTGCCAGGTGCCCTGTTCGCACATGCCGCGCCCTGTAAACTGCACCGCAGCCAGCCATTGACAAGTGACTTGGCGTACAGCACGAGTAGCTGGCTCGAATCTGATGTGATGCGTTGTCCACGCAGGCGACGTGCCGGTCCCACCTTCCACGGGGAGACAACAGATGCAAGCGAATGCAAAACATGCCACCAATTCATGTGCGGCACATGAAGCACCATATCAACAGTAAATTTTCCTGTGGAGCAATTTGATTACAAAGTGATCGCACCTGTGGCAAAGCTCCCTTTCCCTAGGACGCTGAGAAGCTGCCAATCCCCCATACTGTGGAATCGGCTCCCATCCCCCTCAGGAGCATACATTTTAGCAATCACAGCGCGTTGGACGTCCTGATGTACGTGTACACTACATGATGAACACTTCGCTCGCTAGAGCGCGCACTGTGCAACCTTTCCAATGGCCAGAACAGATGCAGCTACACAAGCCCTGGAATTATAAGTAACAGGCCATTCCACCAGTGCACTGCAGTATAGACAGCCGGACGCGGGCCTTATGTGCGTGACGTTGAAGTCCTCCCGCGATAGAGGGGGTGCTACCAGGGCGAAGTTGAGCTAATTGTGCAATGCCATATGCGAAGCCTTCACAAAAGGATTTCCATAGGTGATGCACATGTATATGTCGTGAATATTCCAAGCGTCAGGCTGATAGATCGTGGCATGCCGAACAGGTCGCTCCATGATCAGTGGTGACGCAGCATCAGCGCGAGCGCTTCACGAGCCTGCAGCGCATATTCCCGCTTGACTAGAAGCTCGACATCGGTGCAAGCCCAGAACATTTGAAGTTCCTGAACAGAAAAGATAGAGCTGTATTATCGCATCTGATGCTCTACGCCAGGCTTCCTCTGACATTGCGAGGGCTCACGGTGCACGCATTCGGAGTAAGCGTCTGCCGGTGTGCGACAGCCCTAGGAGGAGGCAAAGTACTTTATCTTAAGCGCATACGTGCATTTCCTGCAGCCTAATCATTGTGCTGAAGTCGGGAGGTAGCACGTGTCAACATGTGCCTGGCATTCTTGGGATGGAACGTTCATCCCGAGTATGCCGCTGTAATCCTCTTCAACCGTGATGAATTCCTCTCAAGGTATGTCACGCTGGTGCCATGTTACATGGAGCCTGTGTTCAGCATGAAGCCTTTTGCCACCTTGCACCTCCGTTTTGAAGTGACACAAGCATGCACGCAGGCCCTCAGAAGAACCGGACTGGTGGCCTGATTCAGGGGTATTTGGGCCACGAGACCCTGTAGGAAAAGGTTCATGGATAGGCCTGTCAACGCACACCGGCAATTTCGCCTTTCTGACCAACTTCAGAGAAGAAAATGTACTTATCCGGACAGTGTTGGTCACGCCATAGTACTGCTGGCACCCAGTCTCAGATGTACTTCACAGACCACTTTACACTTCGGCATCGAAGATTGGATGGTGCCAGTTCTTGAGAGCATTGCTATGTGCCACAACCACCCGATGTGTGCAGGGCCACTTACCAATGCCCATGTCTCGAGGCGCTGTGGTATCAAACTTTCTGGTCGAAGACGTGCGCCCTGAGCAGTACGTTGCTCAGCTACGTGAAAATGACAGCCAAATCGGAGGGTATAATGTGGTTGTCGGTAATCTGCACACAGGGTCATTGTGGGCCCACAGCAACCGAGGCGACCAAGGCTCAGTCCACCTGGGCACCGGGCTGCACGCCATGTCCAATGGCCGCCTGTCAGACACATGGCCCAAGATGCGAAAAGGCCTGGAGCGGCTAGAACCGATGTTAACCACACCCACACCTGATACAGGTGCGCATGGCTGCATTCTGTATCACAGACTGTGCCCGTACAACGGAGCAGCGATATACACTGAGTGTGCTTCAGCTTACGCTCACCTGCCTGAGTGTGCATCAGGTGTCTAGCTCTCCGTGCTTCCATCCTGTTACTTGAGCAACGGAACTTGTCTTGAAGCCACCCTCTGTTTTGTGGTGGCGGTGACACTGGCACACGAAGCACCTGGACATGTTTTTTTACTCGTGGTCACACCACTGTGTCACCCACACATGGACTGCACAGTCTTTTCCCATGAAAAGCACTGTTGAGGCGCGTGGTCACACCAGTGCAACAAAGCTGAAGCTTTACGCACCTCAGATGTTCAGGCGACGCTGGAAGTGTCGGCATTGTCATGATGGTCCATGCTGCTCAGCATACACATGCACAAGCTACACTGCCGGTGCTTGCATTGGTCCTGAAACCTGGTGCGCAGCTTCTAATGTCGCGGAGTGTGCCCCTTGCAGATGAGCGAGAGTTGTGGCAGGACTTGTTTGATGTCATGAAGGATCAGCGGAGGTGCCCCTTAGATCAGGTGCCAGAGACAGGGCTCTCCACGGACGATGAGCACAAGATGAGCTCAATGTTCATTGATGAGATCACCATACGGGTGCGCCTTACCACCCCTGCGGCCTGCGCCCGTCACGTCCACCCGCGTTCCGCCAGTCTAAAGGAAGTCTCACCGCAGTCAACGACTTGCGTGTACAGGGGGACTTATACGGCACCAAGTCTCAGACAGTGCTGCTGGCATCACACACCGGCCAGGTGATGTGGCATGAGCGCACACGAGTAGAGCTGGTGACTGATGGAGAGAACTGGGAGACAGCCAACTACGTTCTCTTTCTAGAGGAGCCAGATGATGGTGACGCTGGCGAGCTCCAGCAGGATCTTCATGCAGAGCTGTGAGTCTGTGAGAGCCGCCACTACTTCTCTGCCAGTCTCTGGTATTTTTGCTTCTGCACAATATTCCACACAGCTGATGCACTATGGCAGATTGCACGGTCCCATCACCATGGCAAGGTTTGCCGCACTCAAGCTTCCCCTTCACAATGTGGCCTCATCCTGGTGCTAGCACAGCAGGCTTGAGTTATCGGACTTGAAGATGCTCACGCAACAATTTTGTAACTCACGCACTGCCTCTACTGTCTGAGTTGCTGACATCGGCCAGAAACTCACATGGCGAGTGCAGTGTCATGGAGAAACTAAAACAGCGCTTTCGTATAGTCTATGAATGCGGACCATGTTGAGCTGCTCAGCTAAAAAAAATGAGATTTACAACAGATTCAAGTGTCATTCGATCTGTTTCATAATTGAGAGCATGCTAGATGTTTGTGTCATGTAAACGTTTCATAACTACATTTGAAATGTAGCCACGACCTGACGAATATCGTGAATGAGTAGGCCTGCCATGTGATCTTACCGCTGCAGTCCACGACATGGACAGGTGCATTTACAACACAGTGGGGACAGCAACACTGGTGCTGGTCGTCACATCAAGCTACACTACGACGAGATCAACCAAGTGACAGTGTGTCCTGGCATAGCCGTAAAGCGATTGCAGGATGATGAGTAGACTATAGACATCGATTACATGGAATTTGGGCACGACACTGTGTCTGCATAAAATGCCTCACTCATGCACGCTGTTGCTGGAGCAATGGTCGCTCCTCATCCTTCTTCACCACGAACTTGGATGGCTCGATAGTGACATTCTTTGTACAATTGTTGGTCTTGTAGATCCCAACAAGATGATCAGCCAGCTCGAACATGTGATTTCGAAGGCTGATCACAACAAACTGTGCATGCCTGCAAACACAAACGACCTGAGACAGCACGAGCCAATTCTGAAGCAGGAGATGCACAGCGTTGCAGGAGCACACTTTGTCTGTTCCTTGACATAATGCGCAACAATCGAAACATTTTTGAAGTCTAGAGCTGCATCAATCTCATCCATGAAGTACAGCGGGGTTGGCTTAAAGTGGTGCAATGCAAACACAAGCGCGAGTGAGCTCAGAGTCTTCTCTCCACCCGAAAGTTGTGTGATGTTTTTCCAGCTCTTCTTGGGCGGGCGGACGCTGAATATGATACCCTGGACGTATGAGCAGTGATCAGCTGATAGGCTTAATTCTGTGACATATGCCACAATCACAGTCAGACGGAATGTGCTTGCACGCCTCCAGCACACCAATGTTGTTCACAGCAAGCAAGATTCATGCCTCTGCAAAAGGGTCCATCGAGTCGACCATCTCCAGCTCGGCGTTGCCACCATTGGTGATCATCTCATACATGTCCTTCACCTGGTCACTGATGATCTTGAATCCTGCAGAGAACTCATCTTGGCGGCGCTTGCGTAGGCCCTCATACTCATCTCTTGCCGCATTCCGCCTCTCTGCAACCCGGTCCAGCTCTTCTTTGCGCTCGTTGTACTCGCGGTCTTTCTCCGCAAACCGATTGATAGCTGTGAGATCCACATCCTTTTGAAGCTTTTTCATCTCACCTTCCAGCACAGTGCACCTGTAAGCACAGCAAAGCTGTGACATCTTGTGCAGTTGGTATGAGGTTGACGCTTCGATAAGAAACGATCTATCTGCACAGCTGTCAGCGTGCACATCAACACGCGCGTGTTCACAAATACACAGGTAGGCTGAAGATGTGCCTCAACCTGCTCGACTGTGGTTACTTGTGTAAATACACAGTACCACAGCACATACATGTACAGCCACCCTGCAGTTTCACATAGCTGGAACAGCGCCGGTGAGATCACAAGATTCGTGAAATGCAAGAATCACCTGGCATCGAGCTCAGACGCGTCCTTGTCTGTCATCTCCTCTATCTCCTGACTAGACGGCTCGCTCGGCACTTGACCGTCGGGAAGCATCTCCACAAGATTTTCTCTGCAAGCGACGATTTTCTCCTGTACTTCTTCAGCAATAGCTGCCTCTTCTTTCGCGGCTGCTTGCTGTTCTGCTAGACTTGCGGTGAGATTCTTGTGAATAGCTTTGATTTTGCTCAGCTCACCTTGCTTTTTCTCAACCTGTAACAGCGGCGCCATCGAATTCTCGCATCGAGTAAGGGCCAGTGACTTCATGTCACGCCAGCATGATACACAATCAGGAGATTCAAAGCATATGTAGCACTTGGACAAGCTGCCGCTGAACTCCAAACCAACATAAGCTGCTGTGTCGGACACACACCTGCCCTTGTTTGTCATCGAGTTCCGTCTTGACTTCTTTGATTTCTTGCTGCAGCTCCATTTGTTGTTGTTTGAGAGTCTCTGCTTCATGTCCCGAGCCCTCCTTACCTTCCAGCAGATCCTTCAGATCTGCCTCGAGGCTTTCAGTGTCGCGCTCCTTGCTTTGCAACTCTGTTACAAGCTTCTTCAGGCTTTTCTGCGCTGACATGATCAGCGCCTTTTGCTTTGCTACCAGTTGTTCAGCCTCTTTGAGATCCTGAAACAGGAGGGTGCTTGTTGTTGCATGGGTGGACTTCTGTTAATATGCACGGACAATCACATATCAACAGCACAGCGCAGAGGATGGTGGTGCCCTGTCATACTGGAGTAAACATGTTCATGTATAGACAATCGGCTCACTGCCTGGGCCCATCCGTATCAAGTCCCACCTGCTTAAGTGTTTCCACTGTGTCCTTCTGCTCCCGCATAGGCTCGCCTCCAACACCATCCAGCTCGGCCTGTACCTCAGCCACGAGCTGCTCAGCTCCAGCAGCATCTGACTGGACCTGCTCAAGATTTTTGTCGTGCTTCCCAATCACCACCTTCAACTTTTGAATCTCTGCCTCAGCCGCTACATCCCCCTGCAGCAGCAGGCAGCAGTCATGAGCACCACCTACGAGGTGCAAGTGGTTCCCAGTCTGGCAGCACTGTGATTCGACCGGGCAAATCAACACAGGGGCTGCCACGAAGGCAAACCGTTAGGGACGCGTCAAGCTCCTGGAGCAGACGCTGCAGCTCTTTGACCTTGCGCGTCCCGGAATCCACGGCCAGGCGGCTCTTCTGAAAGTCCATTGCTGCTGTTTCTTGCGCCTTCACAGCCGCTTCAGCCCGGCGTGCATTCTCCACGGCAGCGTGGCGGTGCTCCTCAAGCTCAGCCTCCAGCTGTTGCAGCCGCTCTTCAGCCGCAACGAGCTCTGCCCGGGACTTCGTCGGGTCTGCAATGACTGGCGCAGCAGACCCAAGGCGCATCTTGCCCCGGGTGATATGCGACCCTCCACCACTCATTGTGCCGTCCTCAGCCACGAGCTCGCCCTACATGCTCACAGACTCTACCCCAGAGCACCCCACATGGAAAGAAGCCTTGTTTGCTGCGAGGTTGAAAGACCATGTAACTTCAAAGTGGACCTGGAATGGGTCGCACCTGCATCGTCACCACCCGGGAGAATCTCCGGTCCCTGCTGCCGTGCCCGATCCGGGATGCCTGGTCGATGTCTTTTGCAACGAGTGTGTGCTTACACGCAAAGAAGAACGCAACACGGAGTTCCTGCCGGCTGCACTGGACCAGGTCAAACAGGCGCGGGATGTCCTCGGGGGTCTGCACTGGGGCATCCATCTCCCGGGTAAGGTGCGCCTGCTTCTCCAGGATCAGAAATGTCGCCACTCCAAGGTCATGCTTGCGAAGGTGTTCAACGCACTGCTGTGCATGGACTGTCGTGTCGACAACCAAGTTGTCAAGGCCACGGCCGCCGTTGGACACCGCTGCATCATACTTCTGACCGATGCTGCCAAGGTCTCCCAGCCTCCCGTACAAACCCTGCATACTGATAAAAAAAATCACTGCGTTGTCACATTGCTGTGCGGCGTCACCCATCATTGGCCACCATCAAACACTGCGCAGACATACAAGGTATGACACCACATCCCACACGCAACAATTGGTCACCGCCGCACAGCACGGCGGCAATACAATACCAAAACATGGAGAACCTGCCTTGAGCTGTCCTCGCTCCTGGGCTTCCAGCAGGCCCCGCAAGGCCCGGCCCTTGTTGCGCGTCTCGTCCAGTGCAGCAGCCAGGCTCATGTGCACGCCTTTGGCTTCAGCCACAGCGCGCTGTGACACCGCCATGTTCCGCTCTGCCTCCTGTGCCAGCTTTGTTGCTTGCGCAGCCTCCTCGAGGTGTATTGCCTGCTGGCCTTCCATCTCCGTCACCCGCGCTTGTGCGGCCTTGAGCTCCTCGGAAGACTTCTCAAGATCTGCCGCAGTTGCGTCTCGCCGGGTGGTGGCTGCAGATGCCTCCTTGCTGAGTCGCTCAGCCTGGTCTACAACCAGCTGGCGTTCATTACTGATGGCCTGCAGTTGCTCCCGCCAGGGCGCCAAAGCTGTCCTTGCCTCTGTCAGCCGTGCGTGCACTTCATTCACCTGCAGTGTAAGCTGCTGTTGCTGTGGACTAGCTGCATCCGGGGCACAGTCGTGATGAAGCTTGGAGTAGGTCCACCTGCTATAGCATCTAGTGACAGGCATGGCTGGCATGGACTGCACTAAAGGTGGCACACCTCGCCCTGAATCTCCTGTTGCATGTCCGATAGCTTCTGAGTGGCTTCATCCAGGTCACTGCGAAACTCTGCAACTGCAGCCTCTGCTTGCGGCAGTTCCTCTGTCGCAGTCTCCATCTGCTGTGTCAATTCTCCCTGCTTCTTCTTAATTGACGTCACTGCAGACTTTGCGGACGCAACCTTTTTCTGCATGCGCCATGAACTGTCAGACAAGCAGTGATGACCACAGCATGCATCTCTCATCATGGCAGCTGATACTCGGTAGCTATGGTTGGGTACAGTCCGTGCAGCAGACACCACACCCGTAGATGCTGTTCACGCTCTTTGGCAGTGGTTGCCTGACGCTCTAGCTCCTTGAGCTTCTTTGTGATGATTTCATACTGTTTGGTGAGGGCTGCTTTGTGTTTCTCAGCAGTTGCAGCCTCCGCCTGCAACACGCAAATATTTAGATTGGCCTCGCGCAGCTGCGATGCAGGTGCTCAACGTAGCTAATACAATCAGCAAGCCAAATTGATCTTTGGTTGCGAACTCAGACACTGAGCTGCACCCTTGGAAGTGCTGTGGCAGCAAACCTTTAGCTGAGCTAGATCTTCACTAGACTGGGTAGCCTTTACACTTTCGTCAGACAGCTTCTTGTCCAAGTCTTCAATTTTGAGCTCCATTTGTTCTATGTTATGTGCACACAAAAGTTTGTAATGCATTTGGATCTTGATTCTATGCTCTTGAACTTTAATTTCCATCCCTCTGTACTCCTCAGCCAACTGCTTGCTTTCCTTGAGCTGCTCCCGACTTTTCTCTACACATCACGTTCAAGTGGAAGATGTGATTGATTTGGCGGAGCAGTGAATCCGTCATGTATGCAGCCATGTGTCGGGCTACCACATTGAGTCTGTACCTGCTGTTTTGACTTTCTGAATCTGCTTCTGCTTCTCCTCAGATAATTCTTCGAGCTTTGTTCCAGCTTCCTTAATTGAATCAATGTACACATTAGTCCCTATGATGTCCTCCAGGTACTCTAGCATCCCTGTATCACCTTCCTTCTCCGCTTTCGGAGGCATCTGTGATATCATCTCCACTTCACCCTGCCATACCAATGTGTGTGAGTGCTTTGGAAACATGCCATCCAGATTCAACGTCGTCCTTTGCAAAATGTACTGCGCTCGTAATTTCAATACGTCACTTTCTCTTACGCAGTCACACCTGAAGGATCAGAAAGCGGTTGTTATTCAAATCGACGCCTTTCGCCTTCAGCAACGTCGTCACCTCTGTAAAAGAGCTTTTTCTGTCATTTACAAAGTAGTCGGAGCTGTTATTTTTGTTTGCCGTCCGCGTGACCACCAGGTCTGAACCTGGCACTTTTTCATACTCATCTGGTCCCTGAAGGCATGCCGCTTTGCATGGGCGCGTCAAGTGACTTGAAAGCATACAAGCCTCTACACGAGAGGCGTACCGTATCGATAACTTCTTCGAAGAACACGGATACCCTGGCGCTTCTCAGGTTCTGGTGGTCGGTAGAGTTGTGGATCAGCTCAGACACCTTGCTGAGCCTCAGCTGCACGCAGGTTGGCAACTCGATGCCAGATCATGATCAATTCTGCCAGAAATTGGCATATTCTTCTATTTTGAGACGCAGCATCAAATAATTCACCAGGATACAGGCAGAACATTCACAGCTTGCATGCTCAGAGCGCACCTGTTTCGCACGCTTCCCAAAGACGAACAGCATCGCATCGATGACGTTCGACTTTCCACTTCCATTGGGCCCAACGATGGCAGATAGAGACTGCATGAGTAATCTCATTGTTTCATCGCGATCGCAGGCTTCAGCAAGTCCATTTACAGAGGCCCCCACGCGCACCTTGTGAAACGGCCCAATGTGCTGCAATCCTGCATAAGACTTGAAATTCTCCAGTTCCAGCCTTGAAATGACGAGGCGTGGCCGGCCAGCACCTGCGGGGGCGTCTGGATCTGTCATGCTAACAAGTAGCTCAGCTAACGAAACGTCATTGTACCAAGAAAGGGTACTGCAAGCACCCGTAACATTGTGCCACATCACACCTTGATCGTTAGCGGAAACATTGCATGTGCCTTGGCCTCAGGTTGACGCAAGCGTGATCAAATGTGCAGCAACTCTCGATAGCACGGTCGAGCTTGGTTGAGCAGCATGCATGGATGACTGGATGCGACCTTTGCCGGGGCCAACCCACGACCCTTGATTCAGACTACACGACCACGAGCGAGGTTTCAAACACGGAGTTCCTCTGTGTTGAGGAGCATCAGTAAGTGCCTCAATTCCCCTGGATTTTGACTGAAAGCCGCCGTGTCGGAGTCTTCGTGTGTGTACTCGAGGACATCACCCCGCCTGCAGCTTTGTGTTCATTATCTGGTTTACTCTAGCTTTTGGCAAAAGTCGCAGTACGTTGTGAAAGTTGCAGCTATTAGGAGTCATGTCTTGGAGTACTGTGACTAGTTTGCCCTCCGGCAGTGTATGCCGTGCTCGCTGTCGACGGGACGCCCTCCAGGCCTTGAGCTGGCGCCAATGCGACAGTGCCGGCAGAGCCGGAGCACGATCACGAGGAGAACCGTGCTGCAGCCAATTATATCATCGGCAGGACTCCGCTCAGCTAGACCATATGCTTGAGCACCTGCGAAGCGGGGCGGCAGGTGCGTAATGATGCTGCTTGACGTGTCTCGGGGACTGCTGCGCGCGGCGATCAGACATCATGCGATGATGTATTCCAATCTTGTTTTCATTGCTAGAACATGGTCCGCCCACAGCGCTCAGTCCGGAATCGTGTGGACAGGCTGGCGGTCGATGTCACGACCTGCAGCCCCTCCGCTCTGGTTTGTGGTCACACGGTCCTGCCGATGTGCAGATACCTCTCCGCAGCGACCTCGGAGTGTATACCTTGTGGGAACAGGGCCTGGAGATCCGGGACTCCTGACCTTGCATGCTGTGCAGTTGATCCAGAATGCAGATGTGCTCTTGTATGACAGGTACGCCCACAAACCAGCTGCCCATTCCCACGTCCTGAACGCACGGCTGAAGGGTTAGGGACTGTTTGGTAAAGGTTGTGCATGACGTCTGCGTTCGGACAGAATTCAGCTAGCACGTACTGCTGTAGGTTGGTGTCGGCAGACATACTACGGATGGCAGGTCCGAGTGCACGTATGGTGTACGTAGGAAAAGAGAAAGGGTACCACTCCCGCACGCAAGAGGAGATCCATGAGCTCCTGTTACAGTTTGCAGAAGCTGGGGCACTGACAGTGCGGCTCAAGGGCGGAGATCCTTTTGTCTTTGGCAGGGGTGCAGAGGAGTCCCAGTACCTTGAGCAGCGTGGGGTGTGCGTGCGTATAATTCCAGGGATCACTGCCGCCGCTGGGGTCTCAGCACTTTTGGGGGTGCCGCTGACGCACAGGGGTGTGGCGACCAGTGTCCGGTTTGTCACGGGCCACGCACGTGAAGGTGGGGCGGACGCTTTGGATGAGACGATTGCTGCAGCAGCAGACCCCAGCACGACGCTGGTTGTGTACATGGGTTTGTCTACGCTCCCAACGCTTGTGCAGCAGCTTGTGTCAGGCGGGCTTGATCCCAGTACACCTGCGTTGGCCGTTGAACGGGGCACTGCTGTCGACTCTAGGATCTGCCATGGCCCGGCGTCCGAGCTGGCTGAGTTGACACAGCAAGCTGGTCTGAAAAGCCCGACGCTCATAGTCATCGGAGACGTTGTCTCTTTGTCGCCGGGATGGCGCATGTGGGAGCAGTCGTACCAACCTCTTGTGATGCCAGGGCCTCCACCTTTGCCCATTGACTTGTCACCGTACCACAAACATGGCGTTGAGGCGCATGCAACATAGGAGCACGCTATGTACAGAGTGTACATGCACGTATGTCTGTCAATTGTCTTGCCAGGGCGAAGTGCTAGTAGGGTGGTCAGATTGCCTTGGTGCCAAACAGAACAGGACTGTTGTTACCCAACTCAGCCATCAGGGTGTGAGGCTTGCGTGTCGTGAAATTTGTAATTGTGATTTCGCTTATTGTCAGGTGTGCGTGTGCAATCCTTGCGCTGCGTCCGCCTGGATTTGGCGCCTGCTGTCTGGCTCCTGTGCTGCGGGACAGAAGCCACGACGATACTCTCGATTGTTCGATCGGTGCTTGTGGCCTGTGGCTATCGGACAACTCTCATACGAAGTGCAAAGTCCTGTCTGCACGAATGCGTGTGCCTAAACGTTTCCGTGCGTAACATGTTTGTACCCAGCTGCGATGTTCATGTGTCAGGTCCCGGTCGTTCCGCACTTGCATCGCTGGGTACCCAGTATCTGCGGGATGTACTAAGTCTGAAGTCACGTTTCGGCCTCAAATCAGAGCAATTGCTTCATTGAAATTGAGATAGTTTGAGACCCACACTTGCGGTAGCTTACGATCTGCAAGCGTAGGCTGGATCAGCATGTATTCAGAGGCCATCAGGTCCGCCAATGCCTGCGGCAGCTCATTTCCCATCCGGTGTGTCATTTGACATCATTTTGTGCTTGTAAAGAACCTTGATCGAACTCAAGTTGGTCCTGCCTGCTGCAAAGTAAGTTTTGTGGCCACAGCACAGCCTAGCTTGAATGTTGTACTTTCAATTATCCCGATCTCGTTTCCTATCGAAAACGCTGCCATGCAGGTCATTGTCAAATCACCCATGCAGAAAATGTGTTCTGGTGCATGCCGGGTCAGATAAGCCTGATAGAGACTCCCTGATAGATTATGAGAGCCTTGAGACAGCCGTACCGTCGTTGCAAAGGCCAGTGAATGAATTACAGCAAGTGAAAGAGGGCGCTTTATTCTCTTGGGCCACGCTGGAAGGCGCATCCTTTACGTTGCGATTGGCAACTGTGTTTGCCCTCGTTTTTGCATTTCTTGGGGGGCCAATTGCGTACCAGACGTTCGATCCATCTGATCAACTTCCTCAGTTTGTGTTAGCAGGAAGTCTCGGTGCTTTGTTGGTCACAACGGTAGTGACGCTTCGCATCTACCTGGGGTGGGCATATGTAGGGGAGCGGTTGCTGTCTGCAACGATTGAGTATGAGGTCCGTGATCCGTTTTCCACGGCCTGACATCAAATTGAAACAGCTGCACTCCCGACCTCAGTGCATTGATCTCGCAGACCGGCGTTTTCGGTGCAGGAGACAGGATGGTATGATGGGCAGCAGTTTGTGAAGCCGCCAGAGGTGGGGCTGTCCAACCGTTCTCTGACATGGATGTTTGGGCATGCGTCCGTGAACTCGCTCAGATCGTGCCAACGTGTCTCATGCCCTTGTCAGCTTTGACATCTGCACGTTAACTTGCGTGCAGGTCCTGGCAAGGGATCGACTCCTGGGTACATACGAGGTGACCCCGGTCATGCGCAAGCTGCGAAAGACCATGTTGGGGACAGGTGCCGGGCTGCTTATATCTGCCGTGCTGCTGGTAGGTACCATCCGTGCATCTACAGATGATGATGGCATGTATGGCAGAGGTGCCGCAGTGAAGAGGGGCCCAATGCCTACCACTGTCACCAACAACGGTATCATATACAGCAAAAACGTGACGGACTTGTCGGTGTTCATGGAAGATGACTTTGCAGCAGCAGAAGAGCAGGCTGCACTGGGGGGAATGCCTGGGTACTGTGGGGACCGGTACTACAAGGCAAAAGCAGGTGTCGATCAATCTGACATGCCCGATCGTCAATGTGTAGTGTACCAACTCTTTGCAGATGTTGAATTCACTGGCTACCTTGTGTGCAGGTGCTGAGGAGCTTTGTGCTAAATTTCAATTCAAAATGAAGCAGTAGTTCTATTTTGTTGTTTGTAACGATGATATATGCTTTGATCATCGTAGCGTTTGAAGCGGGCAGTGAGTGCTGTGTAACATGGCTGGCGTGGGCGTAAATACCAACGTGAGATCGTAGTATGGAACGTAGTTCATGCTTACTGTTGCATTGCCCTGAGACTGTATGTCCCTTAGCCACCCTCCTCCCGTGAAGCATGCGGACTGCAGAATGACGGTTGGAACTTTACGTGATCAGGGCAGATGGCTTGAACGGGCATTCATTGTTTACTGTGTTGTAAGCTGTGAGACGGACGTGCGTCGAGAAATTCAACCGTCCGCACGGGGAGGAGCAGATTCGAGGTGTATCTATGGCAGGGTTGTGAACATTGATTCCAGGGACACGGAAAACACACATCATCGTTCCGTTAATCGGGATGCGATGATAGTACTTGATCGTAGAACTGGAATCAGAAGTCCAAGGTCAGCGCGCGGGAGCTGTGAATCTAGATCTTGAGACCGCAAATTGCGCATTCGGCAGTTAGAGCTTCACATTATGGCCAATGGAAAGTCTGGGGTGCGTGTTTTTGTGAGCGTTCGGTCAAGGTCATCCCTTCCACTTGTGCACAGTGCACCAGAGCACACGGTCTGTAGTTACACAGCGAGCAAGGTCCCCGCCAGCTGTTACATTTTGCAGTTGTATCATGCCGATGTCATATGTCACAGGGGAAAGGGCTTCTTGGGTTTGTCAGCAATGCTGTTGGACATAATCACTCCCGGATAGAGGTGGAGTTCACACATCCCGACACGAATGAGACAGTCCCCACAATTCGACTCAAGGCACAAGGCCAACACGCAGCGGAGGAGATGCCCCTATATGTTAGAACAGATAATACAAAAATTTGTGGACAGGTGCGTTTATGTGGCATTGACATGGCCAGTAATGGCTGCGTTCTGCACTCAGGTGCACCAGCCTACAGGTGAAGATCATCAGCTCGCAAGCCGGAGGCAAACTGGACCACTTGGGCGTCCGTGCACAACTCCTTGGCACGATTGAGCTCCGGAAATCTGGAGTAAAACATCATCAGTTTCTGTCTCTGAGTGTGTTACCTCATCATCATGCATGCTGGTGAACCCCATTTATTCTTGCACCAGCCTGTATCAACCTGGCCGTCTGCATTGCAGCAAGAGAATTGGCGCCAGCGGGTGAGACGCACAGCGAGCAGGCGCTGCCATTCGAATTCAACAATGTTGACGCGTCAATGGACAGCTATCGAGGGCACACGGTGCGGCTACGATACGTACTCAAGGTGACTGTGTCAAAGAGCGTCGGTGGCTTCAATCAGGAATTTCCTTTGTGGGTCCAAAATCCTTGCACAGCTCTCCCGACTGAAGAACCAATAAAGGTGTGGCTCTGCTCTCCTCACACCGTGTACACTTGGACCTGCAGCAAAGCACACGTTCGCTGCATGTTTGCATGAAACCCACGAGCAGGGGCTAGCCTTTGGCCCGCGGTCTCACACCCACAACCACAACAATCTCAAATCTGCATTCAGGTGGCAGCTAGCTTGAACAAAAACTTTGAATGCACATGAGTGCACATGAGTGTATGCTATGGTGTTCTGTTCTAGGTGTTCTGTTCTAGGTGAGTGGTCTGGTGGCACGTGTGACAGTGCCTTGGTTTGTGCCGTGGTCTGGTGCTGTGGCGGTGGTCTAGTGCATCTACTGCGAATGGACGGACTGTGTATATCAACCATCAGTTGATACACACAGACGATTACTCCAGGCGGAACGTCAGACCCGTCACAGGCATTATGCACAGTGGCATCGGTGCTGCGCTGAACATTCTCCGACATGTGTTGGTGTTGTGCAGTTGGAGGTGGGCATCGAGAATTGTTTGCACCTCGAGTTCACATACAGCAGCAGCGTTTACGGAGTTCAAGACTGTGTCCTGGGAAGTGTTCATTTCAAGTTGGTGAAGATCAACTTGAAGACAATGGAGCTGGAGGTACGACGCAAGGAGATCACGACCACCGATTCTAAGGTAGTCCCAGACATTCAGACTCTGTACAAGTTTGAAATCATGGATGGGGCACCTGTGCGGGGTGAGGTTCTGCCAGTGCGGCTGTACTTGAAGCCGCTGGAGCTTTCACCTTCGTATGAGGCGGTTCAGAATAAGTTCTCCATCAAGTACTTTCTGAACCTTGTACTGGTGGACTCTGAGGACCGCCGCTATTTCAAGCAGCATGAAATTACGCTGATTAGGCGCCCTTGACCAGGTGTACCATTGTGCTGGCCTTTGCAGAGTGCATGATTGAGCCGCTGAGCTTCTAGTTGCAATTGCAGTACTTTCTTTTTAGCAGCCACGCTTATTCAGGATGAAGCTATGCATGTATATCTGATCAAGTCATTATTCATTGGCATGGCCTCATCTCATGTTGCGGTGCAGCATCAGTTGCAGCCAAGTGCAAAGTCAACATGATACACAGTACATGATCATGAAACCATAGTGGACTCAGCATGCGATGCTATGAATCTATAACTGGTCTACGCTATATTACCGAATGCTTCCGCTGCCTGATGTGTTCAGGTGCCTGCAGAGCGGTCAACAACTTCAGAGTGTGCATCAGTCCTCATGTAAGTGCCCTTCTGCTGGTTGCTCAGGCACTTGTTCTGGTTGTGCATCGGCTGTTGGCGCGTGTGCCTGTTCAGGCTGTGCCAGATCAGCTGCTACGGGCGGGGGTCTTTGCACCCGTTGTGGGGCCTGCGTTTCACCAAACAGGGACGCCAGGATCCCTGGCGTCGCCAACAGACGGTATCCATGGCTCATGCGGGGGTACACATCTTCGAAGAAATAGTACACATGTCCCACGACAATTCCTAGCAGATCTTTCACTGGACTGGCCCCCAAAATCATTGAGAAGCCCAGCAACACCCAAGGCAGGTATGGTGCAGTGAAGTCGAAGAGCCCAAAGAGACTGAGCCGTACATATGGGTTGCGTCTTGCCCACACATATACGACCATGAATGTTAGTGAGGGTCCAAGGAACATGCTCGCTCTGCTCTTGATGAAAGGTGCCACCACAACCATCATGGTTGCCCCTGTACAATGGCAGACATAGAATGTGAAAGCAACCCCAACAAAAAAAAAACTGGAATAGTGGATGCGGGAATATGTCAGCCGGTCATACCTAGCAGAAGCATCCACAAGAAACCTGATGACCTGCCACGGAAGCTGCCTTCCTCGAGCGATCTGCAGTACCGCACCAAAAGGTACATCTGGAAGACGAAATCGAAGCCTGCAGCGGTACATAATAACCCCATCATTACACATACGTGCAGATTCTGCATGATCACTGGAGGTTGCAACACCCAGCTCACAGGCATGGGCAAAAAAGCGTACTAAAAGGTGCAAAGTACAGGAAGCATGTGACAAGCCTCCAGACTTGGCCTTGTAGAATCTGTCGGAAATTGAAGTACAGATGCAGCTCACGAACCACCTGTACTTACAAAAATTTCTTCAGTTCTGCTTGAGAAACTCCACTCAACTTGCTCGTACTCAACGCGCCATGGGGATGCTGCAGTAATCCGCACCTCCAAGGAGCACAGCACTGTAGTTATCACTGAGAGTACCAGATAAGCCCGAGTGACGGGTGGTAGCTGCAAGCATGAAGGGACGGTCATAACAAATCAGCAACATCAGGCAAGCAGCAATTCTTACATTGGACACACATCATAGGTCCTGCTACATTGTTCGAATGGCGACGTGAAATTACTCTTGCGTTCATGCATTCTTTGCTCACAGGCGACCTCCAGATATACGACACATGATCGCTCATGGTGAAGTCCAGAGAGCGATCACTCGCACGCCCAGAAGCGAACCAGTCTGAGCCATTCTTCAGCAGTCTGCATCTGACCAGTCTCAGCTATTGGTCGCGGCAAATCTGGCGCAATTTGTTTTTCGGTGATCTGCGTAAGATGTACCCGGGGGTCGGGCTGTTCTTAGTGCACAATCAGATAAGCAGTGCAGATCACAAAAACCAAAATCATAATAACCCAACAGCTGGCACGTGGATACTTCAGGACTTGTACGCAATGGTGTTCCAGGGAAACTACACAACACCACAGCACATCTGCCCACGGACTGTCCTGCTCCAACGGGACAATCGACCCCGATTTATAGATCAACAGATGCATCAACATGGCATTGGAGCCAAATCGGTGGCGTTGTTGTTGCCTTTGCGATTTTCGTGCATCTGCTTGGCTGAACTCAGCTGAAGTGCTGCGGGGACACATGTTCCGCAATGCATGTGCTTCATCGAATCGGACGTAGCGCAAAACAGAGTAACCTGTGTATCCTCAGGACCGTCAGCCGAGTTCTTGCTATCATGGCAACTGATTACTGATGGCCTTGGTGGCAAGCCGGGCTTGGCTCGACAGTGTGAACTGAAACGTTTGATCCCGGCCAGGCTGCCGACGCTTAACTTTGTCATCCTGCTTTCTCCACTCGACATACCATACAATATATGTGCCTTGTGTGTGACTGCATTTGTATCGTATGATAGCATATTTCCGCCTCATCAGCAGCTTTCGGGGATCATCGGTGGTGCTTCGAGCGTGGCCATTGGTCACGATGTGATCAAATGACTTCAGCAGTGGTTGTCTGATCAGGCCACGCTCAGTTGGTCACGCTGTCTTGGATGAGTTTCAGCGCTGTGACAATCTGCATATGTGCCTGGCTGAAGGTATGCTCCTGTAGGCAATGGCATGCTGCATTCGACTGCATGCCGGGTTTGTGCACATTGTCGCAAGCAGGATCAGAATGCGCAATCATAGATGTGCCCATCGTCATTCCAACATCCGGTTCTTGCAACGGTCCTCACGAAGAGCTGCAATTTTGCCTCGTTGCAGTGTTACAGAGTCTGCCTGAAGTTGATCAACATACCGACGGATCCCAAGTGGTGAGCCCACAAGCACTGTGCAGGCTCGTCGCTGCTGTTGATGTGTGCTACTGTGCAGATAGCCTACACAATTTTGAGCGCTGTGCTAACAGTGGGTTGGTACTATGCTGGTTCAGCAAGGCGCTCTGGCATGGCACGGAATACCCATCGACAAGCGCCTGCCAATGCATCCACTGCACCCAAGCACACGCAGCCCCACTTAACTATCCTTATCCCGTCAGCGGGAGGACGTGCACGAGTGCTGCATCATTGGGCCTCGTTGCTTGACCTCCAGTACAGTGGCACAATCGAGGTCGTTATCCTTGTTCACAGCCGAGATGATCCAAGCTTCTGCATTGCTGAACAGCTGCTCAGAATCTCTGACGGGCGTGTCAAGGTCTGCGTCACAGGCCATGCATCCTCTTGCAGCCAGAAAATCCACAAGTGCAGCTCCTTCCAAGCTGTTCCTCGTGAAACTGATCCTGTACACGCACACGGATAGTACAATGCTGACATCTGAGGCCTGATCTGAAGTTTAGCTTTTGCTTGGCATCGGCACGTAGTTTACACATTGTGGAGAGGCCCACTCAATACATCAATTTCCCATGCAGCCTTTGCTACGGTATACAACGAGTTTCAAAAGGCTGCGGTTACATCCTCTGCATGGATGATGATGCCCACATACATAGCACTATGCTTTGCGAGATGGTGCAAGCACTTGAAGCGGATCCAGCTATATTCATGGCGACAGGTTATCCTTTTGACATCCCCACTCGTCAGGGTGCAAGCGTTTTTGCGTATGCAATTCTTGCTTTCCACTTCAAGCTCATCATCCCCTTTAGTTTTCCAAAGGTCAGCAACGTGTGGGGTGGCTGCATGCTGTTCCGGTGCAGTGCCCTGAAGGAAGACAGATATGGGTTGGTCAAGGTGTGCATTCGATGCAAAGATTGGCATGACAATGGTCTAGACTCACGGTTGTGTCTTGCCTTGTGTGTATGCCCCCCCCCATGTGGAGTCTCCCCCCCCTCATGTGGAGTCTGGAGTGAACAAACTAAGCTCGTGACTGTGCACTTGCAGGCTTGGCGGGCAGGAGGCTACTCAGATGACATGACTGCAGCAGCCATCTGTGCACAGAACAATCTCCGCATTCACAGCCCAGCATCAGCTGTCTTCTTGCAGTCAGTGGACGCCGACACAAGCTTTTCAGACTGCTGGAACTACGTATGCAGGTGTGCAGCAGTGGTGCGTCTGTCCCACGGCGCCCATTGCATAGCACCATTGAATGCTCCTTGGTCAGGCATTTGTTCCAAGCAGCAATGCGTCCATCTGATTGCAGCTGAGAATGCTTTGCAAAAGTAGTCTTCATCAGGTGTTGTACCACAACTGCGTCGGTCTGTGAATTAGTGAGTTCATGAATGCGCATAGTACTGTCATTTAGTATGCATATACCAACGTTGCCATGATTGCGCAACTTAGAGCATCATGTCTGATTATGACTGCTGAACGCTGTGTTTGTAGGCAGATGTTTGTGCTTGACACATACGCAAACATGCACAATCGTATGCTGAACCATCTGTTAATGTGCCTCTCTGCACTTGACGCGTTGCTGACGGTGGCTGCCGCAGCCATCCTGGGTATAAAGAGCCTGGCTGGAACATCATGCACAATCAAGCTGCTCCTTCCCGTTTCTCTATCTACGGTATTGCATCAGGTGTGCTTCGTACCGCATCATATCCCTGTTTGCTATGTCATCATGCCTAGAATCCTTGCCAAAGTCTTTGGATCGCTCAGGAGCATCAAGAATGTTGCTACTTGTGCAGGATTGTGTTGTTGGAGTGTTACAGTGTGCAGTGTCGCAGTGCGATGCAGTCACTATAGTCATGATTGTGATGTTTGCGGCCATGTACTTCAGCTCCATCCGGTTCTCATCGACAGTCCTTGAAGCGATCCGAGTCTATGCGCCTGAACAGAGTCCCAAAGAATCACTTTCGTACCCGAGGATATGGATTGGCGTGCTTCTCCACAGCATCCTGACACCAGCGGCAATCATGTTCAACCTTCTCAGATGTGATGTCTTATGGAGTGGAATCCAGTACAAAATCCGCGCAGGCCGAGTGGTGCAAGTCGTACATCACCATTTTGAACAAACATCACCGCATTCATGATATTGTAGCTGCATGCACAAATGAGTCTGTCAGAGGCTCTGGCTCTAAGGCGGCATGCTTTGTGACAGTTCTTGCGCATCGCCTGTCTGTCAGTTTGGATCTGCAGTTAGCCTGTTGTGAGGCTGTGGTCAAAGAGATGGAGGAGGCCGGACTCTGTGCTGGTATGCTGACTAGTTTCTGCAATGTACACACAATCATGATTTGATCGCTATGCACGGCAAGCTGATCGAAACCGTCCTGTATCACCACTTTCTCAATTAAAAGTGGCATCAGCCAAGACCGTGATTTAAATAAATGCCCGTCAAGCATGACCTGTCACCCATAACACTGAACACGATCTGTCAGTCGCTGCTCCAGTGGTACTGCTGCTTCCAAAATTGTTCACAGCACAGCTTCTATAAAAACTGTGGTACAAGTGGGGGAAGTCGTCACCCATGATACAGTTCAGGGGAGATGTGCGACCTTCCCTCTGTGGCACCGGTTTCTAGCCAGTCAAAAACGCAGTCTCAATAATTTGGTATCGGGTAGCCAATTGTTCAATGCAGACAGTATGCCTTAGAAGTGCTGCGGCATGATTTTCTTCGCACGCAATTACTACGGGTTGCTTGTCAGTAGCTAGTGATGTGTGCAGGGCTGCCGCCAGCACATGCATCTAATCGTGAGTTTGCCAGCAACTGGCAACAACTGGTGCAGGGCACATTGACGGCCACAGGCTACACAAAAATCTATCGAGATCGCCTCTGCAGCATGAACAAAATGGGATCAAAGCAGTGAAATGGACTAGCTATCTTCACTGGCATCATCACTGTCAGTTTCCTCATCGGCCTCATCGTCATCCTCCGTCTCGTCATCACCATCCATTGACAGGACATCATCTTCATCATCTTGCTCGAACTCAATTATGACTCGCGGCAACACCTCTGCTGCTCTAGAGACTGCCTCTTCACTCAAATCATTCAAAGACAGTGCAAGCATACGCAGGCCTGACAGCGAGACCAGCTCGGACGACAGCACCTGCAGGTCGTTGTCAGACAAACCACTGTCCCGCAATGAGATGTCCTCAAGCAGGTGAAACTGTGACAGAAGGCTCCCAATATCGGCAGGCAGCGTGTTGCCACCGATGCACAACCCGTTGAGCCACGTCAGCGGGGCAACAGCAGCCATCCACGCTGCCACTGTATCCGCATTCATGACACAGTCTTCTATGTTCAGAGCCTGTAGAGCCGAGAGCCTGCTCATGACTGGCGCAATTGATTCAGATACCAACGCTCGGGTAAATACGTTTTCTCCCAGCATCAACTCCCGCAGACCAGGAAGATCTGCCAGTGCTGACAGAATGTCAGCCCAGCCCACGCCCTGAATTGGTTTATCCTCTTTAACGCTCATGTCCCCCAGGTTGACTGCCTGCAATGAGGTGCAATTGCGAATGCTGTGCGAGATCATCGTCAACCCTTTGTGCCCTAGCCTAGCGCTAGACAGATCCAACTCCCGTAGCCACTCCAGCCGCTGGAATGCCTTTCCAGCCGAGGGAGCAATGGACGGCGCAATATGATTGCCGCTGAAGACAAGTACTGACAATCGCGGGAGATCTGCAACTGCAGCAGACACCAGCTCCACACCTAGAGCGTTCAGGTTGACACCAGACAGTTCCAGTTCCTGCAGGTGGCTCATGCGCTGCAACATATCTGCCAGTGCCGGCTGTGCAACCCGTGGCAGCTCGTTCCCAGACAGATCAAGAGCCGACAGGCCTGTCAGTGTCTGCAGCACCGCGCCAAGCGCTAGTGTTGCATTTTTGTCTTTGCAGGTGTCATCAAGCATCAATGCAGTCAATCCCGTCAGCTGCTTTATGGCGTGTGCAAGAGCCTGAGCAACCTCAGCATCCGCTTCGTTGTCTGACAGCATAAGCATGCGAAGGGACGGCAGCAGCGCCAGTGCAGCTGGCAGCTCTGACTTGGGCAAAAGAAGATCATTGCTCCCTAGATGAAGCTGCTGGATCTCTGTCATCCCCCGCAAGGCATAGGCCACGCCTGCACTGTCCTGCAGCTCATTCTCTTGCAGATCCAGCTCCGTTAAGGATGTCAACATCGCAAGAGCTTGCAGGAACGGGGCAACTGGAAGCTCCACAAGCACTGCAGATGCCTTGAGGCTGAGCAAGCCTGTCAGGATGCTCAGTTGGACTGGAAACTCATCGTAGAGAAGGCTGTTGGAGATATCGAGGGCAGTGAGCGCGGTCAGATTCTGGATCTGAACGATGTCCATCGAAGGCATCGGCATCTCAAGGCAGCTCATGTCAAGACTCTTCAGCGTTGTGCACCTGCCGATGATCACGGCATCTGCGGCCACCATCAGATGCGTGTCCATGTATGCTACGCTGAGGACCTCCAGCATCGGGCAGTCTATCTGCTCTTTCTCCACCTCAACATCAACGGGCTGTGCAGCAGTGTGCGCATTTTGCAGGGCTTCCAGCATCATGCACACATCTGCTGCGGTGAACGCGCAGCTGTGGAGGTGAAGTTCACGAAGGCCAGGCATGTGCTGCATGGGATCGCAAATGTAGGGTGCGACAAGCGGGGTCAGGCCATTCTCGCTGAGGTTGAGGCATGTGAGGGATGCGGCGACGCATACGAGCAGTGGGGCCACGAAGCTGACAAAGTCGCTATTGTCGAGCCCGGAATTGATCAGCAGAAGCTTCTCAAGCGGGGGCGCAACTGGGAACTGAACAGCTCGCAGGTGGGCCTCATGCAGCCGCGACCGCTCCTGCTCTTCCACAGACTCACCCAATTGTGGAGCACTGCGGGCTACATTCTGGTCTTCATCAGGGTACAGTGCCGAATTATAGGAGAGATCCAAGGTCTTGAGCAGAGGCAGAAAGGAGATGATCTGCTGAATGCAAGACCTGCCCGAGATGATTGAGTTTCGAGCCAGAGAGAGCAGTGTAATGTTTGTGAGGCATTGCAGCGCAGGAAGCAGAGCTTCAAGACCGCTTCGCAGTAGGACATTTGATGATAAGTCCACGTACTTGAGGGCGGTCAGCTGCTGCAAGGCACCACACAAGGATGGCGTGCTGACGGCGGTGATGCCACTATCATGAAGGTTTAGGTACTGAAGTCCAATGAGGGGCGCAACAGCAGCTGCGAATAGCTCGGGCTCGCAGGCAGCTGCGTCCGTGTGAGGCAGGGACAGCGAGGTCAGGAAGGTCAAGGTCGATAGGCCTGGGGGAGGGCGGCAGGAGACAGGGAGCAACTCGGACTCCAGGGTGAGGGCTGCCGATTCGACCTGGGATTCGATGACGAGAGGATGATAGAGCTCTGGTAGAGAACGAAGTAGCCGCACGACGGTCACAGGAGCTGCGCGGATGACTTGGAGTGTGCGGGCGGTAGTGAAAGATTGTAGCAAAGGCTGCACACGCATCCCGGGGTCAGGTGCATGCGACCATGGTGCATCATTTACATGCAGAGACGAATTGATACGACCGTTCAAGTGCAATGCTCAGAGAGGCGCACAAGCAATTCTTTACGCAATGTCAGGTCTGCCGCAATAGCCCTCGCTGCAGCTGAGACGGCTGATTCGTCAATGAGGACGTCCGCAGCCTGCACATCCGAGTGCACGAGTGGCGTCACAATCTCGCAAATGGGCGCTGAGCGAACGTGACTGCGAGATGGTAGCAGAGAACGTATCTTTGCGCTGCACAAACCTGTAAATGTCATGTTTACTAGTGTTCAGTAGTATCGTACCTCCAAAACTGCGACTCTGTCGTGTAGAGGAGACTGAATAAGTTCCTGATCTGAGGTAAATATGTTTTCAGCATCGGCAGTTTCCTTCTGCATTATCATGCTGATGTACTGTCGCCAGCGAGTGAACAGCCGGGCAGACAGAGGTACCGACGTCATGCCATCACTATTCAGCATCTCCTGAAGAAGCTTACTGCGCTGCACTTCTTCGTCCAGAAGCAGGGCACCATCGACATAAATACGGCCGTCCTTCACTTCGATTGCGACGTGCTTCGGAGCGTCGTCGGACGGCTCTTCACCCATGGTGACGTCCATACCTGATCAAGCAGTGAACAAAGCCTGCCGAACAGCGATGCGCGACGCGCAATTGAGGTTTTGCAACCGGCCGTGGCAAGCAGCTCTGCAGAATAAGGAGGGCGCTTCAAAGCCTAGAAGGGAATCGGCTTCCGCTACATGAAAATCATGGACGTCACAGAGATTGCCACCAGAACTTATTTGCGGGGACAGCCGCCGAGCGTTTCAACTTCGATGAGTTCAACCGTGGCCAGCGGGCCCGGCATGTACCTTGCAGAGGGCATGCATGAGTGCGCAGGAACATGCATGCCGTGAGACACTGTACTCGAGGACAAAAGGCTGCAAACCTTTGGCACACGGATGGATCTGGCCCCGCCTGCCCCTTCGACCTGACATCCACGGCCTGCCATCCTTGACTGGCCCTGGGCCTCGAACTCCACAGTCACCTAAACGTAAAAGTCACTTGGTGTGGTAACTGCGTTCTTCTGCCTCTTGGTGTAGCATTCGCATTCACAACGTTTCTTGGTTGTGGCCGGGGCTTGGATGACATACAGTGCTTGATCGCTGTCCAAGATGTGGCAGGGTGAACTACACCTGCTTTACTGCATGGTTTGCATCCTGTGCAAGTTGCAGCACATGGCTGAGGTGAATAGGTGAACTCACAGTCAGGTTCTTGCACTTTCCACGTCGAGTGTAACTGAACAAGATGATCTGAAAAGTGCAAGAACCGCTGCGCTTGTGCCCTCTTTTGAAGTGCATGTCTCAGACTCTGGCAACCGTGAGGCTTTGAACACCCCTGCGACATGCAATAGTATCATTCCAATCCTGACAAAGCTGCAACATGCAAGTCAGAATATGCCTGCCACGCGAAGTCTTGACGCAGAAAATCGGATGTACGGCGTTTCCATACTAAGGCGAGGCACAACGGGCTTCAATGACATGGCTCATCACAACAGAGGTTTCATGCATTCACATTCGAAATCATGCTTTGAGATCAAATCTTCTTCAAATATACATGAATTAAAAACACAAGACGATCATGTGTCCTCATCTGGCAATCGGACTGCTACAGGGCAAGGCTGCTATCATCGCGTCCAATCCACTTTGGGTATCCATGCTTGAAACACGTGCAGTAACGGCGGGGCAGAGGCTTGCTGTTGATTTCGCTTAACGTTACGCAGCTTTGTCTTGATGCTAGACAGATCCTCTTGCACTTGCTCCAGTTCTCTCCGCAACTGTAAGGCCGTGTACCAGATTCGTGTTCAATACATGAATCTCGGGTGGAAGTTGGCCCGTATTGTTTGGGTCTACCAATACAATTCAAATGGAAGGCTGCAGCACAGCAGAATGACGGACCTGGTGAAGTTCTTTTGCCTGTTTAATAGTTATGTGTGGCTGTGCCTCAGCAGCCATCATTCGCACGCGCTCATCACGGAACAGCATCATGATCCTCCGCTGCACACCTGACAGCACTAGCGCTCCATGTGCTATATGCAATTCTTGGCTGTAGTGTGCCATAGCTGCATTTACTAGCAGAGTCAAAGAGCTTGGCGCACCTTATCAAATGTTTCGAGACGGTGGTGCCTGACCACCAAGGCCACTTCATCTGTGCACCAGGAGCCAACGTAGGCTGCACATAAATGACAAAGTCTTCACTCATGTCTACAGACGACAGATGTGCATGCCATGTCCTTGCCAGGAGGTAAGTACTTGGAGCGATAGCGCAAATCAACAGCACACGCAACGCACCACCAAGGAAAACGAGGGCAAGGAGCAGCTGGGCAGCATGCCAGTCAGGCCTGCAGGGGCAAACAAGCAATGTGCACAAGCCTGCCGACATTGCAGAGCTGTTAAGACTTGCGCAGCAAAATGGCAGTCTACTAGTACAAGAGCCCGCCAGCGCACAACTCAGACACGTTGAGCTAGTGTGCGCAGGTATTGAATCGAATTCCTTTGCAGAGAACAGGTACTCATCCGAGAATGGCACCCGCATCACCCGGAATAATTTGGAAACGCAGCGACAGCATGTGTGAGCAATATCACGTACAACTGTTGCATTGTGAACGCTTTGATTTCTCGAACAACCATCAAATCATACGCAGACTGCTTTCCATGACAGTCTTAACAATTTCCACTGCGATTCACGAGCTGACCATGACCATGTTAGTACATGGTGTTGGTGACACTTGGCGATACCATTAGACTGCAAAGTCACACCTATTAACAAAAGGGGTCAGCTCGTGAGGCTTCGAAAGCTGCTTGATGCTTTCGGATAGAGTGTATGACACTTTAACTGCATTATTGCCTGGCACATCAAGGTTTTTAGTGAGAGCTCTGCTGCTGTGCACCAACAAAACTGAGAATACTTTCACACTCAATCATACCAGAAGGAGATAAACTCATGGTGCTGCTGCATTCAGCTTAGCTGGGATTGTAATCTGTGTTTACATCAGTCCCGGTATCGGAGGAATGATCTGTAGAGCAACAGCGAGCCAGCAGTTGCCGACGTCACAGCCACAGAGACACGTTCAGGAGAGACAGCGGAGAGTTCAATAGCAGAGTTCACAAACAGATGGCCCGCTATCGTTGGTGCGGAAATTGATCGGACTGCTCATTTTGTGTATACGGCTTCTTGACAGAAGATCAGACACTGCATTCCAAGCGTCGCAGCCTCGCTAGACGCCATCTGCATGTCAGCGGGTCAAGTTCCTCTATGCTGTGACCAGCTGCGTTGCTAGTGACAGCGGTGGACCCTCATGAGGCCTAGGCTGTTGGGGCCGAGCATGCATTCAGGCGTTCGACCAAGCGGGGGCATTCTCAGGACGAGCACGTGCGACATTTTGTGCTCCTGAGTTCACTGCGGGACTCAGTGCCTCGTGTCGCAACATCAGCACATGGTGACTTGAGTTGTGGACCATAGAACATAATAGTGTTCCAAGCTGTCAGTCGGGACCCGTGTTGAGACCAGGTTCAGGCGTAAACTATGCTGTGTTCTAAGCGCGCTCCCTGCTCGGCTCCGGCCGCTGCTTTCCTTGCTGTACCAAGAAAGGCGCAAAATTGTAATGTAGTTTCATCGCAGCTGCTTTTGGCGAAAGGGGGATGCCGATCAAGAGCTCCTGTTGTGTGGGCGGCCGAAGCAGCGCCCGTCAGCGCACCACGAGCATCAGACATGAAGAAGTATGAGACGCTGATTGTAATAAAGCCTACGCTAACAGATGAAGAGCGTGATCAAGAGCTTGCTCGATTCGAATCGTTCTTGCTGTCGGTACGTTGCGCATGGGCATTGCGTGGCTACCGCGCGTGATGTCAGGATTTGCTTGCGCTTGTCAGGCGTACATCCTTCAGAAGCCATGGCTTCAAATCTACAACACTTGCTTTCCGCCCTCGCCTTTATAGCTTTTGGACGTACCGGCCAGATCCGGACCTGTGTGTGGAAGCAGCCGCGTGTTGTGCAGGAGAACTGCCAGGACGTCAAGGCCATGGTTAGGGGGCGACATCGGATGGCATACCCTGTAAAGGGCAACTGGGAAGGAATTTATGTGCTTTTCTCATTCCTGGCACAACCCAGCACCGCACCTAAAGTGCAGATCCTACTGTCGAACCCTCCAGCCGGTGCAGAAGACAACATTTTGCGGCACATGACACTGAACTATTAGAATCTGCAGTCGGGTGGGGGCGGTACGCGCACTTTGGTCTCGTGCAAGAGCAGTAATCGAGAGAATGACCATCTGTGTGGCTTCAGCATGGCTATGATATACCACAGTCCTTATCAGCTCTGAGATCACATTCGAGGTAAGATCTTCAAGCAATAGTATCCAAAGGAGTATGCGCTGCCAAGCCTGTACAGAGGGGCCTAGCTATGGGCACCAGTTGGGTTGCTCTACAACTGTAAGCAGCACATACATACCCAACACGGACCACACCTGTTTCTACAGTGCAGTACTGCGCAATTCGGATACGATTCTTTTACACTCCTTTGCAAATCACCGTATACAGGGGGTAATTCACGGATGCATTAGCGTTTTGAGCGCCAGTCAGACTTGACGGTATTCAGTGGGTCATCGTCTGTATCACTATCGCTGCTACTGAGGCCTTGACCCATCGTGGGCTGTACTGCATCTTTCTCGGTTGGTTTGGTGTGCAGGGCAGTCTTGACCAGCTCAACTGTCCTCTCATCTGAAACGCCAACTCTCTGGCGCTTCTTCAGTGATTCAAGCTGTTCCCGTTTCAGTCTGCAACAGCGATCACGTTTCCACCGCAGCATATGGCATCCACACAAGGACGCGGAACATGCATCCCATTTCTGGCACCGTCAACAAAATATACCAGGCTTCAAAGAATCGCACCCGCTCTCGAACTCATCAAGCGCTGCTGCTCGCTCTGCTGTCTGCTCTGCCTCGCGAGCTTCAAGGTTCTGCCGTTGCTCCTCCAGCTGCTCCACCTCTCGCTGGAACACGTCCAAGTCATGAGCATCATCCTTTGCGGTGCGTAATCGTTCACCGTGTGCAAGAGCATCACTTTTCTTATCGTCAAAAAAGCCTTTTGGCAAGGGCGCACTCGTTGCAGCTCCATGCAGCTTAGGCTTCGGTGGCTGATTGGATGGAGGTTCAGCTACAATTGGCGCAGAAGCTGCTGGCTTTTGCGATGACTCTGGCCCGCCCACGGCAGCTGGGTGCGCTATTGCCTCTGTCAACGGAGCTTCTGAACTGTGCTGGACCTGAGCTGATGTCTTCGGTGGCGACTGCCTGACAGAATTGGCAGCATGGGGGCGGGTAGCAGTTGCAATTTCAGGTGCATTCACTGCTTGACGCTGAGTTTTTCTTTGCTTCCTGATAGCCAAAATTTCAGCTTTGCTCTGCAGATAACATTAGTGGTGAGGTTTCGGACACACAAAACTGCACATTGTCTCGTGAGGTCAGGTGTCCAGGCCGGCCGTGCTGAGTACACGCCTACAAATCATAAACCTCTGGAGAGCGATCAACGAGCAAGAATCATCACCATACGCTTTCCAGTGTCCATGCTGTGAATTTGAGCTTGATCTCGTGGACACGCCGTAGGCTCGATCTACACAAGCCCCATGACGGTCCGAAAGAACACACGCTTACACGACAGAAGTGCGGTTCCCACATGCGTGAACAAAGCTGTACATATGTCTATCATAATTGAAGATGAACATGATCAGAGGATATTTCTTGGACGGAGCAATCGGGTGTTGCTTGACATGGCGAAACTTGCCTGATTCCGTGTGCTAGCAAGCCATACATATCATCATATGCGAAGAGTGCACGCTCCATCGTCAGCTTCTATCTTTTGCACGCTTGCATGCACCCGTGCAGCCAGGGAGCATCCGCGCGAGCACAGCAGGAGCGCATTGACATCATGCATTCGCAACATGCATTGCTCAACTCATTTCCTGGCCTGGCATTTGTACCGCAGCATTCCGACCCTTTCCGATAGCAAACTGCACGTGTTGCATGTATTAAGGCAGACTTACAGAGTGCGATCTCGCGTGTTCCAGCGAGTCCGACGTTTGCAAACATGAGATCGCGGGTTCACAGTCATGCAGATGCATCATCTGAAGCCGAGCTGCTACTATAGGTTCCGAGTCCCAACCCTCCCTGCTGCATGCCTTCAGCCATCTGCGTAGACCCTTTTCCGGTGGGCGTGCTAGTGATCCCTTCTTCTGCCCCAGCAGCGGAAGTGTTGCCGTTGTTTTGGGCACTGGCGGCTGCATGCTCGCTCTGCCTCAGAGACTTTCCTCCCCCAGCATCCACAGACGCATTCCCATTCACTTGTGGTGTACTTCCTGCATTGAACTCGGGTCGCCGCCGCTTGACTGCTGCCTGCACCTTGACGCCCTGCTTCTTTGGCACTGGCGCAGCCAGGCGCCTTGTCAAACCTAGCTTTGGCTGGCCGGCGTCTTCATCTTCCTCTAGACGCCGAGTAAACTTGCCTCCCTCAACTAGAAGCCTCAAAGCCTGTTCATCAGCTTCTGTCAGATCGCCAACTCCCGTGACACGTGCTTCATCCTCTGCTCTAGCTGTCAATGCAGCAATGGCGGATTCCGTTGTGACTGCCGCATGCTGCCCCTTTGTGTGCAGCATGTCATCTAGTTTTTCAAACATATCCATTTCGCGCTTAGCATCCGCAGTCTTGTTCTCTATTCGTTTCAGCTTGTCCTCATCCTCCGCAGCACGCTTGGATTTGAGGGCTTCTTCTATACTTTGCTCATGTTTCACTGCTTCGAAGTTGCGGGTGGCGCCGTGCTCCATTTTGTAATCATGGTTCTGTGGATCCGTCGTGTAGGTGATCTCAGCTGAGCACTTCCTGCAGTGCATATAGAACCGGAAAATCTGCAAGCCCAGGTAGTTCTCCCCCATGACGTCTTCTTTCTTGCAGTTGAACTTCGTCCCCTTGTACATGAACTCGCCACATGTCTTGCATCTGATCGTCATGGGCAACATCATGCGCACTTTCATGGCATTGTCTTTAGCCCGCTGTCCTCGGGGTAGATCCGCCGGATCGAAGTCCGGTGGAAAGTACCTACACATAATCTCATCTCCGACGCGCCGAGTGATCGCAATCACTGATACGAGAGCGCTGCAACATAGGTGAGCACGCGCATGAAGCAAGCATGAGCCCTCTTGACAATCCTGAAGCGCACTTGTTTAGTACTTTTCGTTCACCCATTCTTCTACGTTATGCCGATATCGAAGTACGGAACAGCGCTTGGGCGTCAAGCAGATGAAACAAATATATAAGATGCTGCTGCCTGCTTGCGCTCGACTGTAGAACCAGTGGCCAATCAGCAATGCCCTTGCTATCCACATTCAGCGCATAAAATTACTTGTTCTGAGATATGAGATGGCGCTGAGGGCCAGACAGCAATGTGCCAGCTAGCGAACACATACGTGCCACTTGTAGCCATGCTGTCCGGTGCGGTGAGGGCCGCAGATTTTCTTGGGAGTGCAGAACACGTGGGTGCCTGCTACCGCTATTCAGCTGAATGCAGTCGGCGTCACAGTGAAACGCCCCCAACAAACAAGTCAACCCACGACTGAGCAGTGCACCAGAGGCAGACTCTAAGTAAATACCACGCGGCGCGCCCCATGGCAAAGTTACATACATGCCCCCTCATCCGCCTGTCCCGGCAGCAGTACCTAAAACTTTCGCAGCCAGTCTTTGACGGTGTCACATGTTTGCGTCATGTCCCGGAAGTTCAGTACAGCGCCCGCCGTGCCTAGAACATTGCCAAGCGATAGCCCCTTCTGGAACACCTCTTCATCCGGCCCGAGGCATGGCGTCACATGCGTGCCGGGGAGAGCTGCCTCCTGGATACGGCGGCCCTGCTCCCTCTGTATCAACTCTAGCATCTCTGGAGTCTCATCAATGTTGTCATTCTCGAATCTTACCATGAGCGCATTGGGCACAGAGTACCGGCTCGCGATGAGCGAGCGAGACTCCTGCGGTGTTGGGCTGAAGTTTGTAGCTCCGAGTTCGATCTGCACACAGCGCACACACCTCGCTACACCCCTCAACGCACCATGCACGGCCACTCATCGCAGCAGCCTGAGATGTGCCCACAATCCTGTACTTGTGCCTGTGCGCATCAATGTGGTGGCACAGAAACAGTCCTCTGCAATTTAAAATCAGAGTCTGATAATGGCGTGCATTCTCTGGTCTGTGACATATTGCACCCCTGCTTGGCCATGCGAACAGTGGAGGGCATGACGCACACTGCAGACGCGGCGGCGAGCGAGATGTGAAGCGGCATTCTCCAGCGCTGTTCCCGCATGCACAGAGGAGGTGCGAGAGGCGCAAACATCAGCAGGTGTCGGTGGAGCGGGGGCACACCTCCTCGAGGCAAGAGCTCAGCTGCGACAGCAACGGCCCGACGTCGTCGCCGGAGAGGCCGAGGGCTGCAGCCGGGATCGAGTTGACCTGCAGCAGCTGCTTACAGCGCTCCCGGATGTCCTCCTTCGACAGCACCACCCCGCGCTCGCGACCCTGCTGCAGGATCGGCCGCGCCCGCTCCACAAACCCTGCACAGCCCCTCGAGCTCCCTGTGCTAGGCGTGATGCCGTGTGCTGCGCCGCCGCGGTCGTGCTGATGTGCGGTGGGGTGCAAGATGCTGGGAGCGTGCAACGCCGGCGTCGGGAGCCCAAATTGCTGGGGAGGGTTGGACAGAGCATGCAGGTCAAGGCTGGGAGCTTGCATGAAGGTTGTGCCGCATGCTACCTAGCGGCATGGCATGGTCGGCGACAGGATTGCTGAGGCAAAGTCTCGTTCTCGCTGTGATCATGTAGCTGCAGCCCTAAAGATACCTATGCGCACAGCGTTATGGAACGCTGGACGTGAAAGCGGCTGTCACAAAACTTGTTGTGCACATGGCTGGTGCCTGAGAAGTGTACATCCCCCAGGCCTGATTAGAACCACCATGATGAGCATCACCTATTCAAAATTTGGAACGGACAAGCTTGTGGCTACTGGACTATCGGCACGCGTTGTATCCAGTGAGTGGCCAGAGGTGCACCTGGAATAGGAATCGCGTCACTGACCTCCTTGTTGTTGAAGCTCATGAGGACGTTGGAGGTGTAGGGAGCTTGAACTAGTGATCCTATGAGAAGGTGCATCAAGGCGCCGTTTGAGTGGCCGATCCCGTGGGTAGGGACATGCTTTGGCACAGCTGCCTCCAGCCCCATTTCCTTCATGTTTTGGACACAAGACATGTACGACTGCACATGCAGTGTCTGAGGTCACATCTAGCACGTCTGTTTCGGGCGATGGGCCTGGGCATGTGATGGACATCAGATGTGTGTATGCATGGTTGCTTTTTCAGGGTTGGGCACACCTTGAGAAGGTCCATTGCGAGCTCCTCATGGGCGAAAGTGAAGGGGTATGGCGTCTGGATGACAGTGTATCCGGCTTTTGCTATCGTGTTGATGAGGTACCTGCAAAGGACAAGGTTGTTCAGATGCTGCTCTGGTGAACAGGGAGCGTAGGGCAGGCAGTGGTACAAGCCAGACACAGATGGTCGGAGACAGAGGCGCACTTGTAGGACGTCTGTGGTGCAGCTCCCACGAATGCTCCACCTATAAAGTGGACGATGCCATCTGGATGGCCGACTGGGTACGTGACTCGTGCCTGTGGTTCTGCTTCCCCACCTCGTGGCACTGTCAAAGCAGGCTGCAAGGGCACAACATGAGCGATACTGAGCCATTGACAAGAAGAGTAGTCATTCGGAGAGAAGCAGGACGGCAGAGTGCGTAAGAACGCGAGGGACTTGTAGCTCGTCAGCGAAGGTTCCGGCAATTGAATGCCCGGCATGATGCAGAGAAGTGAAAACAAACAATTTCATGGCCGTACAGCATGCGGAAAAGGATCAAAATCTCTACTTGTCAGTAGTACTCACCTTGGTCTGGACAAGTTGAGTCCTGATCGGGCGTACGGGCTTCAAGTAACTCATATTCAATCAGTCTAATCTCAGGCACGGAAGGGAACACGCATATGGCCTCCTGCTGCGCACCGTTGTAGTCTAACATACCTACTGGCTCACATCATCGTGATCGGCGTCACCGCCAGCTGCGGAAACGTCACGAGCATCCCAGCGATCGTGTGGCCACCTGGACCGCAGAGCTGATGCGACCACTGCACGCTACAGAACAGAGATTGCAGGTGTTTACAGTGCACGCCAATCCATCAACGCCCTGGTAAATACCTGAAGATGTGCCTCCTTGATTATCGCGCGGTTCTGTGCACTGTGCACGATTGACCTGGAACACTCTTTCGTGCGATGGTGTGACCTGCTGCGGGGTGCACGAGCATGTTATAACCAACCAGGAGCCATTGCGGCACACCTGGTCATATTTGGACAGCGGTGTTTTGCACAGCATAACGGCGAGGGTGCAGTAGGCTCCGGTCCTTTGGCCTGTTCGTTTCGCTCTGTTACAAGCTGCAATCTATCTGTGAAATGTTGTGCCAAATTCGCTGATACGGCATCTTGTTGAATACCTCCTTCCCATCCTCGATGTTGATCTCGGCAGCGAGGTTGCTGGCGCGCTCTGTGAGACACACCGGGTGGCTCACGACAACTGCCGCCAATCCCCGCACAGCTGTAAGAGTTATTTCCTCGTGTCCTAGAGCACTTGAAAAAGAAGCAGAAGGTGAAAATAGTGATGGAGGGAGCGTCCTGGTGGACCCCTCCAAGGATGCATCTCTGCAAGACCTGTTCATCATTCCCATCAGGAAGCCTCTCGTTCCAGGTGCGGAAACCGCATGGCACCCCGCAGGTATCTACCCGCAATATGCTGTAGCTCGGTTTTGTGTATGAGGTGGGGTATCATGGCTGTGCAGGTGGAATCCCGCTGTTTGAAAAGATTATCGATCAGCCGCTCATCCAGCAGATCAAGCAGATGGAGCAGCTGAACTCCACAGTGCGAGTTGGTCTGTTTGTTCGTAGTCTAGGACCTCGTAGCGCAGCAACAGAGAACGAGCCATCGGCACAGGAGGACCATCTGAAGCCTTTAGATGGGCTTGAAGCAGAGCACCTGGAGGAGGTCGGAACTCTTGGCGTTTTAAAGGGCTTCAGCGTCGGTGTCAATGAGCAAGGCCAAGAGGTGGTATGTAGCTGCTCCATACAGGGCAAACAGTCCCCCATGTGTCCGCAGTGCAATTCTGTTGCCACAATCAGCCCATGCATGACCTGCGCATGGACCCAGCAGCAGTTGCATTCTGCGGCCGTGCACCACCAGAAGAGCCCCTGTGCAGGCTCATGTCGGTGTTCAAGCCCTCCGCAGGATTCGCCGGCAGAGCACATTGCAGCGGGCGCCCCTAAAACTGCAGTGCCGGCCCATTCCAGATGAGCCTTACAATAAGGAAGACCCTGACATCCGGGCAACACATCAGGAGCTCACTCAAGCGCTCAAGAGCGTATTTGAGCAGGCTCCCGTGTACCTTGAGCAGATGCGGCACGTCCGCACCGGCGACTTCCAGGTACCTTCCTCCTACCCATCTACACTCCTTCATGCCTGCTCATGCATGCAGTACACTGCCATCATGTGAGGACCGCCACTGTGCTCTAAACTGCGAATCTGTATGGGTCTCATGTGGCCTCGGGTTTTTCTGCACTCCCCTTCTGACGTACCCGCACACCCACCCCAGCTGCTCGGAAAGTGTGTGTCCGATGTCTCCTGCGCTGCCACGATGACTCACAAGTCCGATAAGCTGGTCCGCTGCACGTCGCACTGCATGTCCTCAGAGAGGCTGGAGTGGTTGCTCAAATGCTCAACGCAGACCATGCCCACATCGGAGTCACCTGCGGCGATCGCAGACCGGCCTTCTGACCGTTCGCCCACCGCTGCTCATGCATGTGTCTTGACTGCTATGCACCCAGACACAACTTGCATCCTGCAGCTGAATACCATGGCCGTCTGTGATGTGTATCAGCATACCTAGCGCCGGTTATGTGACATCTCCACAGCTGTGTATGCATGGGTCCCACTGTGCCCCCCGCTATGCCAGCCCGACAACCAGGCTTGTGCAAGCACCTGCCTGGCTGCAGCATCCCCAGCGTTCAGCGCGGGGCCTTCTGTGTGCAGCCCCTGCGGGCCCGCAGCTGACTGCCTGTGTCGGCGTGTGCAGGACCTCGCGCGCTTCGCAGACCTTGCGGTGTCGCTGGTGAACGGCACGGCGCACGACCTCCAGGACTTCCTCGTGGAGGGCAGCGTGCCGCGCCGCATGCTCAAGGCGCTGGCGATCGTGAAGAAGGAGCTCGAGCTGCTGCAGCTGCAGCGCGACATCAGTCGCCGCGTTGAGGAGAAGTTCACAAAGGAGCAGAAGCGCTACTTCCTCATGGAGCAGATGAAGCACATCCAGAAGGAGCTCGGCATCACGAAGGATGAGAAGGGCCAGGTCATCCAGAAGTTTATCGACCGCTTCGAGCCCGTCAAGTGCGTCCCCCGCGGCTCGACTCGGCCTTGCACTGGCAGCCTTGGGAGCTGGAATCTGTCCCGGTGGTGCAGTGTATGTCGGGAACGGTGCTTGGTTCGTCTGATGCCTCCGCTCGGCGCATGCAGCAGGCGCAGACACTGCCTGCGCGCTGCTTGTCCGGCCTGATCTGTGGCACTCACAAACCGCATGCTGGGGATTTCAGGCGTCCCACTGGTACCACAGCTGCCGCGTGTGCACGCTCCCCCTTCGCCAAGTGAAGCGGCACACTCGCTGCGGGCGGCCTCTACCACGCGGCGGCGCAGCGGTGCGTGGGCGCACGCACAGGGGCTATGGCACTTCTGGTGCAGCTGCGTCGTCTTGGGGGCTGAGATGCATGCTGCGTGCAGGAAAAATGCCCCTGAGGAGGTGCAGCAGGCAGTGGAGGAGGAGATCAGCAAGCTGCGGGTGCTCGAGACGGCGTCGTCAGAGTACAACGTTTCGCGCAACTACCTCGACTGGCTGACGTCGATGCCGTACGGCCTGTACAACGACGAGCGCTTCGACATCGCCTTTGCGAGGCAGTGCCTCGACGCGGACCACTACGGCATGCAGGACGTCAAGGACGGCATCCTGGAGTTTATCGCCGTCGGGAAGCTCAACAACGCCGTGCAGGTGCGGCCAGCTGCCCGGTTTTCTGTTTGTTTGGTGTGGGGATGGTCACGAGGCTGCCTGTGTGCATCCTGTTTGTCACCCTGCCTGTCCGGTCCAGCAAACCCGCCACGTCCATCTCTGCTAGCGCTGCATCCCTCTAGATCGTCCCACCAGCGCACCCAACTGGAATGGCAAGGCTCCGGTAGGTAGCGCCACGTGCTCCGACACTCGTGTGCCTGGTCGTAGACGTCCACGAGGGATGCATGCGTGGTCTGTGTACACATCACTGCCAGACTGGATGGGGTAATCCGCGTCACGACTGCCGTGTTTGATGCAATCAGCTACCTTGACTGCACCGGAGTCATATGCATTGCGGAGCGTGGTCGGCCGCGTTGGTTGCCAGCATGGCGACCGTGGTCTTTGTGTGCGCATCCGAGCTCCCTGAGCGTGCCTGTTTGTGCCTAATGGGTGATGCGGGCACGGCTGTGGTGCAGGGCAAGATCATCTGCATGGTCGGCCCGCCCGGCGTCGGCAAGACGTCCATCGGCAAGAGTATCGCCAACTCCCTCGGCCGCAAGTTCTTCCGCTTCTCCGTGGGAGGGCTATCAGATGTTGCGGAGATCAAGGGCCACCGTCGCACGTACGTCGGCGCCATGCCTGGCAAACTCGTGCAATGCCTCAAGCAGGTCCATGTGCGCCCACTGCCCCCCCCCCCCCCCCCCCCCAAATCTTTGACATGTGCGCCACCTGAGGCTTGAGGCGTTCATGAGGGCCCGTCCTTGATGCCTAGCTTCTCGTAGCAAGGCCAGTTCTGATCGATGGAACACTGATTGCCAGTACCATTATGACAGTACTCATCGTAGTGAGAGCATGTCGCTGCATGAGGTGGAAGTGCCAGGGATTTTGGGGCGGCATAGCCCTGCATTCTGAAGGATGTGGCACTGTGTAGTCCTGCGCTTATGCTCAAGCACTGAGCTGCGTGCCGTGATGCAGAGCAGCAACCCACTGGTTCTGATCGATGAGATCGATAAGCTTGGGCGCGGCATGCAAGGCGACCCGGCGTCCGCGCTGCTCGAGCTGCTGGACCCCGAGCAGAACCACTCGTTCCGGGACCACTACCTCGACGTGCCCCTTGACCTCTCCAAGGTCCTCTTCATCTGCACCGCCAATGTCCTTGACACCATCCCGCGGCCGCTGCTGGACCGCATGGAGGTGCGTCCCGAGTCTTACTCTCCGCGGCATAGCAGGTGGCTACCTGTGCCACATGGGCGGCAGCTTACACCGCTCTGTTGCACCGGGGAATAGGATGTTACATACACGGACACCATCGCATCTGACACTTTCTACTGCAACAGTGGCGGGCTGCTCCTTGCGCCTCTGGGAGTTGCGCAGAGAGCTAGTGTCAGCTACTGTCTCCACAGCGGTGCGTTCGTGGTGGTGCTGTGTGGTATGGCGAGACAGTGGTTCTGTGCAACAGGGGCACGGGCTTTGACGGCCGGCCATGCATGGGCTTTGTGCCTGTCGAACGCTCCGCGTCATAATGCTGTCCCCGAGTCGTATGTCTGAGTCCCTGATTGGGTATGCCGCAACATGACCCTCTGCTTGCGGTGCTGCTGTCAGGTCATCGAATTGCAGCCGTGCAGATCAAAACAGTTGGTCAAGATAGAGGTGCACGGAGCCATGCCTGTGTCACCAAATGATGTTCCTGGCGGCTAGGTGTTTTGCTCATGTTGAATTGAGTGATGCGTCCAGGTGATCGAACTTTCAGGCTACACTGCACACGAGAAGACACACATTGCACGCGAATACCTGGAGAAAGAGGTGCGAGGCAGCTGTGCTATCCCTGAGGGTAGTGTGCAGCTCACAGATGGAGCGCTGGAGTGCCTGATCCAGCAGTACTGCCGGGAGTCTGGCGTTCGAAATCTCAAGAAGCAGCTGGAGAAGGTGTATCGCAAGTCTGCCATGACGCTTGCGACTTCAGATAAACTAGAGGTGCGGCTCTGTGCATGCCCAGACATGTCCAGGTTTAATGCGCTGCAGAGACAACAGCCTACGTAGCTTGTCCTAGCAGGAACAGCGGGTGCCATGGTGAGCCATCAGGCAACAGGAAGGGTTGCTGAGCCATTCATGCAAAAAGTATCAGGTTCTGGTCACAAGGTTTCGATTTCCATGTCGCCGATGCTGGTGCTGGTCAATACCATGAGTGTCTGCATGAAGAGATCAGCAAGGGCTTTACTACTGATGGCGCACTGGCTTCCATAGTGCTCGGGCTGCAAACAGCTGTTCGGCTGCACGTAGGACACTATGTAGCATCCTCTCGTTCACGCACATGACGGGCAACACTGATTGCCTCACACAGTGCAGTGGATTGAGGAGGAGGTGCCACCGGAGGAGGACAAAGCAGCCGCAGAGACGGAAGCATCTTCCACTGATGCTAGCTCTGATGCTGGATCGCTGCACGCAACGTCAGCCTCAGACACAGACTCAAGCACAGGCTCCGACACAATTCCCAGTGATGATCCAGCCCCGGCAGCGGAAAGCGATACCAAGGTATAGATTGGCTCCATACTCATCTCTGGTCCTGATCTGCACTACATCTAATGTCCATGTTATACAGAGAGGTGAACCAAGACAATGCTGGTGCAGGTAGAGGAGGCAAAGGAGCCCGTGATGCGAAAACGTGCTGTTTACCATGGCGAGCCGATCATCGTTGACCAAGAGTGTCTCGATAAGTATCTCGGGAAGCCACCGTTTGACTCGGACAGATTCTACGAGGTAACTCCACCTGGCGTCGTGATGGGACTGGCATGGACATCCATGGGTGGCTCAACGCTTTATGTTGAGAGCAATAAGGTGTCCTCGTCTGGGACTCCATCACTGACAATCACAGGTATGGTCGACCTGCTTGCAATGGTCTGGCACAAGCCAGGTTGCAATACATAGGGGCTGCTGCTCACTGAGGTGGTGCAGGAGATCAGCTGCTGACATTGAGAGACCAGTGCAGGGCAACTTGGGGATGTGATGAAAGAGAGCATGACAATAGCACAGACGTACACCAGGAGATTGGTACGGACGGTGCAACCGGACAACAACATGCTTGAAGAGGGCGTAGTGCATCTGCATGTGCCTCAGGGGGCTACTCCGAAGGATGGTCCATCGGCCGGATGCACAGCCGTGACAGCCCTGCTGTCACTAGCGATGAATGAGCCTGTTGCGCCTGATGTGGCCATGACGGGTATGCACTCCACGCACACTGAACTGACGTCGATTTTTGCGGAGATCCCTTGACCGTTTAGGTAGTGGTTGCTGCATTGCAGGTGAGATTTCGCTGTCAGGACACCTGTTGCCCATTGGTGGTGTAAAGGAGAAAGCACTGGCTGCAAAGCGCAGTGGTGTGTCTACGATCATGTTGCCAGAGGCAAATCGGCGGGATTGGCAAGAGCTCTCCGAGGAGGTTCGGGAAGGGATTGAGCCCAAATTTTCGAAGCACTACGTTCAAATGATTCCTACTCTTTTCCCGTCCTTTGCAGAAAGCAATGCCAGTCAATTAGCACAGATTCACAGTGACCTCAGGATCCCGAATTGATTTAGTGTAACAAGATTTACGTTCCAGGATTGTTATGCACACGTGAACGTTCGAGGGTTCTTCACCTGATATTAAATTATTCAGGAGATTTCGGTCGACTGTGGTGGTGTGTGGTCTTGTATATGACTGATGGTGAAGACATCAACAAACTTGGGCTGTCGGATGCCAGCTGTGACATTTGAGACTGCCCAACGACCCTGCAGGGGACTGGGCTGGTGCACTCTTGGGGCCTGCGCGGGCAGCAGCTCAAGTACCGTCACGTTCGTGTGCACGTCATCTTGCAGCAGCCCCTGGAACCACAAACAGTTTGCTTTTAAACGGTGTAGTTCATGTATGTGTTACAAGGACAAAGCAAGCGAGGCAGGTAGCACCGCAAGCAAGAAGCAGGGGAAACGCACACCACGCAGCAAGCCACACGAAGCGCACACCAAAACACCCACGCAACGGCAGCACCCGCGCCGGACACAGCGACACGGCAACACAACCACACACACGCCCATGCCCACACGCCCATCCCCACCCGAACCCCGCCCAACAGCAAGGCGCACGAGCCCCGGAAGCACAAGCAGCCAAGGCCGCCCAGCAAACAAACAGCGAGACCGCAACAACCCCCAGCCCGGGGAGGCCCCCGCCTCCCCCAACACAACCCCCCAACCCCAGCCCGCGCACACCACCCCGCCCGCCCGCAAACCCACACCCGCAACCCCCAGAGGCCAGCCCAGCCCGCCCAAACCACCCGGCCGCGCCCCAACGGCGGGCCACACACAGGCGCACGGGGAAGACACCAGCGAAACGCGGCACGCCCGAGCCGTCACCACAATAAAGCGGACAAGGCTGCGAGCGCACACGCAGCGGCAACTGCCCACCACGCAGCCCGGGCGGGTGCGCAGCGCCGCTCAAGCCGGGTGGCCCGTGAGCGGCGTGAGGTCGTCGGACGGGACCGACAGCCCCGTCAAAACAGCCTTGCCCGCATGACGCGCCATCAGCGGGGCAGCGGCATGCACCTGCCGAGCCACCATTCCGTTCATGTATGTGTGCCAGGTTGCTCTTCTTGACCATGGCGGTACCTGATCTAGGATGGTCGCCTTGTTCGACACGCATCTCATTTGATATCGGGTGCCGTGGCTTGTGCATTCAGTCAGCAGTCTGCCTGCATCAGGAGTCTAACACCGACAGGGTGTCGTTAAATTGATTTTTTTTTCGAGCGTCTACGTTGACTTCAGGCGCTGATGCAGGAGCGGCCGGTATCAATGCCAGTGCGGCTGCATGCACAGGAGCAGCACAGATGACGAGTCCACGTGGCATGCACGGCAAGTGCTGGTGGCCACAATGCAGGGCCCAAAATGAACACAAGATCGAGGTGGTGGCACGCTTTACAATCATGCTAGCCGAACATCATGACGTCGGCTACGGATTGCGGCTGGTTCACTGCCTGTGTTTTCAGGATATATTCTCCGTTTACAGTGCTTCTGGTCTTGAACGGTGGCCGCCCGGTCCCATAAATGTCCTTTCGCGGAGCAAACCTGATGACAGGTGCGACGCCCTGACTTAGTGTGAACTGCTTCGTATTGCTGCAGTGGCCAATATAGATGCAGATTGCTGGGCCTGACGCAAGTGTGTTCGTCCGCGCACACAAGCTGCGGTGCGGTGTGGCAGCCGACACATCAAAATGTCCGTGAGACACCACTTGAATGTTTGACGGGGCCTCTTCTTGTGCTTGAAATTGTTGCTGACTTGGTACCGATGTGTTTGTGATGCGTGATGCAACTCCATCTGTAAGAGCCAGGTTGTGCCTGCAGGTCAGCATTCGCACGATTGAGCACGACTACTCGCCTCGCAACGACGTTGTTATCATCACAAGACCTCCGAGTTGAGGAACAGCAGCTGCCGTCAGGTGCGCTCCCGTTGTCGCAGCAATGGTGTCGTCACTAGCTGTGAGTCCGGAACACTACGTGCACCACCGCACGGCTTCAATGATGCCGTGCTCATTACCATCCGTTGATAACTCCTGCACTGGATATCTTGGTAACTTTTGATACTGTGTATGGGCTATTCTTATCATCATATTGTTCTAAGCGGTTTCGGGTCTGGACAGTGTTGTGGACGTTAACAAAACACCGCGATTTCCCCTCGCTAATCCTTAACAATTATGTCGGCTGAAAGGTTCAACACTATGCCGTGACTGATGCAGAATGTTGGTCGTCAAGAGATCCGCATTGCCTCTGGCTTCTGCACCGCTGCTCGGCGAGGGAGAATTCGCCAAGGTTCGTCGACTCTTTCTCTGATGCTCAGTACACAGCCGATGTACACGGTATTGATGATGCTGCCCAAAATTGATTTTTCACCTGTTTCTGCTCCCGTCTGGCGGGCATTTGCACGTCTGTCGTACAGACCTGCGATCCAGCTCTTCTGTCTGCTTTGCCCCAAGCTTACCTGGAGAATGATAGTAAGCAGTTCCTGGTTCGTAATGCCCACATTTTTGCTATGTTGCTATCGCTGCGCTTTGGACTCGCCTGGCCTCAAGGCAATGGGGAATCCTGAAACTGGGGCAGTCCCTTTGGTATTTCTTTGGCGTGTCTTGATCCTTGACCCCCCGTTGATGATTGGTCACTGCCCAGGTGTGCCGATGCACCGCTGTATGCAGAGTTCCGCCTTACAACATCATGTGGTTGCTTCAGGTTTTCAAGGTGACCCTACATGGCCGAGCATATGCCTTGAAGCAAGCAAATTGCTCTAACGTGGCCAAGGCTGCCCTGGCCAAGGAACGTGATGTCTTAGAGGCGTGTGCCCATCCCAACATCATTGCGTTGGAGGCTGTCGCAGATGATGGTCGCTGCCTGGTTCTGGAGCTGTGCCACGGCGGCACCCTTGAAGACCGGCTGCAGTCGACTCGCGGCAAGCGATCAAAGAGTCGAGGAAAAAGTCGTCGCCAGACAATGCCTGCACGCCGCATCGTGCAGATTGCCCTGGAGTTGATGCGTGCAGTCCAGTGCATGCACGAGAATGGCCTTTGCCATGGTGATGTGAAATCCGCTAACATTCTGCTGGCGAACAAGGCTGTCACAGCGAATGCTGCTGGCGTCAGGCTTGCAGATATGGGGTTTTCTCGGAAGATCGGAAGTGTGGTTTCCAACGAAGACGGTGGGAGTGCACCGTTCATCTGCAGGGAGCTTCAGCTAGGGCTCGACAGCACTTCCCGAGCTACCCATGACATTTTTGCTTGTGGTGTGGTCATGCTGGACCTGGCATGTACTCACAAACCATATGAAGATATGACAGTGAGTGAATTTGACATAGCGATTGAAGAAGGCACCTTGTACTCCCGTGGCACTGTTCCACTTGCAGAGTTCAAAAACACAGCGGCATTTGAAGAGTTTGCGACTTTGTTTTTTGAAATGCTGAGCCATAATCCAGAGGAGCGCCCCACAGCGTCTCAGGCTGTTGACCGCCTGGAGGCGATTGCTGCAGCTCTGGATGGTCAGAAAGAGTTATCGCGTGGAGCTCGTCCATGCAAGCCTGCTGCACCTGCCACAGCTAGTCACGACAATGGCGATGGTGGTGATACAGCATGCCTAGCGTCTGAGCTCGATGCCTTCGTGTTCAGTGTGCCAACATCATCAGCCCGAGCACCTGAACCTGTGATGCGTTCGTCTTGGAACCAGATGCAAAGGCAAGATCATCCAGAGGGAGCATTGATGGCGGTCGGAGTCGGGCCGGTGCATGCAGGCAGGATCTGTGATGCAGCAGGCAGATCCTCACGTTTGCCGCATGTTCATCTGGCAGGGTGTCTTTCAGAAATAGAACTGTTTCCCTTCCCCAAAACTACAACCAGCCCCCCTCAACAGCAAGCTCAGTTACGTGTCACTGAAACCTCTCAGGACCCAACAAGCTGCAAAGAGGGGGGGCATCTGATGCGCGAAGGAGGACACACCCAGATGCTGAATGTTCGCGGGGGGCCGGCCTTAGGGGGGGGGTGTGATTTTGATGATGAGATGCATATGGCTGGGCACTCATACTGTGATTCTCCCGCTATGGCAGCTGATGGTGGTTTCTGGCGTAGTGAAGGCTTGCAGATGACCACCGCATTTGCTGCCTGCACTCCCATTGCAACTCTGTCATTGCCACAGGCTTCATGCCCACAAACCGGCATGGACGTTGCTAGCAGCCTGGAATCATCACCAATGGTCGGCATGGATTGGGGGGCGGTTCACCATTCGAGCCCTGGCTTCGGTACATGGTCAAACGTTTCGGGAGAGTGTCAGGACTCTTTTCTTCCAATGCAGTCTCACAGGGGATGCCATGCAAGCTGGGACATATTCGCTGCGCCAGGTCAGCCATATTTTGAGTCCCAGTCCGCTGCGCAACCTGGCTGGGCTCCCAGTCAGACAGAGGAGCTTTCCCCGAGGAATGCCATCTCAGAAGCGCTGGCCATCTCCCCTTACAAGCAGCAGGCCAGTGATGCACAGTCACAATTTGTTTCGCCAAAGAAGGGGTACAATGCACATGGGGATTGTGGCCTTGACTGGTCACCGTGGTGAGCCAGGGGCGATTACCTGGGCCAAACACGCGGGGGGGGGGGGGGGGGGGCGTGTGTGGCATCCTCCATGATTGTTTTGCACGCATCTTGTTGAGGTGCTGTCATTGAGTCGCATAGCAGCCGTTGCTGATTTCGGGCCTAATTTGCAGTCATGGCTCTGTCCAACATGACGCATTGGCATTTTGTGATATCTGTGATGCTGCTTTGGAGCCGTGAGTTGTGTCAATGTTTTCAGGTGATGAAGGTATTTGTGTGTGATAGTGTGTGCTGCAGTGTTACAGTGTAGCTTAGTCTGTACATCAGCCGAGAGGTGCAGATAAGCATTGGCAACAGTCCAGGTGCAATGCTTATCTGCGCGCCAGTCCAGGAAACCTGTGTGCGGTAGAGGGATATGACTGCGTTTGAGATATATGGCATTAAGTTCCTTCCTTGCATCACTGCTGTGTAAAATGACTTTGAGGCAGACAAGGTGCTTAAGACATGACGACCCGATTCCTTGGTGTGATGGATTGATGATCTTCACATCTGCCTCTCAAAAGCAACTTGATCCCCCCCATATCACTTGTGCCTCATCACAAGGGATGGCTGTGTTCGACTGGGCTGCAATGCCATGTTCTGATTGCAAGTAATGCGGTTGGCTTTACACCAATGATCTTGCCAGCTCCCTTTGGCATGGTGATCAGAGGCTACTGTACAAGTCCAGCTCTGATCGCCACGCATGAAGAGGGAGCCTGTGTCTGCTGCTGGATTTCATGTTGATTCAAGACTTGGAAGTCCCAGGCCCTACACTGTGGGAGCCTGCTTTGATTTGGTTGCATGCAGTGGCTGCAACGCATGTGACCTGTACATGTTAATAGATGGCAGGGGGGGCGGGTGATAATTCTGAGGATCTTTGAGAGAACAATAACAGCAGAAACAATCCCGGTGACGTGTAAAACCACAGACCTCTGAGAGTAAATACTCTAGTCTCGGGGTAACGCAATTCAAATGCCTCCTGTGTAACCACCTACGACACTGTCACTCGACATAGTGCGACCGGCACATATACTGTATATCAGATATACATGTCGTTCGCACATCCAACTAAGTCCCAAAGCTTTTGAGCAAATGCATTGGCCCGTTTTCTGTTATCTCTGCTTCTGACAAAGCCACTGTCACACTTGATTTGCCAGATGTTTACGAATGTGTTCATAATATCTTCAATGTATGTTTTGTTCGACCATGGCCGTATGATGGCACCCGTGAGCTTGATGCAACTTATCCAACACTCAGGCCACAGCCAAGCTATGATCCCATCATTCAGGTTCTTGACCGCAAGCGCGCCTCAGGGCGCCTACCCAGGCATGTAGATTCGCTCCTGGAACCTCCTGCGGAGTACTTCATTGTTTGTCACAGTGGCTTCGTGGAGTGGCTCCATCAGAATCAACTGCAAGATCCTCACGAGCGCCAGCTCATCAGAGCGTTTGAGAGTTGTTTCAAGCGAACAGAAATGCGCGTCAGTCAAGTCATAAGGACCTATTCAGTATTCTCAAGAAGATGTCTCGAATTCAGAAGATGAAATTGACCTCCTCTGGGAACATGAGCTGCAAAACCACTTCCAAGAAGATGCTTCTGGGGCTGCTATCGGTAATTAGCTACAAGGGTGATTTTGTACTGCTACGGGATACATGATGATGATCAACTCGCCACACCTTGAGCTAGGGGGGAGGACTGATATGTGCCGCTCGCACTTTGTTGAGTGACAATGGTGCAGGTGATTACATATCCGGGGGGGGGGTATCAAGTGGCCATGCAGGGTTGACTTGCGGCTGTTTGGCTGCGCTGGCTTTGCCTGATCCTGACACAACCTGGCCGGGCCCCTGGTCGAACAGCTGGGCGACACATCATTATTTGTGGAAATGTGTAGCTGTTGATTCCAAATGCGGGCACTTGACAGCAGGCACGACCACCAGATTTTGAGCCACCTACTGCCTCACCAACCATAAGTGCTTCTGGCACTCAGGGGTACATCATGCCATCACCATCTCAGCAACATTATACTTTTCAGAGCGGCCACATCCTTCGGAGGCTATGCGGCTGAGCGATTTGCACCAAACAAAACAGCTTCCTTTAAGCCACAGACGATCCAAATCACACCTAGAGGCAAGTAAAATCTTGCGACAGCATGACTGTTCCTGAACCGCTCCTATCTATGGCTTGTTCCAAATTGCAAGAAGTAGCTTGGGGAGACAGCATTTGCATACACCTCATTCAAAGTTGCATCGCGTGAACGCTTCTCTTCTGCCTGTTTCTGTAAGAATGCCAGGCGCTCCTTTTCCTGGTTGCGTCGGAAGTTGTCCACCTGCCGCTGTTGCTCCTTGATAGCTTTGTCTGTCATAGATGCTGTCTGTGCCCATTGTGCTTCCCTGCGCAGTTCTGCTTGTCGACGAAATTTCAGCTCTTGCTGCTGCTGGAACTGCTGATCAATGATTGACTGGTGCTCTTCTTTGGTCATGCCTTTCCAATGATCCACCCGTACCCGCCCTGCTGCCAAGAAACTGGTGGCTTGACAGGGATCCTCAGAAAGCATCGGGTTGTCAATCGCACAGCTGATTTCATGGCTGCGCAAGCTATTGTCTTGTGTATGCTGCTTGTCTGCTTCGCCGCGACGATGAGCGGCTAACCTCTTGTTTTCATCCATTGTGTAACTCTGTGATGCCCTGTTGACACTTTTCTCTTCTGACATGACAGTCTGCTGCACAGTGTCACACAACTTGACAAGGTTACCATGGGCTCGCAGTTCCTCTTCTTCCTCCTGCTTTGCAGCCTGGGAATCTGCTTTCTGCTGCAGCCACCAGTCATGGTACTGCTGCTGCTGTGCTCTCTTGCGGTCCGCTGCACTCAAGTCTTCGCCGTGGAACTTCTGCAAGCAACAGATGGTACGCTCAGTCGCTGAAACTGTCATCCAACATCGCATGCGCACTGAATTCCAAGCAGGGGCAAGCAGACGGGTTGCCTGTAGACTTGAGATCCCACAACGGGCGTCGCTATCGCCTATGCGTGCTGGTGCATCCAGCAGCTTGGCATCGGGCCTATTTAAGTCCCATTCCCGCCTCGAGTCGCACAGCTGGTGAGAGTTGCGAAAATCTTGCTCCTCCATGGCGGAGTTTTTGCGCCACATTGCTGCCTGTTGATCAGCCCCGCAAACTGCCTCATCATAGTATCTGGAGAGCTGAGCATATGCTCTGCAAATTCAAAGAAGCGATCATCAGCACGCACTTAGCCCCCACGCACTTGCTGCGCCAGATAACACTAGCACGTTTCAAGCAAAAAAAGCTTATTCAGGAAGGCCTACACATCTCGCTGGCGCTCAGCATCCTCAGCAGCCTTGCGTTCGACCACTTGCTTCTGTAACGAGCCCACGTCAACCTACACATCACCTCAGAGTTTATGCACGAGGGCGCATCACAGTATGTGTGTAGCTGAGGATCTTGGCGCACCCCGATGACACGATGTTTGGCGTCCAAGACGCGAGCGAGCCTGGCTGAGTCCTCATTGGTGACCTGGGCAACGAGCCGCCCCATGGCTCAATGCAATATATCAGAACCTAGTCGTTCAAATTGCTCGAGGCAATCGACGGACACTCGTATGTATGCAAATGGCTCAGGACTGTACTACAGGCAACGGTGCCTCTTGCAGTGCCTTCGAAGATAGCATGCTCGAATATACGCATCTAAACAGCTGAATGTCCAGAGTAGACCACGGTTGTGCTCCGTGGCGCACGCGTCTATCGCTAGCCACATGCATGACGTGCCCTGTCTCGGATCAATGATGCACTGGTTGGCTACACTCAAGGGCTCATTTCCCCTAGCTGAGTCCTGCAAGCATATCACCGACAGGTACACTCAATTGCTGCCGTCTGTGTTGCCCGTGCGCTGACCGTAATTTTAGGGTCCAGAGATGAGGCGCTTGTAAGATGTGATCCCTGAAGCGTACATCAGACTACGCGCTTCACGGGCAGTGCGGTCGGCATTCAAAAATGCTCAAGGTGAGGCTGAAACACGGCTGGTCACGTAACAGCGAGAGCATGCTGTATCAATTGTGTCAGCACCAGGTTGTTGTGCAGCTTCCACCCCTGCAGCCACATCTAACTGGGACAAACAGTGAAGATGTACACCAAATCAGCTATCAAATATCCAGCACTGAGATGCTTCGCAGGTGAATTCTTGGATGCATTGTAGTGACGCCGCTATTTCAGACCTGTATGACTGTTCGTTTTGCAGGCCCCTACCAGAAACGACGTTGGGAACGCCAGGGATTCCAGGATTGAAGACAAGATCTTGGAAGCAACAGTCGGAGACTATAACAGACAAATTGAAGGAGACGAAGAGCCGCAGTCCTTCCACCATTGCTCAAGTCAGATTGCAGGAAGCCTTACATCAATGCAGCCTGGCATCTGGGTGCTCGGCCGCAGGCGACGGGAAACCTCATCGGATTCGCACAGCTGTGTGCTGCAAGCTCCTGGAAGAGCTGAGTGCCTTAGCTGGCCCATACGCTAATATGCTTCAGATCCTGTGTAAGGAAATGGTATGCTCATGTGCTTCCGGCAATCCTTGCGCTATCTTGGGAGAAGCGGACATTGCTCGAATTACAACCTGCTTGATATGTGGACAGGTCAACTCGACATATAGCGAAATCTTTGCGCATGACGGCAGCAAGGATCGCATGGACCAGTTGCCGTACTACAGCATCGTTGCAAAGCTTGAGAAGCAAAATTCTCTCCTGATGGCAGAGAGGCAAAACTTCCAAACACAGCTAGATGTACAGCTTTCCAATATGAGCAGCCTGTCAAATCAGATCCAGGCATGTCTTTTTCTCGTCCCATGCACAGCTTGGGCAGGTGCTTGTTAGTGAGGTGTCCCTCAAGATTACACAGGCCCACTCCATGGTCATGCTGCATGTGTGGTCACAGCTATATACATGCCAACTTGGACGTGGTATTGGACATGTCATGGCGTACATTGTTCCGCAGATCTGCTGCGCAGCGGCTGCAGGTAATGAACCAGTACGATGATGGCCTTCGTCACAGGAATTGCTTCTAGCCTCCACATTGCATCAGGCATGTCGAGGTCGACCGCTCCAAAACCACCACGCACAACGAATTTCCGGTTAGTGTGTTGATCCTGGTCTGTCTTGGTGCGCCAGCAACCGGCCCGCCACTGTGTGCAGACATTGTCGGGAGCCTTACAAAATGCTGAGACTCACAGCAGCGAACAGTCAGCACTTCTTCTTGCGGCCAAAAGTAGAGAGAGGCAAGCAGCCACGGACGCGGAAGCCGCCCGAACTGCCATACAAGAGGCTCGGGCAGCAAATGAAAAGCTGTCGTCCGAGGCCACCAGCACGCAGGAAGCCATGCAAGGGACCATCAATAGCCTGCAGCAGTCATATGATGAGGCTGCAGCTGCACAGGCTACGGCCGAGTGCTCACTGCGAATCAGGGATGAAGAGGTTGCTCAGCTACACACTCTTCTACAAGGTCTGTTTAATTTGACGCAGTGAGTGGCATCAAAGTGAGCTAATACGCAGTGTCCAATATGCCACACACCTGGCAATCAATTCTACCTGCAATTTCTCACCTTGCTCAAACAAGGTGCACCGCAAGGTGCAGGTATGATTAAGCGAACCGAAGTGGAGGAGCTTGAGGCAGAGCTGAGGGAACTGCGGATCCAATTGCCGGAGCTGCAGGACACTGTTCAGCAGCAGCTGCAGAAGCTTGCTGCCCTGGGGGAGCGGACGCCTCGTCCCGAGTGGAGCACGCAGCGCAGGCTGCTGCCTGAGAGTGAACAGCATGTGGTGCCCATCTCGCGCCAGGCAGGCAAGCCAACTGCAGCGGTCGCTTCGAAGCTCGTGAGCAGGCTGTCGCATTATGCATCACAGCTGGACGTGCGGTCCCATGCCGCTGGAAATCCCAACTTGAGCAAGACTGTGTTGTTTCACCATCCGGGAGCTTGTGCCTGGTGACATGTGCCTGGTGCACCTGCAGGAGGCTGCCAGGGATCGGGACCATCTGCAGATGATGCTGGTGCCAGATCCTGTGCAGCTGAGGGTCAGTTTGGACTCTGATTCTGTAGCCCAAGGTCATCAGATAGTGGTGCAGGCTCTGGGCTGTGGGGGTGACGTACCGCGTTTGCTTCGTGCGACAGGACAGGTGCTTGCGTCTCATCAAAGTGCATGCGACCCTGCTGACTCGTGGGAGATCAGGAATTTGCAGGTCACCTGTAAGGGTCATGTATGAATAGGATCTAACTGCAGGTCTGCGTGCGGATCTTGGATGCCAGAGAGCTGACAGAAACGATATGGGCACTGCTGAAGCAATGGCCACGGCATACCAGCACTGTACACGGGATGCTACTGGACACCTGGCTCGCCTTGGACCCTCTAGCGAAGACTATTGCGCCCAAGGGCTACTGCCTCGCTTTGAGTTTGCAGGCCCACAAGGACAGAGAGCCCATGGCTGCCGTGCTGCATGCTGCTCTGCATGGGCAGCTATCCGCACATTCGGTGATGCGCATGGCCTGCGTGATTCAAAGCATGGAAGCACTATTTGAGCAAATGTCAAGCATGGACATGCCCGATGCTGCTGCACAGGGATGCTTCTCCTGGGAGGATGTGGCCATGTTGCTGCAGCGCCTGCTCCCAGGCATGTCTGCGGATGTGCGGGCAATCCTGGAAGAGCAGTGCGGTAGCTGCATGGCGGGGCAGTCTGTTCATGTTCGGGACTTGCTTGTCCCCAGAGAGGACCGCACGACACCGTGCTGGGGTCAAACCGGGCAGCAGTATGCCGTCGCTCAGAATGGCGTGGACTCAGGTCAGCCAGGGACGTCATCGAGCGCACAAGGCCCTGTTGCCGCGGTGGACGGCAACACCCCTCAGAGCTTGCATGACGGCATCACTGATGCTTCTGAGCAACAAGTGGCAGAGAAAGAGGCGGCCGATTGCGTTGGAGCTGTGGCTGAAAGCGGCACAAGCAATACCGGTGACCAACATGGAGGAGGAATGAAGGGAGCTGAGCACCTGAGCAGAGCGCATACGGCTAGCTCACAATCTTGCAAGGCTGAGGAGAGGCAATCGGGCATTGCTGGAGACTGCAAGCCCTGGATGCTCGTGGTCCGCCTGCTCTCACATCATGCCGGTGCACTGCTGCAGCTGCAACGGACTCTGGCCGCAGAGCTGCGAGGACTCGAGGACAGGAGTGAGGCTGCTGTGGCAGGGCATGGGGAAGTTTTGGCGCAGTTGGAAGCACACATGCCTCATGCGCAGGCGTCCGCTTGTGCGGCATTGTGGCTAGAGACGGTTACCAGAGTGGGCTCGAGATCTGTCAGGTCGGCAAATGCGGAGGTGTTGGCTAGTGGACCGCTGCAGTGCATGGGAGACCTTGATGTTCCTGCAGCGGAGGCGTGGCTGCAGGGTCTTCTGGAGCGAGGCGGTGGCCACAGCAGCTTAGCGGCACTCCCGCAGGTGGCATGATGAGAGAAGTTGGGCGATGTTGTACTCATGCAGTGGTCACCAACGTCCAGTGGTCATTCCCGGTCATGCCATGGTGTGTCAAGAGCACCGAACATGTCACCATGCCGATCGCGGCATGCACTGGCATGTTTGCTTGAGGAATCGGACAGATCACACTTTTGCTAGCAATGACTTTTGACACGTGTGTCTTGTGATCGCCACTCACTGCAATCACATGCACAGGTGTCGCAGGAAAGGCCTTGAAGGTGTCACCAGCTGCTGAAACATGTAGAATTCGTTTGATTAAGGCCAAGTGGTGCCAGGTGGTCAGCATGATGATGCATCGACTCTATGCACATAGCAGATGCTGCTCCACTTCCCCAGCTCGAATGCCTTCGCGGACGCAGCAAGGAAACTACGCAATCATGCAGCCATTTTTCATTTATTGAATAGTATGTGGTCAAGCAGGGTGCCGCTCTAGGACTGCTGGTTGTTACTGTCCTGGCCACCCCAGAACATGCACACGCATGTGTACACATGTAGATCGCGCTCTGCGGAGATCCCTCCCGCTTAGATATCGGATTTACGGAGCTGAAATTGGCAGATAGAAAATTTTGGCTACCTGATGTGTGGCCAGCCGGCCACTTTGTTGGTTTCACAACTTGTTTGTTGTTCTATGGAAACCTGCGCACAACCGCAAGACCATCGAAGACCCCCCCCCCCCGGGCCCCATATATATAGCATATGCTACACAATACATCGCGATCGTACACAACGAGAGACGATTGTACATGTGCACGGATCTAGCATGTTGCGTGGGGTCTCGAGGCTTCTGGCCACGGTAAATCTGCAAGGCCAGATCGTGGTGCAGCCTTCACAATGCATGGCTTGTCCTCGCTGGCGCGTGTGCATGCATCCCTGCTTGGTACGGAGACAGAGCGCAAACATGGCTGTACTCCGTGGGGCAGTTTCACATGCGGGTTCAGACGATGTTTCCTCTGTTCACTGTCCCATGCTCGCAGCATCTGACGGTGGCTGGTATCACACAGGTAAGGCGAGTGCGCTGTTGCTGTCCCGCGAAGCAGCAGTGGGTGTCGAGATCAGCTTGGTAACAGTCCGTGATGGCAAGCATGAATGGTCATATCATGTCAGGATCACACGCTCGGAAGCGTCAGTATCCAGACGGCGCTGCCCAAGATCAGGCTCCAGTCGAGAAGCGACAGGCCCGACGAGAGCTGCCAGCCAACATGCCTCCTGCATTTGCGCAATCATATCGCCAGAAACAAGAACTGCTCGACAGAATGTTTCACGACGCTCGAAAGCTGATACAGATGGAGAGTACCCAACTCAAGAACACCACTTGCAAGTACGGCAACATCTGTGGAGGTGCGTCCTGGTATGTCGCAGGCGCGGCATACTTCCCCGCAACAACCTATAAAGCGGTGAAATTGCCACTGGGACTGCATAGCACTAACCTGTTTGCGATTGCCACACCGGAGGGTCGCGGTGCATGGGCGCTTGACATCCTGCACCGACCCTCCGATTCCTACGAGAGCAACTGATAATTGTCAGAAAATACCTGTAAAAAAACTCACCTGCATCTTGCAGGGTACGATCCAGATCCTGAGAAGGCCGCTGAGATCGCAGTCCCAAATGGTGGCCTGAGCTTCAGCCTATCGTGCCACCGGTATGCTCAACGGAGTTGCTCTTGTGTGGCAAACGAAGATAATGTGTGACTTGCTGTCATGTACTTGGTACAAGCCTCACTCCTTGGATGCATGCAGGGCCCAATGGGTCATAGCATTGCAGCGAAAAATGCACCATAACATGAAGAAAGAGCTGAGAGAATATGCGACGCAGTACCTGTCGCATGTGGACCCACATGGCAAACACACATTTGCTCAGCCAAAGCCTGCAGAACTTCCAGAGTATCCCTCGATGCAGCACAAGCCTTCGCGATCGCCACGGTTGCCCGATCATGTCTCCACAGCGCATCATGTGGACCCATCGGCCGTACCTTACATGCGTCGAGATGACGCAATGTATGGAAATCTACCAATGAGTAGCATGTCTCGGCATTCTTCTCGAGAAACGATGGGCCAGGGGATGGGAGCTCAAATGGGCAACAGTCACCGGCAGTCCAGTCTAGGGTACTCAGCGCAGTTTGCACTGCCCTGACATCGTTTTTAGTCATATACAACATTTATGATTCGATGTGAAGGTATCATTGAGTCACCAAGAGTGGGGTCGCTGTTGGTGAGGAACCTCATGTACAGTTTGTCCCGGCTGTGCAGGCTCCCGGCAGCGAACAGGTATAGCAAGGGACACTGGGAGTCACTGCGATGTGGTCAGGATGAGCTTCGCTCAGAGATTAGTCTGAGTTCCGGTCCACAGCTGTGCGCACCGTGAATGCAGTGTGCCCTGCGTTCTTGGCATATCGTGGACCATGCCGTCGATTGCATGTCGAACCCGACGCCTTCCCTCCTGACTTCACCACGAAAATGGAGGGCATTCACCTGGACGTTGCGGTCATTCAAGCATGCGATGCCATAGAAAGGTGTAGTGATGGTCCTTTGTACATGGCAAGCAAAGATTTTACATCTGGCAACACATTCGTTTCACGACCAAGCTATGGTTTTACTTTGTGCAACCTGCCATGTATGATGCCTTGATAGGTGCATGATGTACTGTCTCAGCGCCCATGGAATGGTCTGCACACGCAAGAGAAGGCGTGTTCAGGCATCGCTAGAATTGTCGAAAGCGAGCCCTTGTCGCCACTGTTCAGGCTGTTAGGACAGCATACCTCGAGGCCGGTGGTGCTTTGCCGGTTGAATCGATGCAGTCACCTTGCAGGCCAAAGTCCTTAGAACGGCTGGTGCATCTTGAAGTGGGAAAGCTGTTACGGGGCGCACAGGCGCTTCCGTCAACACCAGCCTGTTCTCCCGATCCGCTGCACAGCCACGGCCCGACTCGATTTGAGTACTGCAGCAGCTATGCGATTGCTTCGTTGTAACGTACGTTGCTCTGCGTGAACTCGCTGAAGACAAGGTACGCAGTTCGCAGAAGTGTTGTCCCGTCCCTCCTAGATGACGCAGGGCTTGCCTTGCTCAATGCACAGTATAACATCATAGTACTGTGTCGGTGTTCAAATAAGGTGCTCATGGCATTTATTTGAACTGCTACCCCACGACTGCGATGTGCCGGCATGCTTGCGCTATGTTCATACTTAGAGGCACCAACCAATCGGCACGGCGAATGACTCGAGCGGGATCTGTGGCACAGATGAATTCAATGTCACATGGCTTCCGGACGTCTGACGGACCAGAGCTGCTTCGACTGCAAAGGGAAGCCACGATCGCACGGCAGGAGGCTGCTGAAAGCGCTGAAGCGTACGCAGTCGCCCTGGACGAAAACACAGATCTCATCGCTCAGCTGACAGACTCCAACGATGCGTATGATCGAATGGCAGAACAGCTGGAGCGGACAGCGCAAGACCTGCAGGCTCTTCTTTCCGGTGCTGTTTCAGTCGCGGTTGCTGATGCCCAAAAGCGAGCGTTTGCAGCGGAAAAAGAGCTTTCGGCACTGAGATCCCAGCTGAACAATGCACAAGCTACCTTTCGCTCCCGCAGTCAGTCCCCTGAGCGCAGGCGTGAAGTTCAGAGTCCTGTAAGCAGCCCTTCAGTAGGCTCACCAGAGCATCTCCGAGGTGAGGTTTTACCCTCAAGACGTAGGCTCAACGCCATAGCGTGATGCAGGACGTCGTGCTTCCATTGCGTCTGAGAACTACAGTGCAACATGGCAACACATGCGTCTGACTGCCATGGCTATAAGGGCGCGTTTATGTTTGTGCATTCTGCTGTCGACAGCAGACCAGCTGCATATCTCTCTGTGCTGCCTTCTAACTCACTTATCTGCGTGACTGCAGATTCACAGCCAGTCCAGCATATGCGGCAAGAGCTTTTGAACACTGTCAAGGAGAGCTCCCAGCTGCAGCAACACATACGCCGGCAAGCCGACGACATCAAAGCACTGCAGCGAGCACTCTTTGAGGAGCGAGCCAAGGCTAAAACTGCTCTGTCCATGTGCAACACGGCTCATTGCAACCATGTCCGTTCGTTGGTTGCCCGCATCGAGTCCACAGTTGTCCCTGTGAGCCGCCTGGCAGCCTCGATCCAACGCTCAAATGCTCCTTTTGCAACTGTGTCTCCGACATTGCACCCAGACGTGACCCTGAAACGTGTGCTGGACTCCAAGGAGTGGACAATGGAAGACTGGGACTCGATCGAGGAAGCCGCCATCTGCTGGCTGGAGGAGCTGCAGTCGACAGTCGGTGCATGTGCGGAGGCTGTAGAGGGCTCCCAGATGCAGACTCCACACCTGCATGCGCAGGTCGACACCCTTGCGGCCCGGCTACATCTTGCAGAGGTCGCCGCGGCAGCAGCGCGTGAGGGCGAGGCGGCAGCAACAGCCCGTGAGGCTCGAGCACAGGATGAGGCGGCGGCTGCGGCTGCTGCCTTGAGGTCGCTGCATGCTGTGATGGATGGCAGTCATGCGGCGCAGCAGCGTGCTCTGGCTTTCACGGAGACCATGGATGGGAGTGTGATGCGCGAGCATGTGGCGGCGGCCGAGCAGAGGGCCGCAGACGCGGAGATCGCCAGAGCTGAAGCAGACGCTCGAGCTGCGGCAATGCAGGAGGATATGAAAGAATTTCAGGCCCGTTGTCGCGCTGCAGAACAGCAGGCTTCCGTTGCTGGTGCTGGGGCATTCCAAACAGGACAGACTGGATCACTGGGAGGACCCAAAGCTGTCACCGCGACTACACTTTCACATGTGGAAGCTCCTGGATGCGAGAATCCCATGATCCCGTGCTGGGATGCGGTGGGTGCTGAAGGCGAAGCAGATGACAGCACAGCCGCACGGGATCATGATCTAGGTGATTCAAAGTCTATAGATAGGTCAGGAAGTTGGCACTTGCTTTGTGATGCAGTTGCTTCAGATACTCCTGAGGAAGGTGGCCCACCACCAGATCCAGTGGCCCTGCGGAGCCCTGGGGTCGGTATTGCAGGCACTGCTGAGGTGCTCGCAGAGTACGTTGATGATGTAGATGTTCTCGCAGAGGTAGCACAGCTGCAGCAGGCTCTGGCTGAGTGCAAACAGGAGGAGGCCGCGGTCATGACAAAGGCAATGTTGGCAAGCGAAAGTGTGCGAGCCGCAGTCAACTTGGTGCAGGGAGCATGCACCCACACTTGTCAGCATGTGGGAGCGTCTGCCGCCGCGGAATCCAACCAGCAAGCTAGCAGCGTAGTAGTTGGAGATGATGTCCAGCAGGATGCTGTTGGTGCTTCTGCATGGGCGAATGTCTGGAGTGCTCTGCAGAAGCTGCATGCAGCCAATGAGAACCGTGGCAGGCTTATGGGCCAACTGCAGATGCTGCAGCAGGCAAGGCAGCACAGGCAGGACGAGGTATCCTGGGCAGCTCATGCGGCATGGAAGTCTGTGCTGCACAAGCTCGAGAGCGACAAGGCAGCGGCCATACAGCAGCTGGAAACTGCACCAGCATTTCATGGAGGTGGCTCACAGGTCAATGGAGCAGTGGATGAGGCCAATCCAAGGATAGAGACTGCTGCGCAGCAGCGCCTGGCAGCTGTGGAAGCGCAGCTAGCAGCTGTACAACAGGAGTGTACCAGCCTGCAAGAGGCCGCAGCTACTACGGCAACTGTATTGAACGACGCACGTGCTGTGGAGGCTGACCTTGCAGAGGTGCAGAAGCAGTGCTCTGTGCTGCAGCGCGCAGCTGCAGCTGCAGAGGGTGCACTGGCAGCGGCACAAATGGAAGTAAGAGAGAAGATGGAGGAGCGTGCAGCAGCCCACAGGGCTGCCGACTCTGCTACTGCAGCTGCAGCGGCATCTGTCAAGTCCATGGGCGAAGTCGCAGCCAGAATGCAAAATGACCTTGAGCGGGTGACAGGGGAGGCCAGGCAGGCAAGCGCTCGAGAGCAGGCCGCACATGTGGATGCTGAGTCTGCCAGGAGGCAGCTCCAGGAGGCAAGTTACCGTGCTGCAGCAGCAGAGTCGAAGCTTTTGGAAGTGGAGGAGCAGCTAGCAGAGTACCAAAATAGGTGCTCTGAGCTGTCGAAGGCCTGCTTGGTCGCGGAGCTCCGAGTGGATGACTGTGACTCTGCCATGTTGCATGTTGAAGAGATGCGCCACAACGTACTGCAGGCGCAGCAAGCGGCTGCACAAACTGTGGCTGCTCTGCAGCAGTGCAGCTGGAAGGCCGCGATGACGGCATCCCGGCAGGCGAGTGAAGCCGAAGCTACGATTGCAGATGTGGGGCAGCTCTGCACCGGCCGTCCAGATACACTGGATGTGCACAAAGTGGTGGACACATACGGGCTCAGTGGCACACATGTACCCACCACACAGCAGCTCTGGCTGCCAGCACTCCAAGAGCAGATTCGGGGACTGCGGACAGTTGTAGATGATTGGCTGAAGAAGCTGGATTCTGTTGAGCCTACAGCTGAGGCTGCAGCGGACAGACGCCTTTCCACAGGAATAGTGCAGGGTACTGACGACCGTGTGGGCACTGCAACGCCAGCCAGTCTAGGGCTCCCAGAGGCCAATGGATCCGTCAACATTGATGTGGTGCGACGATGTGAAAGTCGAGAACATGATGGCCAGCCACGCAGCACCCTTGATGCTCTGCTGTCTAGCGCAAGAGAGCTTTCCATGCTCGAGACAGCATTGCAGCAGCCCGCTGCAACATGCAACGCACAGGTATTGATTGTGCCAGCCAGATCTGGATTGAAATACAGTCGTAATGCATTTCGTACAGAGTGACTGACGCACACGTTCTGCGTTCAGGGGGAGACACATCTGAGCAGCCTGCAGCCTCACACCATGACTCCACCTAGCACGGGGATCCGTGCAGGGTGCGTGGCGAGCAGTCCTGGTATGCTTACACTGGCAGCGTTGCTCGTGACATGCATGGTGTAAGAACGATGCATTTGCACATGCACAGAGGTACATGTAGCATCATCTGTAAGCTGTGGTGATTCATTGAAAGCTTTCACAAATTCGACAGTGACTGTCAGTGCTGCCCATATACCTTCAGTCGCTGCTCATGTCCTCAACTATGCAGGAGGAACGGCATCTACGCAAGACAGCCCATCACTCTCCACAAAGTCTAGCTCAGCACCGCCTCAGAGCATGAGAAGCATGGACATCCCTGTTGCTGGCTTCGATCTGGCTATTGACGGGTCAACCGATAGTGGGGCCATCTGGCGAGAGATAACAGCTAGACATAGTACCACAGGCGCTCCTGCTCATGAGCACCTGTCCGCAGGCCAGTTGCAGCGGCCGCTCGAAGCTGAGCAGGGACTCCGGCGCGCATTGTCACGGGTTGAAGCAGCTATGGGGGTAGCCGCAGAGGAGGGGTCCGAGTGCTCCACCACTGGCGCAGCAGAAGCGCTGGAAGAGCTGCAGATGCATGTCATGCATGTGGAGCACTTCCGGGCACTGTCTGAGGAGGTCATCGTCCGGTGCGCCAAGGTCTACCTGTACCAGCATACCTTCCCGCGGTTGCTCACAGTGCATGCGCAGGTGTAGGTGTTGAGCTACCACACACGGTTCTGATGCGGCACTCTGCAAGCCTGGTGTGCACAATGTAGCGAATCATGAGTCTGGCACACACGAGGTCGTGCACTGGTAATGGGGCATTATAATAGAGGTGCATCTTGCATGGCACAGTGGGTGTTCGCATGTGAGGTTTCCACTCTGGCTCGAGGAGCATGAAAGGGGATCACCACACAAGGCTGCCACGGACGCACCATTTTTTTAACCCCAGTGAGTTTTACCTGCCTGTGGAACTGATCCGGCAAGCAGGGACGCTCAGTGACCATGTGGCATCGTGTGATGCAGCGCAAAAGAACGAATCCTGGCCCATGCTCGGGAGCAGGAACTAGATGTACCAGTGACAGTCACGGAGCGGGACTCCGTTGCTGTGGAGGATGTGGCTACCATGCTCGATCAAGTGCTGATCAATTCCTCAAACAACGCGGACTGCCTAGCAGACACGCGGCAGGCTGCTAAGGCTGCTGAGGCCAATGCAGCTACCCTGCGGGCACAGCTGGCAGATTGCAAAGCCGAGGCAGCCAAGGAGGCTGAGCTTTGGAGCGCCCACTTAGAGACTGTTCGAGATCAGCTGCGGGGGGCTGAGGAGGCTGGCAGTGCTGCTGTGGCAGACGCGGCCGCCCTAGCGGAGCGCCTGCAGGCTGCGGAGCTGCGCTACAATGCAGCAGAAGCTGATCTGGCAGCTGTGCAAGCGGACCGGGCTGAGCAATTCAGGCAACTACAGGCAAGGGTGAGGGATGCCGAGGCTGCTGCTGCGGTAGCAGGTGCACGAGTGGAGGAGCTGGAAGGATCCCTCCGTGCAAAAATGGATGAATCAGATGCTAACCGGGAGGCAGCGCAACTTGAGGCAAGGGCATATCAAGAGCGGCTAGTGGCTGCTGACAGCCAGCTGCTTGTAGCGCGTGAAAGTAAACATGCAGCATTGCAGGCCGCTGAGCGTAGCCGTGATGCTGCAGCAGCTGATCTGGAAGCGACGAAGCGTGAGCTTGCGGATGTAGACCGCTTGTGCTCTGAGCTGCAGGATCAACTGAAGGCCGCGGCAGAGGAGAATGTTAATGCGGTGGCCGTCGCTCAGGCTGCAGCGGACAGCACAGCTCGTGAATTACAGGAGTGCAGAGCCGCCCTGGCGAGTGAGCGCTCCAGTACTGAGGTGCTGAGAACGGCGCTGACTGCGCTACAGGAGCGCATGGTGGCAGATAGCGACAGGGTTCACAGCGCTATGGCACAGCTGCAGCAAGATCTGGCCGCGGCAAAGGCAGAGGCGAACGGGCTGCGTCTGGACGCTGCCGCCCGTGCAATGGACGCTGCCGCAGCAGCAGCGGCTGCAGGCGCAGCTGATCAGGCGCATGCATCTGTACAGCAGCAGATGCAGCAGCTGCAGCAGGATGCTGCGGCAGCAGATCAGCGAGAGGAGGCTCTGCTGCAGCAGGTCCAGCAGCTTCAGGGCACCGTGACTGACCTGTCAGCTGCAATGGAAGCGCTGCGACAGCAGGTGGGCACTCACTTTTTGTACAGGCTGCGATGCTGGGATCTAGAGCGCACAGTGTTTGCCTATACAAGAGGCTGGTGTGGGCTCGTTGCACCTTGTCGCATGACATGGTGTAATGAGCAGTGTGCCGATGGGTTCAGAAAGCTCATGTAGGAGTGCAACATTGGACTTTGCGGATGCATCATGACATGCTGCGACCGTTGGGCAGATGCAGGAACCCCCGGGCCGGGCAATCGAGATGCAAAACAGCCTGGACGCTGTCAGCGCCCAAGCAGCGGGCTTGCAGGCACAGCTTGAGGAAGCGCAGGAGGCTCTCAGCTCATCACAGCAGCAGCTGGCTGCAGCCGCCGGCCGTGAGACGGAGCTGAGGAGCTCCGCAGTCTTGGCACAGCAGGAGGGCGCTGCCGCAGCTGCCCAGGCCGAGGCGCTTCGGGCTCAGGTGAGGGAGCTTGAGGGAGACTGTGAGGCGCTGCAGAGCACTGTGGAGGAGCTGCATGAGGCCTGTGAGGTGCAGTCAGCTGCCCGCGCTGAAGCTGAGGAGCAGTCAGCTCAAGTTGCAAACACGGCCTTGCAGACACTGCAATCAAAGCTGGAACAGGTGTGGCTCAGGGACGCATCACCAAGTACCGAGGCATAGGTTAGCTCAGTCAGGATTGCTTGAGTATTTTTTATGGGCACGCACAAAGTGCCAGCCGCAAAGTAATCTGCTAAAGTGCCATGGGAAATGATCGTCGGAGACGGTGGCGTGGGAGGCCGTGGAGGGGCATGCTCTACGCAACGCTGGGAGAGACAACTTGCGTGGGAGGCGGCATCATGTTCTCAGTAGCAGGTACTTGGTGGGTGCAGGAGCTTCAGAAAGCTGCCAAGCGGACAGCCGAGGAACAACAGCGTCTCCAGCAAGCAGCCGACGCTGCCACAAAGCAGGCACAGCACTTGGCGGCCGCATCGGCAGCTGACGCTGACAAAATTTCGGCGCTCAAGGCAACGCTCCTGTACCAAGAGGCCAAATACCAGGTGCGTGTCTTCTGCAGTATCCTAGTGCGGTTGTGGCATTTGCTTGACTTGATGTTGATACATATGCGCGTCTGCCATGCCACAGCAGGCACGGGCCGCTCTCACAATAGCTTTACAGTAAGTCAGGTGGCAGGCCGCCTGCACTGAGGCTTTCCAAAATCTTGTGTAGCGGACACTGGCTGTCTATTCTCGCGGTGCAAGAGCTGCTCACGAGCAAGTCGAGCATCTGAAAGACTACACAAGTAGCACTGGAGTGGGCACGCAGTCTCCAACCTCTCCACAGATCCAGGCTTTTGCCTCTGATGGATTGCAGAGCCCGGGTAACAGTTCCCTTGGCACAGAGGGACGAGAGGCAACTCTAAACATGGAGCAGCGGCTTCGAGAAGCGTTGAAGAAAGCCTCATATGCAGAAGCAGAGCTAGAGTTTGTACGAAAAGAGCATGAGAACGAACGCTCCGTCGTGCAGCAGCTCCTTGCTGATGTAGGGACACTGCAAGCACAGCTAGATTCTCTACAGACCAACTCTGCCATCGAGGTGGGTCTTACTTTGTTTTGTGCTCTGTATAGTGCTGCCTGCGTCAAGAGGCTGTTCATGTTTGGGGGTGTGTGCAAAGCTGCCATGATGTTCCTTGCAATAAGTTTGTTCCAGTACGCTGTCCGTGTAGCTGCATGACGTGGAATCGAACCTAAGGGCACGTCCAGTGGATCGTGGTTGTGATGACCATGCATTTACATATGCGAGCTCAGGAACTTGAGAGAACAACTGGCGAGGATGCGTCCACAGGACGATCGCAGCAGCCAAGCATTCCGGCAGGGACTAGATGTGCATTCTTGTGTGCAGGCACAAAGCGAAAAGCTAGCAGACGAGGTGCATCAGCTTCAGGAGGCAGTGGCGGTCGCCAATACCGACCTTCAGCTTGCCGAGGCGCATGCAACAGAGATGCAGTCCAGGTGTGCAGGCTTTCATCACTGCTGAATCCACGAAATTGATGAAGCTGTTTCCACTTGTATGATGACGAGCTCTGACAAAGTGATGACCTGAATTGGGCATGCGCCGGGGAAAGCATCAGGAACATGGCATAATGATTTTGGTTATGTGACACATGCGCTTCATCGCAAAGCATGAGCTCACACCATGCTGATTCAGCAGTGACAATGCAAGGTTGCCAAATGCACATGACACAATTGTCTGGCACAATGTCAGATTCTGGACAAAAATATGTAAATTGCTGCAGGCTGAACGAAAAAGACAGGGAGCGTGCAGAGCTGCAGGTGCTACTGCAGCAGCAATTGACCTCGCTACTGGGAGCCCAGACAGTCTTGGAAGAACAATTTGAGGAGATGCGAGAGGAAAGGGATCAGGCATTGTCTGACCTGCAGCTCCTTTCGGATCAGTGCAGTGAACTGTTGAACGAGCAAGGCCACGCCTTCATGCAGGCACCATCTGACTCGGAGCAGGTGACGCCGATCCTTATGGCATGAAATATGGCGTCATGATATGTGAAATTTTCCTGAATTGTTTGTGTGATAGCAAAACAATGAATGGGGCGATGGCCTGAAATTGGGCTCTTGAGGACAACCGCACCCCATAGGCGCTGAGATCATTGATAAGCCGAACCACGAACTACTGCAGGTCAAGTGGTTGAGGAACAAGAATGTTGGGTTGCAAAGGCAGCTGGCTGAAGTGTTGAAGGATGTAGATGTTCTGGAGCGCAGAGTCATGACCCTCAGCAAGTGATGCTGTGTTGATGAGCTTCGAGGGATGAGCATTGATGAATATGGATGCATTGGAAAATACGGACCCTAATCTATTTGTCCCTTGAAAGGAGTTTCTCGTCTGCTGCAAGCAGAATCGTATCACACATGCCAGTACACGTGAAATGAGAAGGCGTATCATCAAACTGGAGACTCCGTCTTGTAACAAAACAGAATATGTGTTGTGGTATCTCGCTTGCGTCGGCCACTCGACTTTTCTGGTGTAAAGGGAATGGATGTGATCAACGAGGGCGAACGGGCAAAAAGTTACCTTCACAATGGAAACGGACGTACAAATGCCGAATATCTTGCGATGGGGTTTATGGTGTTGTAGCTGAACCGGGATGGAACTTCATGCAGCGTGCAGGCACAGTAGCATACAGGCCAGATGCCACCGCTGGCCATGGCTGTGGCGGTGCGCTGACCATCTCACGATCTGCTGCCGGCGTGCACGCTACAGATCTGATCACAAAGAGAAGTGATCAGTGACTTCGAGACAACTAGCTGTAGGTTTCTTTAGCGTGTAAAGTATAATCGTCGGCTCGCGCCCTGGCCTGCAAACTCTGCCTGCTGCTGCCGGGCATTGGTGACCATGTCTTTGTCGCGAGTCCTTTCCAGCATCCAGCAGGCTGTGTTGTCTCACGGTCGGATTTCTCCGGCTGCGTTCCCGCTGTCTCCTCTCCAAATCGCTGTTCAGCGGTGGTACGCCAGCGGATATCTGGACAGAAACCAAGTTACGGATCGGATTCTCTCAAATGTAAAAAACTTTGAAAAGGTTGATGCGAACAAGGTGCTGGCCACTAGTCTTCTGCTGATCTCGGCTGTGAAGCCTGTGTCGGAGAAGGGGGGGCTCTCTGAAGCCACCCCAAAGTCAAGCGACATGCTCGTACCACAGACATTACCTGGGAAACCCTGACCTGTATGGTGTCCTTCAGCCACCAAAGCTGTGCAGGTATCGACTTCTTCATCGTTTAAAGAGCTTGGGCTAGACAGCCTCGACACAGTGGAGGTTGTAATGGCCATGGAGGAGGAGTTCTGTGTTGAGATCCCGGACGAGGATGCAGACAGCATACAGAGCATTGAGCAAGCGGTAGAGTGCGATTCACGGCCATAATGCTTTATGATTGGTGTATTGTTCTTCTACACATCTTTTGACGCTGTCTCGATTTATTTTGTAGGTACTTCACAAACCATCCCCATGCCAAGTGATTCTAATGGTAGCCCAAAGCCACGCTTCAACAAGTTCCATCTTGTTAACAGTGATCGTTTCTGACCCTACAGATTTGTGATGAATGACACGTTCAACGTATTGCCAGACTATGTAAACACAGGGTCACGTGAATGGTGAGAGCTGCGAAACTCAAGCTTGCATATTGCCCACACACGGGCAGAGCAACGAAGCAGGGTTTTTCTCAGCAGGATCTGGTAGTTCAGAACTTGACCATGTCACATGAGCAGCCATCCAATGCTCAGCTTGTCCAAGCACGTTTACATGGGCATATTATTGAAATATTGGCTGCACTCGCACCTCAACATCTATCGTTCACAAAGCTCATAATTGGTCCACTTGTCATCCTGTAGGCCAACTATATTTCCATGCAGCAGCGATTGCATTCAGCATCCAGGCACATATGTTCACATACAGTGTGCACCGCTGATTGGCACCCGTTGCTCTGTGCTACATTACTGAGGAAACTTTGAACTGAAAACATTGTATGGCAGGGAAGGAAAGAATGCGCTCAGTTGCTGTAGGACGAATCATAATCAGTACTAAGCTAGATACTTGTACAACTTGCTGTTGTTTTTGTCTCGTTCCAGGTATTCCCTGTCAATCAGATCACCTATTCTATTCTTGATGATCTTTTGATCTGCTGCGAACATCTTCTTGACTTGCTGCATGACCTCCAGCACCAGCTGGGTATGCTCCAGCGCCTTCCGGCTCTTCATTGTGCGAACAATTGCAGCATCAATTGCAAATTTGCGATCCTTTTGCACCTCTTCGACAACCTTCTTCTTATCTTCTTGCACGGGCATAGGTACCTTAATCCTGCACACGATCAACACTTATCAGCACAACAGCTAGAAAACCACCTGAACGTGTCTGATACCCTCGGATGTATGTGCAGCCACTTTGACGCAACGATCAGCCTAGGCTGCTCATTCGGTCATAAGATCAGCCAACAGGGACATCACCTAACCAGGCGGTCTGTGAAGTTCCAATTCACTTTGAAGCAATCGTCCTTTTTGAGCTTCTTCGGCCGCTTCTTTGGGTCTTCCTGGCCAACCACTAGGAGAATGTTGGCCTTGGAACAAGCAAGAGTGCCGAGAGTGCGCATCGTGTCTTCGTCGCTCAGCTGCAGGCGAGAGCGAATGTCCTCAAAAGACAGCTCATCAACATCATTGAAGAGCATCAGCAATGCTGCTTGGTATGGCATCACCACCAGTTCCTTGGCTGACGGTTTGAATGGAGCCTTGATAACCATGGTACCCTGCAACACACCGCATTCTGGGAGAAAAACTGAACCTGCTGTGCAAATTATGACAGGTACCACTGAGTGATACACCTGACATAATGAATGGTGTCACTGCAATGTATACTGGCTCATGGCAATCATGCGAACCTGGCGCCGATATAAATACAGAGACAGTCCTGCATGGCAGATACGTCACACTATTTCCTGGCCTGACGAACATGCGGAGCCGCACTAGGTTGTGGATCCATGTGAGATTGCGGTGCTTCGTTGTGTCCGTGTAGAACTTTTGGAACGCGTCAATGCAGTCCACCATCTGACGTGGCAGCGCTAACTGCTCTGCACTTTTGTATGATGGCCAGAATCCTGTTGTCAGCACCTTGACGTCCAAGTCCGTCTGCAGGTCGAAATCCTACACAGGCAGATAGAACGATTCACAAGCAACATCGAACAGCTCCTGACAACAGAACCATGGTCCAGAACACTAGTACACTTGCATGGCGAACATCGTCAAAATTCCGGTGCACCTACAGGCACAATTGAATGGATGAAATTGCCAGGAATATCGCCTTCCACATCATGACAAAGCACAAGCACTTGTGGATGATATCCATGTGGACTTGCCCCTTTCAGGTGACAGCGTGCGGACATGCACGCTTGCAAGGTGACATCCACAGGGACATCGAAAACATGGCATATGGCACTGTGATGTATACGGTTTTAAGGTACAAGAAAGCGAGCCCGTTCACATGGCTGAGACGACGGGCACGTGTTGATGTGGATGGAGCAGTGGTACTTTCAAATCATTCATACAATCCCTGAGCTTGCTGTATGCCTAAACCGCTTGTGCTGCAGTGTAAATCAGACCTTTCCATTGAGCCACTCCTGGAATTCGCTTTGCTTCTCTCGTGCGATGGCGAGATCATTGTTCATACCCTCCATCTTCTGGGTGAACTGAGCTCCGCACTGCTGTTTCAGGCGAGACAGGAATGTCTGTTCCTGCTGTTCGACCTGACCGGCACTGAGCAATCGTCGTGCCAGCTTCTTACGGTGGAACTCGCTGCAAGCATACAGACCCATGACACCAGGATCTGCGTGGTGGCTATGGGGAACTGCCTTGATCATGGAAACGACTTGACAGCATCTTGAGCAACCACATGAGGATGGCAAATGTGTGCACACGGGGGATGCACAAGGACATTCACACCTAAACATGTCTCGGTCATTGATGTAGACAAGCAGCTTCACGACCTTGTCCAATGTGGCTTCAAGCTCGTCATCTGTGAGACGCTCGCCACCTCCTTTCCGGAGCAAGGTGTCGCAGAAGTTTGCCATGAGCTCCGGTGTGCTGCTTGTGCCGACCTGCTTGTTACAGAAGGACTCGAATGCATCCTTGAGCGCCTTGTGCATTGAAGAGTTCGCTTGAAAGCAATCCTTGACAACATCCAGGTACTTGTCCTGCACAAGCGCACAAGCACATGGCTTTGGCAGCTCAGGTTGAGAATAAGCCATGTGCGAATCGACCCGCTGAGGTTGACAGATGCGAGCATTGTTTCACTTCAAGATGTTACACTGATGCGCAATTCAGGACAGGAAAAGGAGCAGCATTCGTACCTGAAGCGCAAGAATGTTGCGGATAAACTGCTGTTCTGCATTGGCCGCTTCCTTGCGGCTAGCAGCTCCTGCACCGCTCTCAGCTCCTGCATCTACTGCACTCTTGACCTGGCTCAGCAGGGCCATGCCCTCCTCCTCAATGTGCTTGCGGAAAATGTCTGCCAGCGGGGTGATGCATGCAGCCCCACATCGTTGGAATAGCTGGAACATGCGCCGCAAGTCATCCAATTTGCTGTCCTGGAGCATTGCTCGACAACCAGTATCCTTTTCGATCAGCTCGGTCTGCTTGTTCTTCAACAGCTCTGTCTGCACTGCATCCAGCACAGGCTGCTTTGAGATGGCATGCAAATAGTACACCGCACGATCCTCTTCGGCGTTGAGGCTCTTCTCCGTTTTGATGAGATATTCCGAGCAAGACTCAAGCTGAATCCACTCAGCAGCCTTCGCGCTGTAGTGCCGCTTGATGTCGTCCAAAAGTGGCACTTGAAATTTCTGCTCGTACACTTCTGTGCCTTTGTCCATACCCACATCAACGAAGATCACAAGAACATTCTTGATCAGATCTCGATCAATCTGCTCGCCGTCTCTTTCACGGGAGATCAGCTCCAAGACAGCATCCTTGGCCTTGTCATGTCCATCCTCGAACACACAGTCTGCAAGAAAGAAAATCTGAACATAGCAGATCAAACCATATCTTAGCAAGAAGAGTTCCGTTGCACGATATCGGATGGCGGGAGCGAGCAAGGAACAGTTCACGAACCTCGGAAGCACATCAAGCCCACCTGGCTCAAATTTGGCAGGTTATGCCGCACGACATAGTACCTACACCCATGCATCGCCATCAGAAAACTTAGTGGCCTGACATCACACACTCGTGTCTCCTACGGGAGCGCACCTGTCCAAGTAATTGAAGAAGCGAGTCAACCACCGGACCATGATCTCGTGATTGGACCATGCCGAAGAAAGCTCTGTAAGAAGTGCCGGTCCTGATTCTTGCTGCTTCACACGCTCTAGAACCTACAAGAGGAAGGCATCTTTATGTAAGCGTGATCGTCGCCAAGTGCAGAGCCCTGTCACGGAGGAGCGCACCGTATCCGTCAAGTACGTCTTGAAGACGCGTTTATATCTCTCATAGAGCTGCTCTGAATATTCGTGTGGTGGCTTCTGGGTGCACATATTGTAAGTTGTCGTGTACAGGTTCATGTACTCCGCAGCTGTGAAACATGTGTCCGGCTCGCTCTCTAGGATCCTGATCAGCTTGCTGATCCCATACTGCAGCAATCAACAAATTTGAGAAGCATGTACATGCCGATCACTATACGAGTGTCTTCAACGACCGTACCTCCATTCGCTGCCAGCCATCCTCCAGTTCGATGACCTCGCGATGAATCATGCTTCCGGATTGCCAGCAACAGACAATTCACGTAGATGTGTCAAAACACGTTGATGAAATGCTTTGATATGCGGCTCTTTCGCAGTCCGATTCCTCTCGACGGGGATAGCGGTGACGACCCGTGTACTCCAGCAGTGCCTGCCGAGAATGCGATGAGCAATTCGACATGACATCAAAACTAACTCTTTTGCATGCTACGGGCATGACCTGCTGCTGCTGCGATAGCTTGTCTATTACACCCCCGGTAGGTCGACTGCGCGCGTCGGATCCGCTACAGAGCAGGTGCCTACGCAGCTGCACAGCAGGCCAGAACAGCGCATGCAGTGCGAATGCACTGTGTGCGTCTTGCCAGAACATCATTGACTCGTAATTTAGTGGATGCAGCTTACCGTACTCGCATGGTATAGCGTTGCAAGTCACCTGCAAGTCCAGACTAACCTAGGGAAGAGCAAGGCAATCGCAACTATTTGGCAAGCATCGCAGTTGTCACGCATATCACCAAAGACAAGTGAAGCACAATTGCTCTCCTAGAGGAGAGACCTGGCCTATGCAACGGTCGCCAATCAAGCCAGGAAATGCTGCGATCAACACTTTTTCACCAATCCTAACATTTTCCCCTCATCTTAAACCTTGGGCCACGTCTATTGCTCCCAGAAACGTTCTGTGATGTGCGTCAGTTGAGATCTGGGCCCGCAAAGTAAGTTCCGTCGGCCTTTTGCACAGCCTGCACCTGATAATTTGGAGCATGCTTCACTGTTTTAGCTTCTGCGACAGCGGGGCAGGGTGTAGCCATCATTACAATGTAATGCCATTTCTGAGACGCCAAAATAGCTGCATCGCTCTGGCTGATAGTCACAGTGTTGCCATCTTGAATGAATTGACTGCCAGTGTTGCCTTTAGTGCCAATTGGGGGTATCATGAACTTGGATGTTATGCGACAGCCATCACATTGACCTGATATGGTCCATTCTGGATGTGGCGCTCTACCAGGGCTCCTCAATATACACATCATGAATCCCTTATACCCTAACCCTGCGGGAAATTGCATCAGCACACCGCGTCTAAAAGTCAGTTAATGCAGCAGGTTGAGCACCCATGGGCCAGATCATGTATACGTCATGAGGTGCGACATGGGTGACCAGAGAAGGTGTACAGAAGCTGACCATGGCACTGTCTGCCGGTACAAGTCAATCACAAATGCCATCGCAAAAAAATAAAATATGAAACATCAATTGCTGTGTCAGCGGACACATGTTGCTTCCCCCAAACTAGCGCATCGTGAAAACGTCTCCATGCTTACGCACGAGCATGCGACCCCTTGTGCACGCAGGACTCAGCCCAAAACAGCCATTGCTTCCCACCCAGCCCAGAATGCAGTCCTTTGCGGGTGCAACAGGGTGCCATGGACGTGCCGCGTGCCCGGTCAACGCTTCAGCAGCAGTGCCAATGCTGAGGTACAAGCCCCTGTGCCAGGTTGATGAATCCTCCACCCTTTGACACTCTGCCCGAGACACAGCATGGACTGCTGTGCGATGCAGTGCAAGCGGTGACACGCTGCCTGATGGGGACACATCTAATCCTGCACAGACGGCTGTGTTTCCGCAGACACCTTCCGATCTGCATGCAGCGTCTCGGACCTGCAGTGCATTGGGGGCTTCTTGCCGGAGCTCATTGGCAACGGTAGCTGCTCTCTCTCACACAGCCTGCTGGTCTGATCCCACCGCGATTGCCATTACGGCGCATCGCATGTGTTCATTGCGCCTGCTGCAGCTCCGTCGCTGCAACGATGAGGTCATCCTCTTTCTTCCGTGCTCCAATCTTGGTCTTAGCGTCTGCAAGGATCGCTTTGATCTCATGCAACTGCTGGAAGCCCTGGCCCTCAGGCGTGAGCTGCAAGTAGTCATCATTCATCTTGAGGGCCCGGCTTGGCAGATCTGTCTGGAACCACCTGTGCTGGATGATGTCCTTGATTGTGAATCGGTTGTCAGGATTTGCAACCAAGATCTTGCTCAGCAAGTCCTGCAGCAAGCACAAGATGTGTATGGTCCAAGTTGATGGGCAACAAACCGATGTGCATCACGTCAAAGTGGATGAGACGGCGAGTGTGGGTCCGACCGCCTGCAGGCATGCAAGCACCTAACACAGCAGGCACAGTGGACCGGGCAGCTGGAGGCCCCTGGCTGTGAGTGGAATCGATCGTGGTCACCAAACTGAACTGTGAAGCTGACCTTGCAGTCATCAGACACCTCAACACGCGAGGGCAGCTTGTAGTCAACACTGACAATGCGGCGGATCATTTTGTGCATCTTCTGCGGGTCTCCCTTGTCTTCTGGCCGCTCAAATGGATACTGCCCAACAAGAGTCACGTATAGCATGACTCCACAGCTCCAAACATCACTCTTCTTGCCGTCGTACACGTCACCCTTCTTGTTGAGAATCACCTGCATGAAGTGCACAGGATCGGCTCTGGATCTCTCATTCTTGCAGTTCTGGCTTGGACAAGAGAACAGGCGATATTAAAGCCACAGTGAATTGGGGCACCGTTGGGCAACTCACCTCCGGAGCCAGGTACGCAGGCGTGCCCACTCTGGATGCTGGAGCTGATTGGTACTTCATATCCTTCGAGTAGCCAAAGTCACAGATCTTCAGCAACGGCTTTCTGGCCCAGTGTATGAGCGTGTTTTCCAGCTTTACGTCCCGATTGATGACGCCCTTGCGATGGCAGTAGTCAAGCGCTACAATAAGTTGTTGGAAAAACCACCTCGCTTCATTCTCGTGCAAGCCACCCTTTTTCCGTACATACTCAAAGGAATCGCCCCCGTTCGCATACTCCATTGCAATTCCGAGGTAATGATCGGTCAGAAATACCTGCATGCATATACAAGGCTTCTGGGATGTCCCACAACACAGAACATGATGTAGCATTGATTTTTAGTCGCTCTATAAGCTCATGATCGATCACGCACAATATGCTACACACAGTGCTCACGATCACCACGACAAACGTCCTGTGGTAGCCTGCGACAGAGCTGTGGAGCAATGACAGTGCAGGCGTCCAGTAGCAAAGCGGCTACTGAAAATGCCCGACAGCACTCTGCCCTGTAGTTCAGCAAGTGTCTCAATGTTGTGCCAACCGACGTCATGAAAAGCTTTGGACACGGAGCATGCGCTCCTGGTGTCGAGCCGTGACAAAAGCCAGTTTCGTTGATAGCATCAGGCATCACAAGCACAAGATGCGTTCGAGCTGAGCCACTGGCACATTTAACAGGTCGCGCATTGTAAGCATAGCGCCCTCCGCGTGCGCGTGCTCTTGACAATCGAACGTTTCTGCGCGTCGGGGAAGGCGCACCTCTTGGAATTGGATGATGTGAGGATGGAGTAGCTGTCGATGATTAATGATCTCGGCTTCCACATATTCGTTAATGTGCTCTCCTCGAGGTATGAACTTGACAGCAACGTATGCGCCTTTGTTAAGCTTGTCCTTCGCCAGCTGAACGAAACCAAACGCTCCAGCATTCAAATTTTTGCTTTTTTCATACCGTTTGTGATCTGCTAGTGGATCTGCGGAGGACGCAGCGTTGTTGCGAGGCATCCTTGCAAGCACAACAAAGCCGTCGGCCTAGGTCCACCACAGCATCGTAAGAACAATGGAAACATGTTCATGGGACGGTAGCAGGCTTTTGGCACGTTTGGCTGCACTATTCTGCATCACACTGTGCTGGTTTCTGTCATGGTTGTGGTGGAATGCATGCGGCTACTTGCGGTACATCGCGATGCTCGTCGAGACAGCAGAAGCGCTGTGCAGCGCGAAGGCGATCGAGGACTCGACGACACGACGTTTACGTAGACAATCTGTCCAGCTGCTTGTGACCGCCATGTTAGGGCACGACATCGCCTTGACTTCCGCCATCCTAGCTGCACACACACTGCGCGTGTCCATGTATAACAGACAGCTCGTATAGCCCGGTCGCGAAACTCGTCAACTCGCTAGGTGGGCATAGCATGACGTTTCGCGTTAGCTGTGCGCGTGCGGTGCGTGCCGTTGATCCTTATAGGATGACACGGTCGTCGGCTATTCCCGATCGCCGTACAGGTGGTACTGGCATCTCACGTACGACTGACGTCAATTCATTGGCTGACATTGAGCACCTCGTTCGTTGTACACAAGCGACGGACGCATGAGCTGCTGGACATAAACCCCCAGCATAAACATCACTCCATCTCATGTGTTACAGTGCTACACGCATGTTGGATCATGATTCAAGACCCTACCATGCCTAGTATGCAGTGATCCACAGTGACACCCAGCAGCCATAGTCCTCGGCGATCACTGCCATCACGCCTTCGCAGCAGGAGCAGTGCGGCCCATGATGTGGGCTTTCTCGGCTGCAGTCTGGAAACGGCCATGGCCGAACTTGGAAGAGGTGTCGATGAACTTGAGCTTGATCTCCTCGAGAGCATTCCGGCTGGTCTGCGCCAGCAGTGTGCGGCGAAGAGTGATGGGGCGCTTCTTGCAGCCTGGAACAGCACCCTGCATACAACATCTCTGATCGTGACAGCACTTCTGTAGCTAACACACGGGCAAAGTGTGATACACAACTCTCGAATCGTGCCAGAAGGACTGCATGGTACTGTCTGCCATCAGGATACAACGGATGGACAGTGCTGCTATCACGGCTCAACCCATTTCAATGCACATCCATGGACCAACGTGACCGCAAATTTGGGTAGCATGTGTGTTGACATGTGTGTTGAAACCAAAGACTAGACAAACTAGCTATGGGAACAAATACAAGCACCATGCAGCACTGCACAGCTGGCCAGTCCGTGGGCAAGGAGTGCATACCTTAATGATCAGGTAATCTTCTCGGACCTCGCCGTAGCCAACGAAGCCACCCAGGGGTGTGATAGGCTTCTCAGTGGGGTCAAACTCGGTCTTTGCACCGTGGTCACCGTCCTTCTTGCCCACCTTGTACACCTGCAGCGCAAAAGGTAGCTAAGCAACCCTGCTTGACTGGGATCGACACGTTGACTGGTGTTGCAACAATCGGCTGCAAGAACCACGCCCCAGGACGACCGCAGTTCACGCCTTGTGCCAGCTGTGAGGCCAGCCTGAATGACTGATGCAACAAATCACCCCAACAGATCAGAACCGCACATGCGCTGGCGAGATTGCAACCGAGGGACAGAGAAGCATGGCATTGCAAAGCTGGCAAAGCGACGTAGGCTGCCGGTGATTGCGGACAGCGGCTGTTGGTACAAATGAACACGCTATTCTACCTATCCGCATGCGAGTGATCGGCTCTCATGTATGCAGCGGCTCTTTCAAGATGAGGGGCCTTTCACACCAGATGACAGTCGGGCCACTGTTACCAAGCCACATTGTGTATTGTAACGCGCACCTTCTTGTTGATCTCAGTACGGTGATGGAAGCCATGCTGACCGGAGCGGGCTACGCTCCAGGAAACGCGAGCGGGATGCCATGCACCGATGCAAGCGACCTTGCGCAGACCACGGTGGGTCTTGCGCGGGAGGCGGGTGATGCCCCAGCGAGTGATGACACCCTGTGTGCCGCGGCCCTTGGTGATGGCAATGGTATCGATCATGTCATTTTGCTGCACGACTGAATCGACAGTCACCTGCAAAGCGTGGAATACGTGATGCAGAACCACACGAGATTACTGCGACCTCGAGTCAAGTGCTACATACTGAAGGAAGGAGACGAGCCAAAGCACATGGAGCAGCATGCTCACCTCCTTCTCGAAGAGACCGTAGGCGAAGTCCACTTTGTCAGCAACTGAGCCACCATTCACCTGGACCTCCATCATGTGGCACTTGTGAGCACCAAGGTTGACCTTGGCAGGCTGAGTGTGCACAATGACACGGATGGCCTTAGCATGCTCCTTCAGCGAGGCAAGCTTATCTTGAACGGCCTTGCCACCGTCCTCGTAGCTCTTAGCGTACCTGCAGGATCGCAAGATGAGCGGCGGAGACGCAGACCAGGACATTGGCATGACAAAGCGACGCGATCCCACAGCACATACTTCGTGAACGCCTTCTTCTTGGACTTGTACCAGTTCTTGTAGAACTTGCGGCGCACAGACTCGTCGAGATGCTGCGCCCATACAGTGTGCAGGGAACGCAGGCCCCGGACGGTCTGCATGTAGCCCACAATGCCGACGACGGTCATGGGAGGAGTCTCGATGATAGTCACTGGTTCACAAGACTCCTTTTTGTGCAGCTTGGAGCCAGGCTTCTCGACCTCGCGCATGATGTGGGTCATGCCGGCCTTGTACCCCATGAAGGCAGTGAGGTGGGGCTGCTGCGAGGCATCATCACGAGGGAACGCCTTGCACTTGCCACGACCACGGCGGCATCGCTTCTTGGGCAGAAAGCCCAGCGATCCGTGACGTGGGGCCTCAAATTTACGGTGCGACATCCTGCACAAGCACGAGAGAGTCCAGCACCTTTCAGTTTCGCAGCACTTCGCCGATCAGAGGCTAGATCACCAGCGGTCGACACTTTCATGTGAATGTCTCAACTGCCGACTGCTGTGTGCTGTAACAGTGCCACAGGCAGGCGGGTGGCGCGAAAACACGGTGTCTCCAGAGCGGTCCCTGGAATTCATACAATACACCAGCAGAGTGCGGCCCTAAAGTCCGTAACAAGCCTAAACAAGATCATAGAGCATCGGTACGGCAGGCGCGTCAGGAATTCGCATTCCCTTGACAACGATCAGTCAGGCTGATAACACCAACGGCATCACACACCTGCAGTTCTGTCACTGGGAAAGGGATGTGTGATCGTAGCATCGTCGCCTTTGTCCAGAGCGAATGAGGCACGCTGGCGTGTAGGATGCTGGCGTAGATGCGGGAGGGGGCTTGCGGGCGCCGCCAGGCCGCAATCTGAACTCCGCATCGACCCGGTCAACTTGGCGAGGTCGAGTTCCACCACGGCTGTCCACTGCCCACTTCACGGAGATCGCAGACACATGTAGACAAGTGGAATGTTGCACTCGCTTCGCACAGACCTGCACGCAAGCGGTGCAGGCAGCACAGGTTAGGACATGATGCATCTGTCTAGTCACACTGACACGAACTGCGACCTAGCATTGAGAGCGACATCAACAGTGCAACACACATAGCATCTGCCATATCAGCAATCCACGCTGCACCGCAGCCTTGCCACCTCATTTCAGTGTGCACCAGTTCGATTTGCATCCAAGCCTCTACTCGAATTCGAAATTTTTAAGTTCTTGCATTGGCAGATGCTGTAACATTGCACACGTTCAGGACTTCACAGACAGGACCCGTGCCACACCGCATTGCTCTTGATCGTTTCAGTGTGGCCACGCGGCAGTCATGTGAGGAACCTTACATGCTATGCCTCGGGAAGAGTTTCACGCACAAGGGCCTGTACAGGACTGCCACAAAGCCGTACTGCCATATTCATCAGACATTCGACATAGAGCTTGTGAGCTGTGCAGGTACACCTGTATAGGGGCCCACAGAGGCAGGAGCAAACAGACGGTCCCAAGGGAACAGCTTGCATCACGCTGTTACATACGCCGGCTCCAGCTGCCAGCAAGCAGAAAAGCAAGCTCCAGCCGCCAGCTCCAGCTGCCAGCAAGCAGAAAAGTCCTCTGTTGCACCACCTCGCATGCTTGGCCCTTGGCTCTGATCTTGTAGGGCACTGCCCAATTGTATCTACTGCCTGGCATCAAGCTTGGCCTGAGTGAGAGACCTGAGTGGGGGGAGTTGGCCCAGCCAGATAGACGTAGTGCATTGCCGCAACAGCCTGCCCTGCCGATTACTCATGCATCATCCCATGGGGGCCTAGTCCCCCCAAGAACATGCAATTAGTGCCGTTGCAGATAGCCTGCGTAGCCAGCTGCTGAGCGGGGTTGGGCGTGTGCAGGCAAACACATGCACTTACCGGCTGAAACTGTGCGCAGGCTAGGCAGCAGGTGTGCGTGGGGCCCATGGATGCAGACCGCGTGCGTGCTCACACACGCGTGCAGTTGCATGACGATATAGCTTGGCGTGTTATGGTTCCCGCATTGTCATGTAGCCTGACGTCGAACAGGCTGGAACACAAAAGTAGCCATAATGATCATGAACAGGGGCATTGTACAAGCAGGCCCTGTACGCAGGTGCTGTGTCGGGGCCATACTTGCAGGATGGTGCTGTCAAGAAGGAGCCGTTGGATGCAGTCTAGCATGCAGACTCTGTGGTGGAGTGCACATGTATTCTTCTTTTGAATGCTGGCTGCAGCTTTACCCACGTTCTCTCTGTGCAGGTGCGTGTATATATTGGTGGGCAGCATTGCATGACTGTATGTGAGCGGATGGGTTGCAGAGTTTGATTGTTGCTGTGCTCGGCCAATGATCATGTGTGGTAAATCATGCGGCCAATGCATTGCAATGGCAATTCGTGCGTGTGCATACAATCGGAATACATGGCAAAGCCGTGGTGGGACTGTAAGCTGCGATTTCCTACGGCCACTCTTCGTCGTAGATGCATACATACCCCACTTTCACACTCGGATTCTGGACCGGCCCATGACCGGCCCGGCTGCACCAGCCGTGCGTCAAGAGCTGCACGTGGGCCATATCAGCTAGCAACGGCAGGGTGGAGCTCACTGCCTGATGGCGGCATGATGGTCCTGGTCGACTCGACCGCCATGAATACGAGCCAGTGGCAGTGTCAATTACATGTGCACCGCAGTAGGCGACGTATTTTGCTCACTGTGTGGGAATTAGTTCGTGACGTGTGGGCGATCAGTCACTAGCCCTGAAGATGTCAAGTCCAGTGCGATCGGAAGCTGTGATGGGCGTAATGAAGGATGCGGCGCTTCTTCAGGCGAGCATTAGTGAGCCTACAGAGTGCCCTCAGGCACCTCGACGAAGCTGTGCACAGCCGTGGAAACTGTCCCACGCACCAACACGTCTGAGTGATTGCTCGACACCAAATTCTATGTGACATTGGCAGGTACTGGCTCGATCGCAGGCCGATGCTATGCACAAACTTGTCGCTAGTGCAACGCCGAGCGAACGTGGCATGCGGTGCAAACGGGAGTTCACACTAAGCTGAAACGAGCTACTGCAGATCACCGACGCATACACCTGAGCTGCTCCGAGAAGATATTTGTGTGTGCGAGCGCCTACAACGGTCACGTTCACGTTTCCGACAGAAATCAGGTGTTTATAACGCATGCACATTTGGTGCCCAGACAAGATGCGTCCAACCACATTTTCACAATGATACGCGTGATCATTGATTATCGCTGTCCTCCGTATCTGGCCGGGCGCGTGTTCTCTGCAGCGCAGACCTTGTTGCAGCAGAGCGTCCACCGAGCCTGCTGGACGAGTTCGCAGTGCATCTCCACCCAGCTGCGGCTACTGCACGCAACTGCTTAAGCGATACGTTAATGTAACTTTGTTGTCTTGTGAATAGATAACAACACGTAGGATGTCGCCGCTTGCCCCAGTGCAACCTGAGCAAGCCTCTGGAGGGGAGAGCTTCACAATCGAGGAAGCACTGACGCATATTGGATTTGGACGGACGCAAATTCTGATGTTCATATTTGTTGGAATCGGTACGTTTTGGCAGATGCATAGATATTGCCGGTGATATTGGCTTATTTGGGTAGGCTGGTCTTGTCCCGTCTGACTGATCGCGTGCTTGCAGCCTGGGCTGGCGATGGGATGGAAGCGATGCTGCTGTCGTATCTCGGGCCAGAGGTCTGTTATCCGCCTCGTGACGTGGTCCAGCAGAACAGTATGTCAGCGTGATCATATTGCAGCCTGCAAGTGGCATCATAGGATGGGAGTGTTTGCAGTTACGATGCAGATGGAACTTGTCCCCTGCACAGGAAAGCTGGATCACCAGCGCTGTATTCATAGGGATGATGCTGGGTAGCTACACATGGGGCTCCATATCAGACAGATATGGGCGCAAAGTAGGTGTGCAACATGCTTGGTGGACATGCGGTGTGTTGTGAGATGAATGGTACAGCCGCCATTCGCAGATCCATCACGCCTCTGCTTGTGCCGGTCATGCTGATGCTGCTCTTGTCACATGGTGCAGAATGCAGGGTACTTTGCACCAGCAGTGTTCACGGCAGCTTTCGGAGTCCTGAGCGCATTCTCGCCTAACTACGGGGTGATGCCCTTCCACATAGCTGTCTCCATGTAGCCGCAGTCAATCCTCAGCGCGGTCATGGGCCTGATTGTTGTTGGATGGGCATCTGAGCGCATGTTGCAATGCAGGCACTGCTGTTTTTCAGAGCTTGCGTTGGCTTTGGCATCGCAGGTGCAGCACACCCGCACCCCTCCTCCCTGCATCTGTCAACCTCACATGCATCAGTCTACTTGTGCAGTTTGTAATTTTGCGTTGTTCGCAGGAGCGCACGTTGCCTACACACTGTTCATGGAGTACATTGCCCCAGCACACCGTGGGCAGTGCATGTCACTTATCGAGGGCTTCTGGACGCTAGGCTCCATCCACCTAGCAGGCATGGCATGGGCGATTCTGCCTGATCTCGGCTGGCGGGCACTGGTGCTCGTCGCAGCTGCTCCGCTGCTCTGCTTGGTGGTCGTGTACCCAATGCTGAAAGAGTCCCCACACTGGCTTCTTGTAAACGATCGCCCGGAGGATGCTTTGGTAGGTCACCTGGACTGCGTGCCGTCCATGTTGTCGATCCTGCTGGGGCGCACTTCACTGTATATGTTGATGTGCATGCAGGCGGTCCTGCAGTGGGCAGCCCACTTGAACGGGAAGGAACTGCCCCCTGGCGCCCTCATTCACCACTCCCAGAAAACGCATTCCCTCGCCATCGCACAGGGCTCTCAACACGAGGCAGTCTACATGCAGCAGTCCACCGAGGACACAGCTGCCACAGCTGCCACCGCTGCACCAGGCAATGGGTGTGGCCCTGCTGCGCACTCGGTGCTGTGGGGTTCATGCCCCTCCAGTCCCAGGCTCTGCAGCCCTCTGCAGACAATTGTGCGTTGACAGGACAGGTGTGCAGGTCGTCGAAGGCTCCCAGGGCGGGAGTTGCGGAGCACCTAGGGCGACTGGGCAGGGGCATTGCAGACTCTGCAAGGCAGATGCTTTTCAACCGCGATCTCGCGACCACCAGCTTTTTGCTTGGATTCATCTGGATCGGGGTGGCGATGGCGTACTATGGCATCATTCTGCTCGGCGTGGAGGTGTTTGCAGCCAAGAACGACATCTGCACCGACGACGACTCTGCCAAGATCAGCAGCAGTGACTTTAAAAATGTGTTCATCACGTCCCTTGGCGAGGTGTGCAATACCCTCTCTGATGGCCGCCGCTACTTATGCTGCTGGTCACAGGAGAAGAGCTCTGCTGTTGAATTGCACATGGCGTGTGACCGGGAATTGCACACGAGCGCCCGCCAGGGCTCTCTGTGTCTCATCCAGGATCTCAGCATCGGCGGTGCTCCCCTGATCTTCATGCGTGCGTATGACGTCTCTCTGTGTGCAGATCGGAGGCCTGCTGCTGTGCCTGCTTCTCATTGACTACTGGGGCCGCCGGAGATGCCTGTACGTCTTCGTGCTCTTCACAGGGGTGTTCACGGCCCCGCTCTTGAGGCCTGACGGCCCCGATGAGGATGCACCAACATCAGCGGTGGATGTGGCCTGTGTGTTTGCAACCCGCATGTTTGCCTATGGCTCGTTTATCGCGCTCTTCGTGTACACACCTGAGATCTACCCCACCAAGATCCGCAGCTTCGCATTTGGCGTGTTCAACGCCCTCAGCCGCCTGGGCGGACTTGTGTCACCCTTTATTGCAGTCGACCTTGCGCAACAGGTGAGATTTCTTCGCCCGATCGCCATGAAGTGCACACGCCACCTACGAAGCGTGTGAGCGAAAGGTGCTACAGCAACACCAGGCCCGTGCATACCTCCTTCAACACTGTTTCTCGGGTGCATCGTTCAACAGGGGCTCGCGGGTGCAGGCAGGGATTCAGGCTGCAGCTGGAGTGCTGCTGGGTGCCAGCGCTGTCGCAGGGGTCATGGCAATCTTTCTGCCTATCGAGACCATGGGACGGAGCCTGCCTGAGGACGCGGAGGAGATCCAAGAGATGGCCATTTTGGATCGGCGAGGCAAGGGCACAACACAAGCTGAAGGAAACGGCGGTGGTATGTCTGATGCTGCTGTGGCATGTGCCCCCGAGACAGCGAGCGAGGCCAATCCCTTCCATGTGAGCGAACTCGATGCACCGCCCCAGCCACTCGAGGCTGAGCAGGAGCAAAGCTAGCCCAGCATTGCATGCATGCCTGCTATCCAGTTTGGCGACTCACAGGTTGGCTAGGTATACTCAACAAACAGGACTTGAAGGCGCGCTGTAAGCCTACCAAGCACAGCTCCTTGTCGATGTGTTTTTGCGCAGTTTGCTCATGCTAGTTTGTATACATAACCTTCAGGATAGTCACGAGTGACGCCAGCAATCACCTGCCCACTTCCCGCTAGCTGCAGCATGGACATGACGCATGACATTGAAACCCTGTCCGGCGTTACACACACGGTTCCTAATCAAAGTACACGGTGCTCCATACCAGTGTCATACCAGGTCACTGCGGGAGCTGATAACCACAGAGCCCTGTATGTACGCGGTCAAGAATACGCAAATTGCATGCATGTCTCGGCCACGGATGTGCCGTTTGCCATGCGGTCAGCACCCCGCATGCTTGCTCATGCCATGCCAAAGCACCAAAAACCGTTCCATGGCTGGCATGCTCTTCCTGGCGCCTGGCACAGGTACCCCCGTAGCATTCTGAGATGCTGTATGTGCAGATGCGATTCTTGTTCACAGCCGTAAGGCCTCGCAAGATAGAACAGAAGACATCGACAGGAGAGTGGCCAGATGTGCAGTGACGTGGCCACACTTAGGTCGATGGCCACATGCATATGCCAATTACAAAGCTACATTGTGATTTAAAACACGCACACATAGCTAACTATCAGCATAAGCGACAACTTTGTGGGTTTCGCGATTGTCTGAACCCTATTCAATCTCCATTGCAGGTGGTCCATCTTGCTCCTCAGGAGCATCTTCTGGAGGAAATTCCACCTCCGCCGAAAGGTCACGCAGCACAAGTCCAAGCTGGCAGAACTGTTTCCTCCTCAACTGCGGTAATCACACAGAGTCAGCGGTACACAGCGGGCAAACACATGACACAGATCCACTACTTCCAAACATGGACGCGCCTATCAACAGTACACACGAGAGTATGGTTTGGTGGTCTCACCTCAATAGTCTGATCGAGCCTTCGGCTTTCGCGCTGCAAGTCTGAAATATCTGATGTAATTTTTTTAATAGACGCTTCAGTCTCAGAACGCTTTGGATAACACATGATCAACTTCTTCAGCTGTTCATACTCTTCAAGATGTTGCTTTCTCAGCTTGCTTTCCTCGAGCTCCTCCTTCTTCTGCTGTATCTCTCCTTCAACAACCTGTGAACAAGGAAGGAATCCATGGCGGCAGCTCTGAATGAACTCGCTAGAACTGTGTATACTTGGCACAGCAATTATTCATATGCTAAGACACCGCAGGTTGATGTGGATGCATAGTGATCCGCCTCGAACCTGGATCTGCCCCTGCAATTCATCCTCTTTCCTCTGTAGCGCTTCAATATTCTGCTTAGCGGACAGCTGTTCCATGGCAGCAGCCTGGTGCTGCAATTTGAAAGCAGCCATGTCGGAATTGATGAAGTCGCTGATCTCGGCTCGCAGCTTGTCCGTGTCGTTGCATGTTTTGGCGGTGTTGCACAAGGCGAGGAACCTGCATCGTTGAACGTTGGTCCGAGCCAACACGCATCACCTGAGGCATCACTTGCTTCCAGCATGATACATTTTGGGAGGTGTTGCCGTTGCTTACCGTTTTACAAATGCTCTGGGATTGCCAAGTTTGTACTTGTTCGCGCGCGCATTGACAGCTCCGGTCTGAACTCTGACGGCCGCGACTTTGGCCTGTAGCTCAACAGAATCTGGCTTCGATGCCTGTGACATGATATAATAACCAGCGATGTGGGTGACGTCTCTACACTCGACGGATCATCTCGAATGCAGAATACGAACGTCTCAATTCTTACGCGCTGCGATAGCTCGGCGCCACACTGCGCATGGAGCCATTCACACCTGCATCGTCGCGCTGGTATTTCGCATGCCGTCTGGTGATACAGGGCGAATGGGGCCATCTGGGACATGTGCATCAGCTGGACATGCATGCGGGTCAAGGCTGGCTGTGTGTTACAAGGACAACGCTAGAGGGGCAGGTAGCACCGCAGGGCACAAGCACAAACACCCACGCAACCACCAGAACAGATCAGCACGCCTATACCGCTGGACACTCCAGCACCCATCCCCGGCAATAGCCATACACACACAGGCGCCCAGACCCACAGCCACCCACGCACACCCACACCCATACGCACCCGCGCCCCACGGCTCGGCACCATCACCCCTGAGGCACACGCAGCCAAAGGTGCACAGCCAGCCACACAATGCCACCTATAACGACCCCCGGGAGGCCCCAGCCTCCCCCAGCGAAACCCACCGCGACCCTCACCAGGCCCCCGCACCGACACTGCCCCCCATACCCGCATACCCAGACCTGCGCCCCCACATCCCAACCCTCTCTCCCCACACCACCCTTGCGGCGGGCAGCAAGCTTAGGGGTCACCACGCCGGCGCCCGCGCCGCGGCATGCCGAGAGTGAGGCCGGCCGTCTCGGCGAGCGGCACAGCAAGCGCCGTCACCGCCGCCAAGCGGGCGGGGCCGTGCGGGCAACAGCGACCACCTCAAAGCCGGCAGCCAGGGTAGGATAGGCCGCCGCTCAGGCCGGGTGGCCCGTGAGCGGCGTGAGGTTGGCTGTGTGTTGCAACACACCAACTGCAAGTGCCGAGTCTGAGAGGCAGGTACCATCGCAGGCATCGCGCCGGAACAGCGCAACGAAACACCGCAACTCAGAATCAGGACTGCCTGTTTGCAGCCGCACTACATGTAGGCACACAGCTGTTCATGGTGATCAGTGCAATGGCTTGCCGTACAGCACATGCCACGCAGCGGTGGGTCTGAGCCAGCATATGAGCCATAGGATTAGTCTAGTGACATCTAAATGGCATATCGCATGCATAGTATGAACGACGACAGAGTCGTTGCGACATGAACTTGTAAAGTACAGTAAATCTGAATTTACTGAACCGTATCCTATTGGACATTGACAACTCCGAATTAACGGGACCACATATGCCGAATGTGGTCATTCGGACATGTCAATTGATATGGAGAGAATTGTTGGGCAAGCCACGTGGATTGACCGGTATGTACGTCTGTGTGCATGGTCGTACGTACGTCATGAGTACTGTGTCTCATGAGTTCTGTGTGTCATGAGTACTGTTTGCATAGCCATACCCATGTCATCATCTGTAGTGGAGTTTGTGAGGAGAGGTGCTGTGCAGCGAAGGCTGACGGACTCGGGCAACCGTGCTGCCAACATGCCGAGCAGCAGTCCTGAACAAAGCTTCCATCTGAACGCCACCACTAGGCGCCTGCAACAGCAAGTGAATGTCATCACTAGGCCCTTGCAATCACTCCTATCAGAATCACCGACGTCGTCTACATTCACAGCGCATGTGACACTCCTCCTCTCTTGACTGATGCCCATCTGGTTCTGTAAGAACAAAGAAGCATGTTGGTGTTGAATCTGATCGGGCCCTGGCCAGGCTGGGATCCAGCTGCATCGCATGGGCGCTCAGCCGTAACACATGCAGGCAAGAAGGTCCACGGAAGCTGTTCAGCTTCAAGAAGGATGTGTGCGGGAGACAGGCATCTCCTGCAGCAGAGGTGGGCAAGACTTGGAATGCTCACCTACACCGAGGGGGGGGCCGGTGGACTTTGAATTCAGGCCGGCCTCTTGGTATGCCAGGAACAGGGTTCTAGTAGGCCTGGGGTATGGGCAGCGCCACAGGCAAGCACATAAACAGATCGTTGGACTAGCAAGTCGATCTCATGAATTATGTGACATGGACAGTGTGGAGACTCATGCGTAATGATGCAGGGAGCATCGCAACAACAGGCTCATGCAAAATCCCGGCTCGGCTGATCTTCACCGTTTGCTTGTGAATTTCATCAACGAGCAGCATGCTCTGGTGTGCCATACTGGGACAATGTATAGGTGGGCTGACTGCAGGTCTGTCAACAATATCAGAATTTATAAGCCACAATGATGCCATTGCTTGTATTCTGTTGTTCACATGTGTGCTATGTATGGAGATCGAATGTTCCAATATTTCTCCCTCGAGATGCATATTTCTGCAGTGATGCGTAGGCGGGCCGTCAATCATCGGCACAATATGTGAGCAAGGGCCGCTGCCATACCTGCTCAACATGCTGCCGCATCATGCACGGCAGATTAATAAATCCATAGCATCCAGGTTGATGCCCTGCCGTTTCCCCGCAGAAAACTTTGTACAGCAAGGAACGTGCTGCAGGTACCAGCTCGTACGGCATGAATACAACTTGTCTGCCGGAGACATATAGACCTTCAGCAATTCGCTTTTGTGTTACATCAGCCTTCAGGCACAGACGCAATCAGCATGATCTCGCAAGACTGGGTGGCCGAGTTATGGCTGACTTGTCTCTCATCCCATGGTCGACCCAAATCACTGAAGATCCAGCTGATGACTTGTTCTTGTCTGTGTCTGCAAGACCAAGTACTCCAACAGTCACAAAGCTGTGTGCCATGGAACTGGGCCTCTTGATGTTGGTTACGATGGCGCTGTTGTTGACACTTGCGATCCATGTTGAGCCGAACGTGATTGACCGACTGACACAAATGAAGAACTGTAAGAATCGGAGGGCAAGTACTCCAAGCCGGAATTCCGTGGCCAAGCACCCTTCGCTGCGTAACATATTGTCCGCTCCACGAGATACCACCTATATTAAGCAGACCCTTCAGTGTTCATTCATCATGGTGTAAAGAGTCCAACGACACGTCTGGCGCGGGTCTCCAGCGTACGTCCTGTCTTCGTAGCACAATCTGGGTACCTTCTGAAATCAAGTATATTTTTTTTCACATACAAGAAATCCTCCTGATTCCAACACGAGCCTAATATCGAATTCTCAGTCGAACGAGCTTCGCATTGCGTATCGTATCAACAATGCGGCTGCACCAACGACACCGAACTGACACCCAAGCACTTTCGGACGCACTCTGAACTATGCGTCCGCGTCGAACTTCGACGCCTTCTTCATTGCACTCTTGACCGCGGGCTTGTTCGGACTAGCACTTGGATTGTACGTAGCCATTTTGGATGGCATCGCCTCAGACGTACTGCCCTCTGCTTGCTCGAGTGCGGCCAGCTCAGCTTCATCAGCAGCCCACTGCGCCTCCTCAGCGTCACGCTGAGATTTGGTTTTGTTCATCCGTTTCTTTGCCACTGCGACAGAGTCCATACTGCGCTGGACGGACTTTGTAGCGTCATCCTTCTTAGATCCTCCTAGGCCAAAGAAACCCATGGCGATAGAAAGATGAATAAGCCTGAGCTCAGCAACGAAATGTGTAGGGAGCAGCGACCAAAAGCGTGGCTGTGTCGTTCGTTGGCACGACGGGTGTAAGTGTGCAGTCCTATCTGAACACGTAACAGCTGACAGTAGATGCTACGTAGCGATCGAATTCGATATGTATGCTAGGATTCATGCAGACTGCCTGCGTGCTGTCTTTGGCTATTCGGACATGCACGTGGCGCCGGGCCAACGGACCCGTCGCACCTGAAGCCATCATCACATGGATATCCGAATGTGTACGGCTTCAAGTGGTTGCTCGACGGCATCTTGTAGGTACTTCAGTCCATTCTCAAAATTCACAGCTGACACATCGCTTGCTGTCCACTCTCAGTTAATGGCCTTGGCGTCTGTGCAACAGAATCGGCCCCACCGATTCAAAGTGTTTGTATTGCCGTTTTGATAGGACTCTGGGTGTACACGGTCAGGGGGTGTCCGGGTAAAGCAGAAGAGAGCCGAAAGCTTGCATATGTAGTCAGCGTCTCCTAAGGGACATCGTCCATCTGCAATCCAGCCCGAAATGACCGATGATGTGCGGTCAGAGCTGAGCAGCCTGCGACACATGCTAGCACCTGGCCCTGGCTGGAACATGCAATCTCATGGTACACTCGCAAGCCCTCAGGCTGGTGAGTCCAGCGAACTGCCACACGCAGCAGAGCCTCTATACGACTCGGTCCTTCAGGGAACTCAGGTAATGGGCGCGCTGGCTGCATGATCTGATGCCTGCGACGCAGCATTCCGCTATTGACAGGCTAATATGTTTATTATTATTATTTTGCAGAAGGGGGTTCATCGCCTTTCGTATGCCATTGATCTTGCTGATGAGAAGGTTGATGATGCTTTGCGTCACACTGAGCATGTTCACCGCTTGGTCGCATCACATCGTGACGTTGAGCTCTCAGAGCTTAGGAAAGTTATATCAGCGAAAGATCAGGCCATTGATGAATTGCGTGAGAACCTGTCCAGCACAAAGCGATCCTTGGAAGGCCGCATTCGCCAGCTTCAGGACACTGTACACTGCAGGGAGTCACAGGTAAGATGCATAGCAGTCATGCTTTCATACGTGCTGTTTCTTGATCGTGTTGAGATACGCTGCAATAGAAACGAATGCAGATGGAGCGAATGCATGCCAAATTGGGACAGTGTGATGCTGCACAATCCGAAGCAGCTGTACAGAAGAATAAGCTCCAGGCTCAACTCGACAATGTTCAATCTGTTCATGTACAACAGAATTCGGAGCTCCATGCAATAGTTCAAGAATCCCAGAGTGCCCTCATACACCTGCGTGGTGAGAAGGCACGAGCTTACCTCAAGGCAACCCTGATAACTTTTAGTGGTGACATGACCAGATCACAAGATTGGGAACTTTCTTACAGGAGCAGCTCTTTCAACGATGCAGAGATCAGCATCATGCCCTTGCACAAGCTGAGGAGAGATTGGCATGTACTGCCACATTGAAAGATGAGCTTCAGGTTAAATGTGCAGCGGCGAATCGCGAAATTGAAGACTTGGTACGTGCTCACGTTTCATCATGCTAGCTTTTTGGCAAGCGGACATAACAAAACTTTGGTCGCAGGAGGTATCATGCCACATTCTCAAGAAAAAGCTGATTGCTGAACGGAAAGTCCGTAAAGCATCAGAGCAGTGGCTACGGGCTGAGCTGAAATCGAGGGTAAGAATTATGATTCTCGGTGAAAATCACCTTAACACAGAAGCCTCGCACAGTGCGTTTCAAAAACAAACAAGCAGTCAAAACATTGTGCAGGAGGACATGGAATCTCTTTTCAGCGCAGTACGAGACGTAACCCTATCAAAGTCATTTAGCGGATCCAAGTCACATCGGATCCGCCAGCTGCTAGAGACTCTCCAGCTCACCTGCCACGGGCAACACAGCCCTAATCGAGGAACCTACATATCCACACAGTGCACCTCGAAAGCTTCGTCTAGCGACCAAACTGGAATTGTCCAAGCAGACCTGAAATCTAGGAGGAAGTCCGGCATGCATGTCTTGCAGTAACACCATAAATTAACTTGGCTTATTACAGATTGTGACAGCCCACACACACCATCGTAAGCAGGGTCATATCAGCATATATAGAAAACCAATCATGAGCTGATCCTATTGTTCGAATTTCTTGACCTTCACCCCATCTGGAGGCTTGCATTCGAAGTCTTGCTTGGCTACATCCTTCCAGTTTGTTGACAATGACGTACCGCCCGACTCCTGCAGTACCAGCCACAGAGGTGATGCAATGTGCACATGATTCTGGAAATGTGAATTGATAAAATAAGTAATGACTACTGTACATCCTAATGCCACCGATCTGGTCCACCTATGAGACACGAAGTGTGCATACCTGGAATGATTTGTTCATAGCACGCCGCGTGTCTTCGTCCGCTCCTGAATAGAGCTGACTGAAAAACTTTTGCAAGCCAGCATCACCATCCAGTTTTTCATCCTTTTCTTCGGCCTTGACGTCAGCTTCTAATTTATTCCAGTCATGCTGTGCTTTCCGGTGAGATGAAGGATACGAGGTTGGGGGCGCTGCGGTCACGTCCACAATAGATGCGCCTCCTTGAACTGCCTACAACTTACCAATCCATCGGGACTTTCTGATGCTTTCGATGCGCTGCTGGTGCAATGCACAGTTGCTACGCATGGCCACAAGCATACAGCTCATACCGGTGTGTCAGTGTGAGCCAGTGAAGGCCAAACGATTGAAGGGTCCCCTTTCCGCAGTTTGATATTTACTTGTGTGGCCCAAACGTCCCACTTACTCTCAGTCACATTGATCGGTTGGTATAGCTCCTCTTCCAGCAAGTATTCGACTTCTGATACATCATCGTTCTTGATTTCAACTCGGAGCGCCTTCTCCTGAATGTCCACAGTGACCCGTTCCCGTTTCTTGTTCAGATGCTTCACAAACACTTGAACTTCGACATTAGGACCGTTCTGATTGAATTGCATCCTGTAATTCATTCCAACCTTTGCTACACATCTTGCCGCACATTGCATGTGCGTGACGGACCGTCCATAGACGGACCACATAAACATCATACGTCCTATGAATTTCATTCACGCTTTCAATCTCACCTGTACTTTGTCGGGGCAATCAAGTCGATGTTTCCGGCGAAAGGTGCTTGTGATACATCCTCCGCTCGCACTGACGGGCCCGGCCTTGCCATGGCCTGGTCAACCCGCTGTGAAATTTCGTGAACACTCGGCTTCTTGGTCTTGGGCTCCAACATATCCATCAACAAGTCAGTGCAGCTCGCCACTGAGTATTCTTCCAGGCTCGAAAAATCCAAACCTGTACACCAGAGTACCGCAGTATTCGACCACTCATGCTGGCAATATGAGCGGTGCTTTGATGTGGAGACAATGCCAGCGGCGCACTTGCATCCTCTGACCCTGCAGCCGCAATGAATGCCTCTATTGCGCCAGCTTTCAGTGCGGCATTTTCACCTTGAGCTGCTTGGAATGCTTCTAGTGCTGCTTCCGGATCGTTGTCTCGTAGGAAGCACTCTCTGCAGGAAAGCGCATACGACATAAGCAGGTGTACTGATAGTCACCTTTCATGACGAGTGTGATGCATGCGGTAAGGAGCTGCACCCTTTGAGCTGTTTCGCGGGGCTGGCCACTCCCTTATCAGCCTGGCCTGCTACTTCGGAACAATCGCTCAGAGCTCGTGAGAACTTCCCAAGCCGATAGAAAGCGCAAGCTCGTAGCAACTTGATGATGCTGAGAGTTGTGGATTTTGCGGTTTTAATGGCCTGTATGAACCGTCACAAGTGCAGTGTTGTGCGAAGCGTCTGGAAACAGATACCGGAATGGGCGACAGCTGCGATAGCTCACCTCAGTACACTTTGCCTGGCAAGCAGCAAAATCACCACTTTTGTATGCCTCGTGCGCTTGTTTCGCTCGATCAGAAGCAGAGGAGTCAGTCATGATGGCAGATCACCGCTACGAACAGCTTGAACAGTGCCTTCCTTAGCGCAATACAGAGATGCAGATGGAAACTGGAGATTGTCTTCGATTGGTGTGTACATCACGGTACTGTGTAAGCGGCAAGGACTAGTCGGGTTTCAACCAGACGATCGTACATGCTGTCTGACGGACCTGTCGAGCATGCACACATCTGTCTTTTGCGGGATATCGCGGCAGACGGGGATTTGACGCTGTGCACCAGGCGCGCTGATGGACGCATCCAGTGTTGTAAGCTTCAACACAACAGTTGCCTCGGCTGTGCCAGCAGCGGCTGATTCATTGTGTTCTCATGAATCTCGATGGTCCGTCTGCTTTCTTGAAGACGAATTCTGCGATTGAAGCTTATGCAGATTTTGGTATGATCACATTGCGAATTTGTAGCAAACACGTGTCCTCAAACCCGTCACTGAATATAGCAGAGGCAATGTCATGGATGTTGCGGCCGCCGCAGCGTTAAGGGTGTGCGGGCTTGCCCAAAGACCCCATTGGTGATAGGAATCAATTTGTTCAGACTCCATACGAGCAGCTGCCAATGACAGATTCTCGAAGGCTTCATCACTGGCGCAGCCTTTGTCTCCCATACGAGCGCATGGCTTGTCACGCATGGACAAAGGACTTGTCCATGCTGGCCTGCTGTGATGGAAGTCCTGAAGTGTACATCTTTGCGGTCTCAATACAAAACTACAATAACGGAGATCTCCGTCTCATCGCCACTTTAACGGAACACAACCAAGCAGTGTCTTCAATGCAATGGGCGTCATCAGGTCTCCTTGTGACTTGCTCCCATGACAGGACAAGCTATGTGTGGAAGCAGGTCTGTCAGCCTGCCTTACTGTACCATATCCCCCGGCCCCCCGTGAATGCCCCACAGCATAGGCGCTATATTAAATTGGATCCGGGAAAGTGGATTATTTTCTGCTAAGGCCTACAATGCCCGACCCATGCAGGACAGGCACACAGGTGATTGGACTCCACAACCGGTGATGATGAAATTACACAGAGCAGCCTTATGTGTGGCATGGAGCCCTTCCGAGGACAAGTTCGCCATAGGAAGTGGGAAGAAGAACGTGTGTGTTTGCAGCTTCAACAGAAATACGAATTGGTGGGGTGGCGAACTCATACGGCAGGCACATGATTCGTCAGTGTGCTGCATTGCATGGCATCCAGATGACGCATGTTTGGCTACTGGTAGTACGGACGGTCATTGCCGTATCTTTTGGGCGTCTTCAAGCGGTGCGGCGCGTATGTATGAATACACCTCCTGCCAGGTGTCTGATCTTGGAGAATGGGCGAGGGCCTCGCTCTGCAGGGATCACATTGGACGGTTATTCTTGCATGCAGAGGACAAGCAGCGAAACCGCAAGTTTGGGGACTTGCTTTACCGTATAAACCTCGGCTGCTGGGTTAACAGCCTTTCTTGGTCCCCAGATGGACGCTCGTTTGCTGCAGCAGGACATGATAAGAACGTACACATGGTCGAGGGGCCCATGGATAGTGCGCACCCCCCTCACGCCTATCACTGCATTCTGTTCAGCACACTGTGATGGTGTCGTGAGTGATTGCACTGCATACATTTGTGAAGCCTTAGGGCGTCTCTGCCTACATTTCTTAGGGTGTGCCTCACATAGGTGTGACACAGTGGGAATCATCATGGTCAGCTTGTCTGTTGCAGCTGTATGTGCTGTAAAGCATACGCAAGTCAAGCTGCCATCTCTTCCTGCACAGAGCGTTGTCCATGTGGATGCTGAGCATGTCATAGCGGCTGGCTGGGATGGAGTTATTTATACGATAAAATGCACGGAATCGGATGCTGGAGGTTCAGGATGGGTTATAGATTCCACACACGGACAGACTCTGGCAGGTGTGCTCAGCTGTGGACAATTTGTAATATTTGTTCCTACACATGTGGCATTGTGCAAAGTGGTGATCCTTTATTGATCCCCCCCCCCGTCTTTTTAACAAGCGACTGCGCAGATTCAGGCGCTTGTACAGTGTTGCCATTCCGGCACCTATCAGGGTAAGCTGATGAACACATACCAGGTCCATCTCACGCTTACAAACTGTTTCATGGCAGCCCTGAGGCGTCACTCTTGCGAATGATCAGCCACAGCTCATGCAGATCAAGCTCAGCTGCAATGTTTCGCGACATTGGGACGCAAACTGTGCGTTCAAGAGGAACACACGGACACGGTCGTGTCAGACGCTCCATTCCACAAGGCATGCGTGCAAGAGCTCAGGTTTCTGTCGCATCAAGACATGCACCTTGTGTCATCTCTGGACAGGAAGGCAGGGCTGCGGCTGTGGCTGTGGGGGTTTCAAGCAAAAGCATGACACCGGAGATGCAAATACACGAAAGGCTCACCTAGGCGCCCTGATTGAGGACACATAGGCCTTTCACTTGGAAAGTCCAGGCGATAATTGTTTTTCATTTCATAGACTTCGGTGAGTGTTTCAGGTATGGTATGTTTGAGAAACTCTTTATTCTGCTGAGTATGTAATTCTGCACCTCAACTGGACTTAGAACTGGACTTACGCTTCTTGATTTCTTCTATCAGCTCTGGTATCACCTGAAACAAGTCTCCCACAAGCCCAACGTCTGCAACGGAAAAGATCGGAGCTTCCGCATCTGAGTTGACTGCAACAATTACTTTGGAGTCCTTGATCCCTGCTACGTGTTGAATAGCGCCTGATATCCCAATGGCAAAGTACAGGTCGGGCGCGACAACCTTGCCAGTTTGTCCTACCTGTACAACATACCCCGGCTCAGCTCGCTCCACACAACTTTGCACAGGACATCGTGTCCTCAAACAACAGCTGCACTATGCTGCTGCAACCGAATTGAGCAGGGGCATCTGTTGGCAACACGTCATCTAGGCATGGGTTTCAGTACTGCTCTGGCAAACTGGGGATGATATTTGTGGTAACATATCATGCTCAGCCTGTCGATCAGTGCCGTACCTGCAAATCATTTGCGACCATGCCGGCATCAACCGCAGCCCTCGAGGCGCCCACTGCTCCCCCAAGCTCGTCTGCTAGTTCCTCAATCAAATGAAAATGCTCTGCCGATTTCAGCGCACGCCCGCCAGAAACAACAACAGATGCAGTGCTGAGGTCTGGCCGGTCTGCAGATCGCTCCTCAGTTGCTACCCACTCACTGAGGCCAGCGCTGGCTTGTTCCTGGGACCAAGCAGCTCAACGTAACGATATGCATACGTAGGTACAATCACAGACTGACTGCTAACATGACAACCTTATGCACAGGCATTGGAACTTCTGGTGCTTGTTCTATTTGGCAGGGTATATGTGCAGCCTCGGACAGCATACCTCCACCACCGCAAACTCTTCAACATGGATGCTTTCTATTGGTGCTGCAGACGATTTTTGGGGAGCTGGCTCAAAGCTGGTAGGCCTGATGGTCAGCATCAGCGGTGTAGCGTTGCAGATGCGCTCCACGGTGGCAATAGCATTTCCCGCATAGATGGGCCGCTTGAACTGGGTGTCAGACAAGATTGCAATCACATCAGTTATTGGCTGTGATCGTAGTAGCGCGGCTGCTCGTGGAAGAATGTTTTTGCCCGTGGTACTGGCTGGCATGATGCAGCGGTCATAACCTCTTCTACATTCATGCAGGTTTTTGAGGTGGATATCTCTCTCAGATTTGAGCACATGCGAACGCAGTCATCCTGGAGTAGCAAACCTGTTCAGCACCTTGCACAGCAACGCCGACATTGGTTCAGCCAGGTGATGCTCAAGTGCTGCATGGTCTGCCGTCAGCACTTTCTGTACATGAGAGACCAAGCTAGCCTCTTGCGCTGCTGCACTCACATCTTTGCCACAGATCAGAGCATCCACACTGCCACTCAGCTTTGCTGCTGCTGTTACACATGCAGCAAATGACTGCTTGATGCGACCGTGTGATGCATCAGCGATCACCAGAGTGGAGCCCTGAACACACACAGCGTAGGTATACCTCTAAAGTTTTAGATTGGCCATGCTTGTGTGTGATGCGCACGTTTCTGTGCCCTTGCATCGCCCTGAGCCCCCATGACAGACTGCAGCGTGCACCGAACGTCACACGGCATCGCTCAAACATACTTCGTCGACGAACTTGGTCACAAGGTGTTGGCTGTGCGGAGAGCTGTGTGGTGCCTGCGCAGCAGTGTTGCTGCGGTGTGTGCCAACATGGGCACCAGAATTGATGCACAAACGGTCGACGTGATCGCGAGAACGTGAGCATAGACAAGATAGTGGAAAATATTGTTCTGTCACTGTATGTGTTGAAGCTGTTGCCCGTCGCCATGCAAATCTGTCCGAGTCACTGTGCTGCATCATGGCGCTGTGGTGTGAGTCAGCAAGGGACTCTCATGGACATGTTGTTTGTGGTGAATCGCGGTCGTGCATATACCTATAACACTCCCAGACCGAGAATCATCGTCATCTCTTCACATCACATGATACTGTGGTACCTGCGCGCACACAGCCATACCGATCTATCGCGTCGACTAGGACGTACAAGCACTGGAGCGCTCATCTGGCTTACCTAAGCACTGTCACCCCACATTCAGCGAATTGAGCTATCTAGTATCTCGCTGCAGTGTTGCTTCGGTGAGAGTCGATCTCGCCTGCTTTCGTATTGGTCGTGTGTGATGATACCGGAGGCAGGGCTGCAGCCAATGGAGTTGGGAGGTACGCGAACAGGTTACCGCCTCACATCAAAGCTGCGCCAGTCGAGACCTCGACAAAGTAAAAAATTGGGGAGCTGTGAAGTCAGGCGCTCCTCGCGTGCTGTCCAGATGTTCTCCAGCCGAGAAGGTGTGGCGAAGTTAGTCCACGACGCCAATGCATTGCAGTGCAGCCGGTGGAGCCCCATGGAACTGTCGCACCACATCCCCTGCAACAATACGTGCTGATGCGTCTCTAGCTCGTACTATGTTGTACCGGATGCAGCCAAATGTACCCGCACAGACCCGTGCAGACAATTGCATCAATTGCCCCGGGTTTCCCAGGCACGGCAGGATACATCAAACTTGCATCAGTGAAGCAGTGCAAGGCTTTCTCATGAGGCATCAGGTGATACAAAGAGACCTTCACACATCTCTACGTGCCATTGTGTCCATTGATCCGCAGGGAACAAGAGGCTTTCGGCATCGCCTGGCAGTCCCCACATCCAAACCTTAAGGTTGCGTCCGCAGACGCTGGAAAGTCGCGTCAACACAGGGCCCAGCACTGACTCTGGATCAAGCCTCCGACATCCGCCCTCATCCATACACGACATAGACAATGGGAACATTCTGGGCTTTGGTGGTGATCTTGCACCTGATCACCCGGGTTTTGGGGACACCAGCTACTGTGACAGACGAGTCGAAATCTCGAAGGCGGCAAAGCAGCATGTGCCGTGCGTTCCTACGCAGACACAGCAGTCACATGAAGCTGAGCGGTAGAATCCTTAAATAGTCTTGGACGTTGGTGCTGCTCCAGGACTGACCACATCAGGTGCTTATGCAGTGGAGCCGGTATACCGGTTATACAGTACCTCCCTGAGGAGCAGCAAACATGGGCCCATTCCCTGAGGCAGCTGAAGGCGGTCATCCCACAATGGGCGTGTTCGGAGTATAAGACTGCGTGCGTTTACCTCTCAATTGCACGCGAGCAATGCAGTGATCTTCGCATGCACGGCACACACGACCTTCAGGCCTGCAGTCATAGCATTGAGGTCATCCCTTTGAGAGTGAACTCACTATTGCTATATAAAGGCGCAGCTGCATGAGTACAATTTGCATCTCCCAAGAGCACGCACGCCTTCAGGTCCAAGCTATCTGGTTTTTATTATTTTTTGGACAACACATGTACACAAGCGTGTCCCAGTGTCTGGCAGTCCAGCTACAACCTGCCTGCGCCAGTCCCAGCTGCTTGTATGTGACCAATGGGGCGGGTCACAGAACATGAGACATTGTTGCCACCTCCAAGTGCAAGGGCCCTGGACGACCTGGTAGCACAGGTAGCTGAGCCCTAATAACTTGTGCGCAGATTCGCACGGCTTGAGTTTCAAGAGGACACTGTGCCTCAGCTACAGGACATTCAGCAGGCATTGCAGAGCGCCACAGGCTGGAACATTCGGCCTACTGCGGGCCTCATGCATCCAAGGGACTTCCTGAACGGCCTCGCATTCAAGTGAGCGCCTGCCGCAACGTTCCTCTGCCCAGGCTTACAGATTTTTTTGTGCCTGTAGCAGCATGCAGTGTCATACGCCTCCACAGCTTCTCACCGTGAGTATCATTTCAGAGCTTCCATCAAGCACAGCACGTGGCATGGTTTCAAATTCTGTACGAACAGCTGCTCCGAGACCACAGTGCATGGGCCACTTATTGTTCGGGATGTTCTTGCATTATGCCGATCATCCAATGCTCTGGGAGGCCCAACACAAGTGGCACTCGACTGCTCTTCCTCAGCAATGCCTGCTCTGCTGAAGCCTCTGTTGCGTCTGGGAGTAATGCAACATCACGTGTTTTGGATGACGCAGCTGGTGCTGTACGCTGTCGTGTGTTACGGTGCAGGACTTTTCATTCAACGCAGTATGTGAGGCATCATAGCAACCCCGCGTACACTCCGGAGCCTGATGTCATCCACGAGATCCTTGGTATGCTTTTCTGCTGCAGGGCAGGTGTCCTCAACACCGCATGTCAGGCTTGACACATGCAGCTGTCTTTGCTCTCGGATGTCTTGTCTCCTAGAGCCGTTTGGCTGACACAAGCTTGTCCAAGCCAGACGTCGAAATCCAGCACGTGACAAAGCAACGTGTAGCTATTGTATTGAAGGAAGCCTTTGCCATCAGCATATGAGTTCATAGGCTCCTGAACTCATACTCTCGCAGTCTCTTCACCTGATCTAGCCTGCATCAAGCCCATGGGAGTGAATTGACCGTGCAGTTCGGTGCAGGCCACATTCCCATGCTGCTCTGCCCAGAGTACTGCGAAATTATGGAGCACATTGGACAGGCATCACTGGGTGCATCTGATGCGGAAGTCTGGCAGCTGACAAAGGTACGCCCACAATGCGTCAGAGCACATCTGATAACAGCCGCTGCTGATTCTGTGGCCTACCATCCGCTGATTCTGCTGGTGTGACAGTGCCCTCCGCTACACCCAAAAGACGAAGCCTGAGCAGAGCATCAATGAGTCTGGACAGACGAGCAAACTGGGGTGTAGGTGTATTGGTACACAGTCGAGTTTGGAGTCGTGATGGAAGGCGACCAGGTCAAAGCATTTGGTGCTGGCATTCTGTCCAGGTCTGAATCAGCACATGCTTCTGCAAGCTTGGTGGCATGCCAGGTTCCTGTTTAGGCCTCAAGCCACATGACGCTTGCACATGAAATCTATAAGAACACATTCACACTCCAGGCACAGGCGCCGTGAAAGGCAAGCACTGCAAGTACCATTGAGAATGTGTTGGTGTCTGCTACGGAACTATGGGAATGTCTCAACATTCCTCCTAAGCAAGGCATGATTATGCAGCTATGGAGAGCTTGAATCTATGGCAACTGGCCAGCCTGAAGTTGTGCCGCTGGACCTAACAAAGCCGCTGCCAAAGATGAGCTACAAGGATGGTGCGCTCTGGGTCTGCCACATGCGGCTCCCTAGTCTGGCATGACCTCCGCTGGCATGGTGTATGCCGGTTGCAAGAGTCTGTCTTGCAAGACTTGCCAAGAAGGCACAGACAGCACCGCGACGATGGCAATGCTGTCCATGTCTACACGCTCAGTGCCTGTGGAACGAGAAATCCGCTCACTCATGATGTGCCGACGATGTTTCGCATGCTAAACCTTTTTTTTTTGTTGGTGCTGACGATGTTTTTTTTTTGGTGTACTGCTGCTCCCGCTAACAGGCTTGACTTGTGCATTTCCAGGATACCAGAAGCGATACTTCGCTCTCTCTGGCTTTGCAGCTGGTGCAGCGTTGTTAAAGGAGTACTCAGAGGCAATGACACAAGCCAGGGTCCGGAAGCAATGACACGGAGTCTTGAGGAGCAGATGCTGATATCTCTGAGCTGGCATCGCACCTTCCGAGCCCCACTTACATAATGTACAGATGCATGACATATGAGAGCAGAGAAAAGTCTTTCAACTGAATTAAGATACATGATTGAACAGGCTCCTGATCGGGCATGGCAGCTCACATCGACCGATCTCGCGGATGTGGGGTCAGGGAGATGGCCTCCTTGGCGCTCTGGATGATCGCGTTAGCCTTTTCACATGTGAGACGTCGCTAAAATGTGTGTGCGAGTCTGTGAGGTAATTGAGCTGTGCACGCTGACCGCACCGGATGTGCACGGATGACACTCCATCGACACCGGATCACACACCTCATGCCTGCACTGACTGGGCTGCCCTCCCGCTGATTCGGCCTGATGTCGCTACATAATATAAAGCCGCTCAGCATGGACCGCCATGCTTCGTACGGCTCTGTGCAACGATTGCTGTGCCCGACTTCGTCGCCGAGCACTACCGAGTGCACCTGTAGACTCGATGCATGACCAAAGCTTATGGCCGGACGGGATGCGTCGGTAACGATCATGCAGAGGGAATTGTGTTGTACAACATGATGCGGACAGTGCAGTATGCTGTAGCGGAAATTCGCATTTTTGCCCCTTTCCATGACGGCCTCGTCAGGTCTGAAGGTGTCACAGTATCTGGTCGCGATGCGGAACGTTCTTGTATACAACTAGAACTGCAACCGGCGAGGATATCGCATACGCATCAGTAGCTGCCAGTGCCGAGAATCTGTCGATGGAAGTGCGTTTGTCACGGACAGGTGCGATCCCGAAAGCTTGGATGGTCTGCCATAGTGCGTACGTCGGTGACATGCACTGGAATAGACTGCATATCGTCGCTAGGCTCGACGTGCGTGTGTTGATATGCGGACTGAATGTAGACTGAGCTACGACCTGCCAAGCGGATGGACACATGGCACCTGGCACGGCTAGCGAAGAGGCTTTGCAGAGAAGGGAAGACCTTCGCCAGGCTTTGACCGAGGCTACAAATGAACTGGCTGCAGTTGAAAATGACCTGCAATTCAGGCGCAAGCGCGAACTGCGGTCATGGAATGACGAGGCCCCTGCACTGGAAGTGTATGCCAGCGCGATGGGCCAGACAGCAGATGTCATGCGCGGGGAGCTCGAAAAGCTTCGAAGTGATATGCATGCTGCTATGCAGTCGACCGGGCATGTCCCGGGCAAGGGGCCCACGGGCAACCTCAGTGCAGAATCCCAGGCAGCAGAGAGCCTCAACCAGGAGATTGGGCGCCTCGTCAAGCACATGGGAACAATCGACAAGCAGCTAGCAGAGGTATCAGACCTCTTTGGTTACATCAAATTGTGTCTCAGCGCTTCCTGCTGCCAGATCTGCCTGAGTCAGCATCATGTCAACTGTCCAGGACTACTGATTCGAACACGGCACCAAGCTTTTCTCCACTGCAGTGCAGATCGTTGTACTCGAGCGCAAAGCACCTCGAGGATAAAGCCCTCTGGGAAACCCAGCTTGTGGCTCTGCAAGACACGAAGAAGCTCACAGTGGGAGAGCTCGAACGCCTGCGAGTGGAGCTCGTCCTGAAGCGCAGGGCTGTGTCCTATCTAGAGCACCGAAACTCAGGCCAAGCCAAGATCATGCAGCTGCAGGTGTGCTCGCATCACTCTCTCCATCCCTCAGTAGGCCACTGAGCCTCTGCACCGCACATAGTGGCAGTCATTCTAGCTTGAACGCCCTCACCGCCCCAGCACGCCTGCAAACGCACAGGCAGGCGGTCTCGCCACAACCCACAGTGACACGACTGGCCGCTTGCTCACGCAGGATGAGCTGGCGAGCACCATCAGCAAGGTGGACCGTGTGAAGCAGCTGCTGCTGTTTCCGGCGGTCGAGGGGTATCGCTTCCGCGCCGGCAGTGGCCGCGTCTTCCTCGGCTCCAAGGACCTCTTTGTCTCTGAGCTGGCCGCGTCCTTCCACTTTTCGTGCCACCGCGCCGTCGGCAGCGATGGCCGCCCCAAAGTGCGGCTCTTTCTTGTTGCAGCACACTGCCCATGCTGCCCCGCGCTGCCCCCGTTAGCATCTCCTGTCCCTTGTCGGTGGATGCGAGTTTTGAGCAGCTAGCTTCGACGTTCACCCTCCCCCCCTAGGGATGAGATGCATCGCTGCAAGTTATTCAACCCATTTCCTCAGCACAAAGCCAAATTTGAGGAGCGTTCGATGCCCATGCATGTGCGCCGTGCACGGCAGGCCAACACCTCACCGGAGCCTGCAGGCCACGCTCGCGTTCAAGCTGGGCGGCGACCCGCCGCACATGTCATTCTCCGCATACACGCCCGCCACGCAGCGTGGGCCCTCCGTCTTCACGACGGGCGCCCACCCGCGCCGCCGCACCACACAGCCCGGTCACGGCCAACCTCCGCCCACCTACGCCCCGCCCAAAGCCCCAGCGGCACCCCCCACACACATGGCGGGACCCACCCATGCTCGCGCCCCGCCACTGGCGCCGCTGCCCGCAAGCGCAGTGCCATCAGAGGCGCCGCAGCAGGGGGTGTGGTATAATGGCAACCCCTTTGGCGCCCGGGCGACGCTAGATGGCCACTCTCCCGCAGACCGATCGACTGCCGAGACCATCCCGGAGGCCCCGGCAGACCCGCAGCTGCCACACCTGGAAGACTCTGACTCTGATGAGGCAACGGCAGGGCCAGGCTCGGCAGCTCAACGGCCTGCAGGAGCTGTTGGGGAGGGAACTGAGGGTCACTCGGGTGCGTCGCATTCTGAACCCTGGCTCACCAGGGAGCAGCCCTCTGCAGAAGGTCTGCAGTATTCGGAGACCTCTTCAGAGGGCCAGCCCTCAACCTGGCCCTCTAAATAGGGGGGCCAGGCCGAGGACTGGCTGTCCCAGCTAGTTGCAGAGCTAGCTAAGAGCTCTATGTGACGCGCGTGTAGAATGTCCTGCTCCTGTGACTGGCTGTACATGGGGTAGGCTCTGGTGACTTTCTGTGGCTGGGGGACATCAGCGCCGGCGCGTGGGTGCACATCAACTCCGGTGGCTGCTGGCCCCAGGCTTACGCAGCAGAGGTTGGCATGCATGTTGCAGGGGAGTTTGGTGATCGCTCGTCAGACGCTGGTCTGCCGCCAGAAGCAGCGGCGACTCCGGTGCGGCGAGATGCGGGGGGGAATCCCGGGGACCATGTGCACGGGGGGCTGCCCGGGATGCACTTGGGGCAGGCAGGGGGCCACCGAGCCGCAGCGTGGCAGCATGCGCACGGCGCGGCATCTGCCATCGCAAGCCGGGGCTCTAAAGGCAAGCAGGCGGCCGTTGGATTCCTCAACAAGCTCTCTCGTGCGGCCCCTGCCGTTCACGCTGTGCTGCCTTGCATGCCGTGCTGTGCTCCCGAGTGCACCTCGCACTCTGATCGCACATGTGCAATCAGTGGAGATGGGTAGAGGAGCAGGCTGTACAAAGGTGATCTGGGTGTGGTGCTTGATTATAAACCAGGTCAGACATCACATGGAGCCGCCACATGGGACGAACCCGGCAATTACCGGTCGATCACTGCAGTGTGGCATGTATGACTCAGAGCGTTTGTGCATGGGTACCATGCCCTGGAATGGGGAGTGGCGCCGCGTGTCTGTGATGCGGTCCCAAAGTCCACGAGAGCTGGAATCTGGTGCACTCCAGTGCCCACGCATCAGAACAGCCTATGGTTGACCCTGTGCTAGCGTGTTTTTGCATGTTGCACCTCTGACACATCGTACGATCAGCCCATGCTAACCCGAAAGCTTACAGAAACGAAGAAGTTTGGCGCAAAGAGGCATGGGTCGCCTGGGGCGGGCTCGCCTGCATCGCCCCGTTCCCCACAGGCGCAGGCTCCGCATGCCCCTCGAGCTGGGGCTCCAGAGCCCACCACACGCAACGCCATCCTGTCCAAGATGGCACAGGCAGACGCCGCGCACGGCCATGGCGGCATGCATGGCCGCGACATTCGCAGCAAGTTCATGAATGTGTCCAAGAAGGTGCGCCTGCCGTGCCTTTGCCTCTGCACTGCTGTCGACATCTCACCCGCACGCCCTCCTTGCCGTCGCATTCCCTCATCAACTGCACCACATCTGCAGTTGGGGCAGGAGGGCCGAGAGGTGGGTGCTTTCGGCCCCTGCAGTATGTGTCCCTCTTCAGCCTGGATTTGAGACCTCAGCACTGGCATCTGCCGCTCCTGCTTGGCTCCTTGCAGCGCCGCGATGTCACCATCAGCTCTGTGCTGTCTCCGGAACCACTCAAGCCAAGTTGTGCAGGGTGTCGGCAATCTAGGTGCGTTTGTGAAGAACACCAGCACCAAGGCCTCCGCAGCCGTCAACCAAGGCATGCACAAGCTGCGGCAGCCGCAGTCGCCACGCCACTCTGGCATGCCTACCTTTGAGGAGGCCCTCTCACAGCAGTCTCCCCTCACCCGCGCGGGCTCCTCGTCCCTCCCCGACCTTGGCCCCGACTCCACCCTCGACACCTCCGGCTCCGAGTCCGACGTCCTCCGCACCGATTCCACAGCTTCCGACGGTCTCCGCGCAACCGCGGACGCGCCCGCGGCCGCCGCGGCGGCCGCCGGGAAACCCGCGCCGGCGGCAGCTGCGACGCAGCCGCCAGAGGACTCGGCAGAATACGTGCACGTCCCCGACGCGGAGGCCACAGCGGCGGCCGCGGGGTCGACGCTGCTGCAGGACGATGCGCCGCGGCAGTCGTCCGGCGTGTTTGTCCGCGTGCAGGCTGCGGACGTGAAGGTCGTCGGCGAGAAGGGCACCAAGGTGCCGAACTTCGAGGTGAAGGAGCTCGCGCTGCTGCTCGAGTGCCGCATGGAGGCCGCGTTTGCGTGGACCGAGGTCGACGGCTGGCGGCCGACGCAGAAGCTCAAGCTCAGCATCACGCAGCTCGAGCACTCGATCTCCGGCACGACGGTCCCCGTGCCCAAAACGCTGCTCAAGTACATGCTGAACCTGCTGCTGCCGGCGGTGATCGAGGCGCGCCTGCTGGCGGTGCTGCCGGCAGAGGTCGGGCAGTACTTCATCGGGAAGGACACCCCCGGCGTGCAGCTCGGCGGGCGGCTGCATGTGTACGGGCCGTCGCTGCGGATGCTCAATGCGGACCTCGCGGCCGACCCCGCGCCCCCAGTAGCTGCCGCGGCCGCCGGTGCGCCCCCGCCCTCGCCGCATGCACCCGCAGCGGCTGATGCTGTTGTATCGTGTGGTGCTGTTGACCGTATGCGTATCACATGGGTTGGGTGAATGCACGGCCACGGCAGGATGAGGGCAGACTCATGTTTTCTGCAACTTCCAACAGAACGCAAGCGTTACTCCGGCAGCTGGCGGTGCAATTAGACTCCATGTTAGGCACTGTGGATGCACAGGTTCCAAGGCAAAGAAGGCACAGGCCGCCGCGGCCGCCGCCGACGCAGCACGCGCCTCTCTGGGCTTGTCGCTGCAGCAGTGCCAGGTTCTCAGTGACCTCCTCTGCTCAAGGCACTCCTGCATCCTCCCGCACCACGCGCGCTCCCTCAGCATCTCGAATATCTGCCACCTCCTCTCGCCCCTCGCGGGCCACCCGGACCTCCTCGGGCGCTGGAAGGCGGCGCTGCACGGCGCGATGGACGCGCTCTGCCGCTTCCGCAACGTCGCGGCCATCAACTGGCGGGACCTCTCAGAGAAGGTCCTCGAGCCCGCAATCCGGAAGCCGCTGCGGCTGCGCTTCGTGCTGACGTGCCTCGACCTGTCGTTCAACGTGAACGGCGTCATCTCAGTGCGTACCGACGGCGCCCGCCCTCCCTGCAAGATGGCAGTCTTCATGTCACCTGGCCATCAGCCACCCTGGGAACTGTGCTGTTTGCTTGTGCTGTGTTGACCTAGTTCAGGAGTTGCTCGCGAGAGTGTGAGCGCAGGTGCCGAGGCGCTGCGGAGATGGTGCTCTGCCGCGCAGTGGCCCGGCTCTCGTCAATCCTGCAAACATCTCTGCTGTGCATTGTGTGGGAAGGTCAGGTGGAGCAGCTGACGAACAAAATCGCCACACATGTCCGTGCCATCACTCGCAGCACAACTCGGTTTTCACGCATCCTTTGCAGCCCCCTCACTGCTACTCACTCGGCTCACACCGGCGCGCTGAGCCTGCTGCGTGTGCTGCCGAGGCACAGCTGCTCCGCTGCAGCTGCTTCAGCTGGCCTGAACGCTATCGGCGCTCCTCGCACCTGCAGTCCAGATCGTCCGCCGCCGCTTGCGACGCCGTGCGTGCAGGCGGAGGCACCCGCGGCAGCTGACGTGGGGTGTGATGATGCAGAGCACGCACGGGTACTTCACGCGTGTCGCGCACGCGGAGGCGGCGCGCCTTCCGGCGGGTTCCACGATGCTGTCCGAGCAGCTCGCGGCGCTGGACGAGCTGCACTCGTGGGTCGTCGGGAAGGTGCACACGTTCCGGCGGCGCTTCAAGCATGCACGCGCCACGCTGCTCACGTCCCTCGATGCCTCGTCCCTGAAGGCCTTCCTGGAGGATGTCCAGTATCAGGGACCCCTGCACGTCGAGGTGCGCGCCCGAGCCTGGCGCATTACTGTGCTCCTGGCAATTACTGTGGCGCGCTCCCGCCGCAGCGGGAACGAGGCCGTGCTTCTATTCCAGCTGTAGCGAGGTGTCCTTTGAGATGCCTCTGCAGCACCCATCAGCCCAAGGAAGGAGGCGTCTGCGTCCGTCCGCTGTCATCTGCATTCCTCTGCAGATCCAGGCCAGGATCTGATTTGGCGGTGTCTTATGTGGAATCGAGGAGCGTACGGGGCGCAGGCCATGTGCCCAGGGAAAAGTTTTGTTTTTTGGCCACTATCACACCAGCAGGCACCGGGCCGTAAGTTCTCACATTGCATGTAGGACCATGCCTTTGGTGGTGGTGCCTGCCTTGCTGCCGGTGTGCACATCACCAAGCTGGAAGCCGTGCCTCGTCATCATCTCAACTCGAACCTCTCCGTGCTAACTGCCCCGGGGTGAAGGCTCGCAGCTCTGTTTGTGGTTTCCTTTTCTGCAAGGTCTCAGTTGCGGAATTTCGTGCTTACCCAGCAGCACCGCAGGTGCCGACCCGGGCGTTCACGCACTCCAGCGGCGACTGCATGTGCTTCGACGTCAAGCTGCCGGCGACACTCGCACACCGGCGCTCCGTGCTGCGCGACGCGCTGCGCGTGCTGCTGGGCGACGCAGCCGCCGACCAGGCGTACTGGGCGCAGACGCTGCTCAAGCGGCTGCGTGGGGACGACCGCGCCGCCGGTGCCGCCGCCGACGCGGCCGCCGCCGCCGCCACGCAGGAGCACCCACTGCTGCCGGACAAGGAGGAGGAGACCGGGGGCGCCGACGGCGACCGGCTGCCTGTTGGCACCGTCGAGGTGTGGTCACCGTTACATGTACCTTAAACCTCAATGGGAGGGGGGGGGGGGGACCCCAGCATGCATGTGGCGGCAGAGTGGGCAGTGGACCATAGAAACGCTGCGATGCTCTCCATGTGGCACAGCAGCTGCAGTGGGCCATACCTCCTGCAAAACGGTCGATATTCTCGATTACTTCGGTGTCAGGTTCCCATTTCCTCATACGAACGGTCCATTGACAGGTACACATTTCTGTCACAGTCATGCCCTGACAGACCCCCCATTACGCACGTGGCCATCCTGTAACGGCCTGATGCATGTGCTTAACCACGAGACATGAGCATGCAGGTGAGCAGCCTGTCGTTCAAGCTGGCGCTGGAGGACGATCTCATCCAGAGCATGCTGGGCATGTCCCCCGAGGGCTCCATCACCGGCGACTCCCTCGCCCGCGTGCTGCAGCTCTTTGGCCCCTGCATGCAGCTCAGCGTCGGCACGGCCGCCGTGCCCAAGGCGGTCACCGGCGCCTCAGCGGAGGGGGACGTGGCGAGTGAAGCCGGGGTGTTGCTCAACACCGGGGAGGTCTGCAACGCGCAGATCTCGGCAACGCACATCGGATACTCCTCCCTGGTGCGGTGCCTCGGCCACACGAGCTGAATTGGATCAGACATGTAGATTGGGAGAATTCATGCAATATGTCTGCATCAGCGCCAGCATCACAAGAGGGCGTGGAACCAGTGTATGGCACAGGCTGAATCTCTGCGCCTGATCTGCTGTGTTCGCACAGCTGCTGCGTAGGATGCTCCGTTGGAGGTCTAGAGCTAGCATGTCGCTGCTTGTTCATGATCAATCTTGAGGGCGGCTGCTTGCCAGCTCATTTATCATGTTGTTTGTGTCATGGGGGCTGCTGTCGCTGACGCAGTCGTGCCTGTGCTTCAGCCGTCTACTTGCCGCCAGAAACGTGTGCTGCAGAGCGGTCTACTGTTACCCCGTTTGGCGAAATCCCAGGCTGCACGCGAACAGGATATTGTTGTGTCATACATCAAGCCATCGCCTGCAATTCTTCCACACAAATTAGATTCAACAAATGTGTCCATGCAGGCGGTTTCGCCTCATCTAACAAGCACGGTCAGTGGCAGTCGCTCTCAGAACCAATCGAGCGTGCTTGCTGTGCAGGTCCCACCGCTGAGGGTCATCCGGATGCTGCACACCGTTGCAACCACTCTGAGCATGCAGAAGAAGGAGCGCCTACAGTCCATGGCGAGGACGGATGCCTTCTTCTTCTCACTGGCCCGGTACATCGGCTCCCAGGCACTGGACATGACCTCCACTCTGCAGGTGGGCCTCGCCCACACGGAAGGGTGCCTGCTGTTGCAGCTCGTGGGCACCGCACCAGCGAACCACCAGGGCCAGTCATGCTGTGTGTCTCTGACCAATGAGATGGACATGACGACGGTGCTGGATAGCATAGACCTATCCCAGGGTGCCCCGGTAGATCACGGCTCGTAGTGGCGGGGTGTGGGGGCACAGCGAGTGTGCAGTGTGCGGCTGGTGGATGGGGCAACCAGTAGACTGTAAATCAATTGTTATGTAGCAAACAAGAATTACAAGGACGCGTATCGGCTGTTCTCAGCTCCAGCCTGGCACTGCACCCGGTGGCATTCTTCAGGGCACATCAGTGGCCTGAACAGTCACAACCTCTACACACTCAACAAACACGCAAAGAGATTACTCGATCTCTCATGTACCTAGCAATGGCACGAACGGCCAATCAGCCAGCCAGATCAGCAGCCTCCACGGCCCAAGCAGGGCTTTGTGTCACACTAACGGGAAAACAATAGTACACATACACTCGGGCAGCAGCATCTGACCCGCTACACACTACCATACGGGGCACGCCTTCACGGGCATGCTTCCCTCTGGCATCGCATGATTCCATCTCATCGCACGGGACGGTACATCAAGAAAAGAATGTGGAGAGAGGGCGCCTCGGGTCGCAGGCTGTGGCGCGCCCTGGGCACCCGGACAAGGTGCGGCCTCAGCAGGGGGTACAGTCAAGCTGGCAAGTTCTGTGCCCGGGCGCTGCAGCATCGTCACCACGGCTGCCAGGACGCGGCAGCGGCCTCCCCGTCCTGCTTCACCAGTGCTGGGGGGGTCGCCGGCAGCCACGCGGCATCCTCGCGGCGGGGCGACACCATGAGCACCTCAGAGATGGCACTGCGGGGTGACATGTCCTCGGAGAAGCTGTTCCAGCCGGCGGGGGCATCCGAGTTGGCCTCATACGAGGGCCGCGCCGCCCTCCGCCCGCGCCACAGCCCGCAGAATCCCGCACAGCGGCTCGCCAGCAGCGCATCGGACATGCTGGAGGAAAGGTACGGCCAGCCCCAGCGCGGCTGATCAGGGCCGGCCTGCGGCCCCGGCGGCGTGGGCGGCCGGTCCATGGACGCCAGGGATATGGGCGCGGAGAGGGGTCCAGAGTCCTGCGCCGCTGCACCCTGTGCGGTGGGGGTCGCGGGCCCCTGTGGAGCGGCAAACAGCGCCATCTCGAGTTCCCGGGCGCCCCCGGCAGGTGAGCCCACCAGCACGCTATAGGGGGGCGCAGCGTCAGAATCTGCGTCCGACTCTGGCATGGGGGAGTCGCCGTGCATGGAGGCCTCACTGGAGCGCGGAGTGGTGCGATCAATGGACGCGCACGTGTCGATGGATCCCCGCAGGGACGCTGTCTCCGATTGTGGCACGGGTGAATAGCCTTGCATGGAGTTGTTGCGGGAGGGCGGCAAGGTGCCATCAGCAGAGACGCGGGCTTCAATGGATCCCCGCATGGACGCTGTCTCCCATTGTGGCACGGATGCATAGCCTTGCATGGAGTCGTTGCAAGAGGGCGGCGAGTCACTACCAACAGAGATGCAGGCTTCAATGGATCCCCGCATGGACCCTGTGGCGGCCAAGTCGGCAGAAGGCAGCGACGCTTGGAAGGCGCAGAACGAGGGCGACAGCGGGGCGGCGCCGCTGCTCGCGCCAGACTCTGCACTGCCAGGGGAGGCGGACTGGCGCAGCGTGCGTGCGGTCTCCTTGCTGCCGTCCAGGGCCGCGGCGAGCGCCTCCAGGCGCTGCACGGCCTGAACCGCCGTCGGCCGCGCGGCAGGGTCGTGGCTGACCATCCTAAACACCAGGTCCGCCAGGTCGTCGGCGGCGGCGGTGTTGCGGAACTCCGCTAGCGGCACGGTGCCGCGCGCGTACAGGGTGCCCTCCTCTAGAGCCTCCTCAAACTCCCGCACACTCAGGTCCTCGTACGGCTTGGCAGTGCACAGCATGTCGAGGATGGTGACCCCGCACGCGTACACGTCCTGCGCCGCGTGCGCCACCGCCTCCAGACCAAGCTGCAGCTCCCGCGGAACGAAGGGGGGGCTGCCCCCGTCCTCCTCCGACACGCGCTCCCCGATGCCGCGGCAGAAGCCCATGTCGGCCAGCTTCACGCCTGCCGAGCGCGCGGTCACGGTGGGCGTGGCTAGCAGGATGTTGGCACTCTTGATGTCGCCGTGGCACAAGCCGGCCTCATGCATGCAGCCGATGCCACGCATCACCTCCAGCGCGATCTGTATGATACGCCGCACCGGCATCGGCTGGCGGCGGCTCTTGCTGCGGCTGTTGGAGCGGTTACCGCGGATGGCCGCGAGGCGCTCCTCCAGGGTGCCGCCCTGGCACAGCTCGAGCACCAGGCACCGGCCGTCCTCCGTGGCCGCCTCCAGGCGCACGATGTTGGGGTGGGAGAGCCTCTGCAGTGCATCGCGCTCGCGCAGGAGGGCGCGCTTCGCATGCGCCGATGGGCTAGCCTGCTTCACAGCAACAGGCTGCCCGTCCAGGTCCGCCTCGAACACCTGCAGCAGCTGGCACCGAAGTGAGCCAGTTGCAGCCAGCAATCGTCTAGCAAGAGTCTAGCAGTCTAGCTGATCTCCCTGATCAAGCGTTGCAAAAACGACAGCACGAACCTCGGAGCAGCTTGGCAAACGTCCTTTTAAGATATGACACGAGGGCGAAACTGCCCGGGTGCAACCAAATACAACACGGACGATTTCTCCGAGATCAGGGGAGAATTTCAGGGCGCACCTTCGCGAAATCGCCTTTTCCCAGAATTTTTGCGGATGCGAGGCCCAGTGCTGAAGCTTTAACGCACTGCATCCTGCACATTCCCGCAAACTGTTACGATGGCAAGTGAATGCAGAAAAGGGCGCGCTTGCTGAGAACGTCGAGCGTAAGCCCATTGTTAACGCTGGCATCTTAGCCGCGCGCGCACTAGTGCTGTAGCCATCGGCTGGCTAACATAGAGTGGACACGCCAGGCCCACCCACGAGCCATGCCAGGTTTACGAATGGAAGCGTCATGGGGAAAGCATGAGAAGAGGCTAGCAGCGCTGGGAACAGCACATCCGCTCGAGCAAACAGAGGCGCCAAAAGCATGGGTCCGGACCTGATGATATTGAAATCTGAGATATTGTCACCTTCTTTCCTCTGTAGTGGAGGTCACGGGAGTTGCTTTCTTGCTGAGCTCGCGTGCAACCCACCTACAAGGATGGTACGGTGGGCATGCGGGATTGCATTTCATTTCACATGGCTGCGAGGGAAACGTCAGCTACATATGGTTTGAACCAAGATTCTACCTAGCATAATTCAGGGCACTTGAATCGCCTGAGTGCATGGCATTTCAGAGTGCTCGCCCTTTGCAATTGCGTTGCAAATTTTAAAGCTGCTCTACACCTTGCCAAATGGTGGCCTGGATCGGGATCCATGATGCATGGCATTTCTTACAACTACGCCCAAACGATTGTGAAAGGCTTCACACCGATGAGCAGAGCCTTGCAGAGGAGTACCAGGAGCTCGCCAACCAATTACGCAACCCACGGCCGATCGGGCGGCGAGGGATGTCGGTGCACACTCTCCCAGCTGTCGATAGCCTCAGACGCACATGCAGATATGTAGTACTCGATAGATTGTGTATACGAGCATTGCCCTGTTCCTACGTTGATATAGGATCCTGGGCGCGCTGTGCCAGGCCTGGGGAACATTGTCGCGAACGCTACTCGAGCTCCACTGGCCACGAGTGAACGAGGATCGCTGGCACCGCTGTGCACCGAAAAATTCACGGTCATGCATAAAGTTACGCATTCATCGATGTGCACGTGCATATGCACGTCTGCATCGTCAGCCGTTTCCACCGTGCGTCTCCTGGTCCCAGTCGCACATGCATTGCCACTCGAGATATCCCGACATGGGGGGTCAGTGCAGGCACAAGGCACGATTTGGACAGTGTTACAGAAGAGCGAAGGGGCAGCAACATTGCCACAAATTTCCTACGAAGAAGTATGAAGTGCATTGTTTCGAGTTACATCAGTGCTACAGGAGGCCTGGCCACTGGCACATCAACACATGCGTGGCAATTGATCACGCGTGGCACAAGCGAAACATTCACCAGCTTGAAGCAGACTTCGGGTATGTCTTTCTTCTGCCCTTCCGACCGTCACCGGCTGCGTGGCTGCTGGATTTTTGCTTTCATCTCATTGCCAGTGAACCTGGTCGCTGCCCCTGGCTGTCCATATATATGCAGATGGATCACCATGGCCAGCATTCTCTCCACGAACAGGTGTTGAGACTGATAACGATGCTGATGTCACCATTGTGTTGTGGTCTTTGCCACGAACACAACAGGTGTGCTCGTCTCGGCACTGATGCCTGCATATCATATGATCTCCGAGCTGTTTTGCGAAGTCAAGTGTACATGTGGCCATGGCAGCGCGAGATATATAGCCCTATAGCCCGGCGTCCGCCATGCATGCCGGATGCCCCGACATCCCCCAACAGGAGGTGGTGCGGCTGCTCGCTGTCAAGCCCCCCCCGCACCGTCCCCGGTGCAGCACCATGCATGTGTATACAGGATCATGATCACGTATGCCGATCGCTGGTCGGACTCAGTAGATTGCCCACAAACCGGCCTGAATTCAGCGCACAGCTCCGGCACTGCTTGGCGGTGTTGGACAACACGAGCGCAACTGGATGGATGCACTATATCTGCCAGTGCAGCTGACGTTGCTGTGTCCGGCAACATTTGAAACATAGTCGCATGTGTATGTGTAAGTCTGCACTGAGACATGCTAAGTGGTGGTGTCAGATTCTAGCTCGAGGGTCCCCCCCACAGGTGACGTTCGCAGCCAATGCGTGCGCGTTGGCTCTTGTAACTTTGCTTGCGTGGGGATTCGCATGGCTCCACTGGCTGCCTTGATCGTTGAGGCATCTTCAGCCCGGCACTACCTGTAGAACTCAAGCAACGGCGGTTGTGCGTTGCCAAAGTAGTGGGAGCCGCGTGGCTTTCCCGGCAGGTCAATGGCAAACGATGGTGAACGCCCAAAACGTCCCAGTTGAATCGAGAGCTGTGTCGGAGCAGGACCGGCGCACAGGCTTCACTTTTTGCGGGAGCTGCACGATCGATGGGACCGTCGCATGCGTGCTTGTGTGGCCACAGGTGGTCACACGTGCGGCTGCACGTCGTGGTGGTAGAGGCGGCCACATTCCAATTCATCGCTGGCGGCGGCCGCATCCCAATGCATTGGTGGCGGCCCGAATATGTGGCTTGACGCGTGAGGACGCAGCATGCACAGAGCCGCAAGACACGTGCAGCACACCCACGTATGCATGGCCTCCGATGCATGTCGTGCGTCAGGAATCATCGACCAGTCGTGGCCAGCTCATGCTACGTCTTGTTGCCGAGCGAATCACACGGCAACGTGTTTTGTTCAACACTCAGCAGTAGGTGCTTGAAATAGCTCATGCCGCGAGTGCACCTTCATCCATGCCGGAATGAGATCAAGCTCTCCGTGGGTTTGTTCGTTTGTGCACGCCCCGATCGTCGCTGCTCTACAAGGCTGTCACTTCTGGTACGTCTCTTGTCATGCCTTGTAGATCATGCTCATACATATAGTCAGAAATGCGATGCACCGTGGCCTTGCAAGCTCCAGTAAGGTAACTTGTGTGGAGCCCGAGCAGCACTGCGCTTGCAATTGCAATTGTCGTGGCGACTGTTGTCGGCACTCTGAATACCCACCATTCCAATGTCATCAGTAGCTGTAAATAGGGCCATAAACGTCCATACAAGGCATTGCGTGTTCAACTGAGCTCAACCAATACGTTGGACGACATGGCACTCCTCGCAACGTTGGCCATGTTTGCAGGTGGGCAGCAAGTGAGGTTGACAGCTGAAGCTTGTTTCCGTGAATCACCGAATTATTGAAAAAAATCATCTCGCAAGTCACCGCAGCATAACACGGATATTTCAGGTATGGCACATTCCTACTGCGCACAAGCCCGACGTAATGCGCTCTCACCAGCGCGGACGCTGTGTTGAGGATGAATCTATGTCAGCACCAATTTTCGCTGAAGAGGGCTCTTTCGAAAGCGGCATGCCCTATTTTCTGGGTGTTCTTAGGCCGGATACTGCCAGCGCTGCAGGAGATAAATCAGCAAGCTGCAGAGCGGTAACAACATACCGATGGTTTGTCTCCTGTGACAAAAGCAGCTCATTGAAATTTCTGGTGACCACTGCAGGATGAAGGTAATCAAAGCGCACGCGTTGGGGCTGGGATCCGCACAAGTGCTTGGCACAGGCGAGTTTGCCAAGGTGCGTTCGATGCCTGCAGGCTGTCTTCCGCTCCTTGCGCGACTCCGCTCTGAACCACCTGAAGTGCCTCATGTACAGCGTGAATTGCAACAGAGCATGAGCTTATGTACGTGTATTGCATCAAGCTCCTCGCACTGCCTTGCTACGTCGGCACTGAGCGCATTTGCGAAGGCACGTACGCGTCCCGGGCTGTTTCCATACTTCTCTCGGCTCATCTCACCTGGTGACGGTATGAGATAGAGTGAAAGCCGAGTATCATGACAATGTGCAGTGCATGGCGGGCCCAGCAAGTTGTTGGTTGTGGTCCAATGGTCCAGGTCGCGGGCTAGCTCCGTGTGAGCACTCCATCATCGACTCCATCACACTCTGACAGCTGCTGCACTCAGACAGCTCGCGAGCCGAGAATCCATGGGCACGTCAAGCATGATCTGCAGGTGTAATTCTCTCTATACATGAGTATGCACGCACTCAGCGATCGGCGATGTGGCTCACTTCGGTGCCAGCTGCTGCAGGTGTTCGAGGCGGACCTGGACGGGCAGCCTGTTGCTGTGAAGCAGGCTAGCCCATCGGCGCATGCGAAGCGCGCCCTCCTGCGCGAGCACGATGCACTGCAGAGGCTCTCCCACCCCAACATCGTGCGCCTGGAGGCGGCCACGGAGGACGGCCGGTGCCTGGTGCTCGAGCTGTGCCAGGGCGGCACCCTGGAGGAGCGCCTCGCGGCCATCCGCGGTAACCGCTCCAACAGCCGCAGCAAGAGCCGCCGCCAGCCGATGCCGGTGCGGCGTATCATACAGGTCGCGCTGGAGGTGATGCGTGGCATCGGCTGCATGCATGAGGCCGGCCTGTGCCACGGCGACATCAAGAGCGCCAACATCCTGCTAGCCACGCCCACCGTGACCGCACGCTCGGCAGGCGTGAAGCTGGCCGACATGGGCTTCTGCCGCGGCATCGGGGAGCGCGTGTCGGAGGAGGACGGGGGCAGCCCCCCCTTCGTTCCGCGGGAGCTGCAGCTTGGTCTGGAGGCGGTGGTGCACGCGGCGCAGGACGTGTATGCGTGCGGGGTCACCATCCTCGACATGCTGTGCACTGCCAAGCCGTACGAGGACCTGAGTGTGCGGGAGTTTGAGGAGGCTCTAGAGGAGGGCACCCTGTACGCGCGCGGCACCGTGCCGCTAGCGGAGTTCCGCAACACCGCCGCCGCCGACGACCTGGCGGACCTGGTGTTTAGGATGGTCAGCCACGACCCTGCCGCGCGGCCGACGGCGGTTCAGGCCGTGCAGCGCCTGGAGGCGCTCGCCGCGGCCCTGGACGGCAGCAAGGAGACCGCACGCACGCTGCGCCGGTCCGCCTCCCCTGGCAGTGCAGAGTCTGGCGCGAGCAGCGGCGCCGCCCCGCTGTCGCCCTCGTTCTGCGCCTTCCAAGCGTCGCTGCCTTCTGCCGACTTGGCCGCCACAGGGTCCATGCGGGGATCCATTGAAGCCTGCATCTCTGTTGGTAGTGACTCGCCGCCCTCTTGCAACGACTCCATGCAAGGCTATGCATCCGTGCCACAATGGGAGACAGCGTCCATGCGGGGATCCATTGAAGCCCGCGTCTCTGCTGATGGCACCTTGCCGCCCTCTCGCAACAACTCCATGCAAGGCTATTCACCCGTGCCACAATCGGAGACAGCGTCCCTGCGGGCATCCATCGACACGTGCGCGTCCATTGATCGCGCCACTCCGCGCTCCAGTGAGGCCTCCATGCACGGCTACTCCCCCATGCCAGAGTCGGACGCAGATTCTGACGCTGCGCCCCCCTATAGCGTGCTGGTGGGCTCACCTGCCGGGGGCGCCCGGGAACTCGAGATGGCGCTGTTTGCCGCTCCACAGGGGCCCGCGACCCCCACCGCACAGGGTGCAGCGGCGCAGGACTCTGGACCCCTCTCCGCGCCCATATCCCTGGCGTCCATGGACCGGCCGCCCACGCCGCCGGGGCCGCAGGCCGGCCCTGATCAGCCGCGCTGGGGCTGGCCGTACCTTTCCTCCAGCATGTCCGATGCGCTGCTGGCGAGCCGCTGTGCGGGATTCTGCGGGCTGTGGCGCGGGCGGAGGGCGGCGCGGCCCTCGTATGAGGCCAACTCGGATGCCCCCGCCGGCTGGAACAGCTTCTCGGAGGACATGTCACCCCGCAGTGCCATCTCTGAGGTGCTCATGGTGTCGCCCCGCCGCGAGGATGCCGCGTGGCTGCCGGCGACCCCCCCAGCACTGGTGAAGCAGGAGGGGGAGGCCGCTGCCGCGTCCTGGCAGCCGTGGTGACGATGTTGCAGCGCCCGTGCACAGAACTTGCCAGCTTGACTGCACCCCCTGCTGAGGCCGCACCTTGTCCGGGTGCCCGGGGCGCGCCACAGCCTGCGACCCGAGGCGCCCTCTCTTCACATTCTTTTCGTGATGTACCGACCCGTGCGATGAGATGGAATCGTGCGATGCCAGTGGGAAGCGTGCCCGTGAAGGCGTGCCCCGTATGGTAGTGTATAGTGGGTCAGATGCTGCTGCCCGAGTGTATGTGTACTATTGTTTTCCCGTCAGTGTGACACAAAGCCCTGCTTGGGCCGTGGAGGCTGCTAATCTGGCTGGCTGATTGGCCGTTCGTGCCATTGCTAGGTACATGAGTGATCGAGTACTCTCTTTTCGTGTTTGTTGAGTGTGTTGAGGTTGTGACTGTTCAGGCCACTGGTGTGCCCTGAAGAATGCCACCGGGTGCAGTGCCAGGCTGGAGCTGAGAACAGCCGATACGCGTCCCTGTAATGCTTGTTTGCTACATAACAATTGATTTACAGTCTACTGGTTGCCCCATCCACCAGCCGCACACTGCACACTCGCTGTGGCCTGAGCCCCCACACCCCGCCACTACGAGCCGTGATCTACCGGGGCACCCTGGGATAGGTCTATGCTATCCAGCACCGTCGTCATGTCCATCCTGGTGAAGCCATGCGTGGGTCGTGTTGGCCGCCCACGCTGATGGCTGGCTGGCTGCTCAGGCCACTGCTAGGTACATCAGGGTTTCCGGAGTTTTCATTGCGTTGTTGTTGAGTGTGTTGAGGTCGACACTGTTCTGGCCACTGGTGCGCCTTGAAACACACCACTGAGTGCTGTGCCAAGCTGGAGCTGACAACAGTTGTTGCAGATCTTGTAAAGTCTCCAGGACCGGTCCATTCCTACAATGTTCAGAATCCGTGCTGCAGTGTTTGCGACACAAAATGTCAGACGGGGCACAAGTCATCCATGCTCTACTTTGGTGTTCAGCGCATTGGTGTTCATCGCAGCATTTGTGTCATGTTGTATGTATACTTGTGCTTTGCAGTGTTGGACATCCTCATGCCCCATGTGGATGCCCCATGTGTTTTAGGGACAGTACATGCCTCTGCTTTGTTCACAGCAGCATGCAGTTGCAACGGCCCTGTTCAGTAGAATTCCTTCATAGAAACAGCTTGCAACTGGAGGCATGTGTAAGGAAATGCATTTTGATAGCCAGGAAAGTCACAGCATCACCTCACATGCTTCCCATGTGTGTGTGTGGTGCAGCTGCCACATCACTGGTTCTTCATGCCCATACTTCACTGCTTCCTGCATGCAGTGGAGTTCATGATTCACCCAAGTATGCATGACATGCAAAGGTCTGCATGTGTTGGACAAGCACAGCACATGCAGTAACTCAGAGTCAACCCACAGTCCACGCAGTCATCTCTTATCAGCATGGGGTTTGGATGGCAAGGTGCAGGTGGACAGGACAGCACCACTGTGTGACTTCTTCTTCAGCACAGCCATGCCAGGAAGTGGCAGGTGGACAATGGATCCACAGCAAAGATGAGCTCAGCTGAGGTCAACCAGGTTCTGTGTACTGTGAGTCCAACCATGTCTGACAAGCTTTCTCCTCTCCACAGGTAACATGCTTCTGCCAAGATGTCTCTTCCAGCATGCCCTATCTCCATCATGGCGTATCTGAGAAATATACAGCACAGTAACAGTTGCTGTGTTTATTCCTCATTCTGCTTGGCAGCACTATACCTGATTGCAAGCTTGGGGTAGTGGCCAAGTTGTGCTCACAGGTTGCGGCCAAGGTAAGTGATGTGATGTGAACATGCTTGTGAGGGGTGCGTAACTCCCTCTCTCTGCAAGCTGGACACCAAGAAGGTAGCTTGTGCAGCTGGGATGCACTGACATCTCATGCCACGTACACATTGTCATGATCCATGTGGAGGTGCATGAGCAACCAACTGCCTGCATGTGTTGTGTCTGACCCCAGTGTGTGTCTGACCCCAGTGGCGGCTTCACTATGCCATGAACAGCTGTGTCCGATTGTACCTCACCAGACAACATACGTGTACATTCATAGCAGCTGCACAGATGGTGCAGCTGCATCTGCTTGCAGACTATCTCTGCATTGACTGACAGGTCAACACAGTACAGGATGCCCCTGCTGAAGCATCGTGAGGCAACAGTCATGGCAGGTGGCTAGCCTGTGTCTTTGTACTGCATTATCATGCAACACTCAAGGAAGGCGTTAGGCCATCCTCAGTTGTATTGAAATGGCCCACCAATGGTTGGAGAAGCACCTAACAGTGCAAACAATGAGCACGCACATATAGGGCAATCGCGTGATGCCCCCCAAGCAAAACACCTACACAAACACCAGAAGCAGCGCCAGACAGCCGCACCAGGTCCCTGCAGGGCTGCTGTGCGTCGCCATTGTGTTGGTGTGGGAGTCTCATCACATGCTGTGATACAAGGATAAATGCGGCATCACATCTCGGGGTATGTACGTAGATGAAATGAAGCAGGCGTCTTCAACCAGGCCTCCCCTAGGCTTGTGCACAAAGATGCGTGTCAGTGGACAAAGCGGCAGCGGGACACGCCACTGCATCTTCCGAATTCCGAATTCTCAATGCCGTACATGCGGCAGCAGCTGAGACTTGCAAGACACTCCAAATTCCAGTCTTCAGGCACCCTGCACAGAAGTTGATACAGTAGAGCTGAAGGGAATGCACAGTGCTGCTGCCCGCGTCCCGCCTTTATCCTTGTAACACAGTGCCAAGATATGCAACGCCACACAATCCAATCTGTACTTCAGAGTTCTGTCTGCCAGACCAGGCCAATGTCCAGCGTCACACATCGGCATACGGGTCCCGTTAATTCAGAGTTGTCAATCTCCTCTTCAGGATACGGCTCAGTAAATTCAGATTCACTTTTACTTGACACATGCAGGGGATCACTTGGTCAGCCCTGATGTAACGGGATCCCAGATATCCTCTACCTCCACGTGCAGCTGCCCAGTAGCAATGTTCCTTCCTGCATCTGTCTCCCAGCCCTCCTCTCTGCTCCTCTCTGCTGTACTCTTCACTTTGTATTCAGTTGGTTGGATTGATGATTCAGCTGCAGCACCTATCCTTCACTTGCTGCTCCTTCCTCAACACTTCACCTGTGCCTGCCCCTCTCGCCTCTGTCCTCGCTCGCAACACTGTCAATGTCCAATAGGATACGGCTCAGTACATTCAGATTTACTTTACTTTACACCTGTCCCAGCTGGTCCATCCATATGGCCCCCCCCTGTGGCAATTTAGCAACGGCCCTCATATGGCATGCTTCTCGACAGTGCCCATGCCACACAAACAGCCTGAACAGCTGCTGCCCATGCTGGATCATGCTTCATGACAGGTACTGGCACCACTCCTGCGGTACCCTGGCAACATTGAGTGGCCTCCCCCCAGCCCACCACCACCATGAGCACCCAGCCTGGGAGACCAATGGCAGCCCATCAAATGCTGCTCATGCTTTCCTCTTGTGGCAGTTCCTTTGCAGGAGGTGAATAGAAATCTATTAATATGGGGCAGCATGTATGCAAGTGCATGTATTGTCTATGTTAAGGACGTGTTTGTTTTTTCTCCTTTCTCCTCACGTCTGTCTGTCTTGATTGATGAGCACTGAGCACTGACGCTGCGGGGCGATGGTACCTCTTTCCAGCTAGCCTGTCAGCAACAGCCCAGCTTACTTGATGACACACACCCGAGCGCAACGCATCGGCACCCTGCCTCTAATGACCGGCCAGCTGCCTGCCAGCTACACACAGCCCAATGCATGGCGAGCTCACGGTGAGCAAGGCGAATTCCGTGGCGGTATATGTGGGAACAGGCCAGAGCTGTACTGTAGTACTACCCCGAGTGCGGTGACTGACGAGGGCCCTTGCCCGGACATGCCATGACGTATGCGAGAGCGCCTGACTCGGCTCCTGCAGCTGAGGCGGCCATGGCATTAATCTTGCGGTACGTAATATTGCAGGCGCCGCATCCGAGATACCTATAAGCACGGTAGCCGAAGGCCACATGACCATACATATATGTATCAGATGTGTGGTCACGCATGGCCCTGCAAGTAATTTCACCTGCAGCCGCACGTTCAAGGTAACAATCGTGGTATCTCTGGAGATATCTAGACAACTTGAGACATGCCTTACAAAAGAGTGAATGGGACAAACACCCAAACGGAATCTCATCCGAATCAACAGCAACACATACATAAACCGCGGCATACCGTTCTTAATTCAACTTAAATAAAACCATATGCATGGACACGCGTCACGCTGGTACTCAGTTAGGTATCTCTTAATCATGATTATTCATAGCGACAGACCCAACAAACATTAGAAGTTTTAGACCTAGACCCCATAACGCTGGCGTAGATCCATTAGGTGTCCCTGCTTTTAGTTTAGTACGGTATAGGCCGTGCATAGCTAAAGTAGGTATCATCTTCTGTCTGTTAGGATAACAGTTCAACAGAGTGATCGACTGTTTCCTTTAATTACAACATTTCCGCCGCTGAAAATGAGCTGTCAAAGCCAATATTCTCTAGAGACAGCGAGCGCATCCCGCTGGCAGCTAGCTGTCCCATCAGCGGTACCGGTGCAGTACCGCTGCAATTTTGAGGCCTTGTAGAGCACTGGTGCAAACTGTGGTACCACGTGTGGGCCCTCATGTGGGTGAGAGTGAAGCAGCATGCTTTGTAAGAGAGTTTTGTATGTGTTGGTTCACTCTTCTGTAAAGATATGCATGCGAATGCATGCAAACGGCCGCTGTGCCGTGCCGCCCTTGGACCGCGGGCCTGCATCCATTCGATCGAGGTCCACAGTGAGACGGCCAGGCTCCCGCAAAAACATAGCACGTGAATCAGCGGCCTCGTCAGAGATACGCCCTTACAGCCGGCGGCGGCGTAGACTATACTACCAGCGCCCCGAGGATACCGACAGCCGTGCCAGGAATCCATGCTGGGACATTTGTCGGCGTAGCGGTGGACGTCCGAGTCTCAGTGTCGAGCTGACGTGGTGCATCTCAACCGGACTGAAGGTCCCCACATGCATGGGTCGAGTGATCACGGAAGGACATGCAGCACATAACACATCCAAGAATTCAGGAGACAAAACTGATCGCAGAGCATCTATAGATAAAGGTCTAATCATCTGCGCAGTAGCGCGCCTCGTCGCGACGCAGCCGCAGATCTGCGTGCTCGTGTAGTCGGGCTCTCGGTGCAGCTCCAAGTGGGGCCCAAGACCAAGTGCACTCAACAATCCATATCTCAGTGCATACTTCTCGGATTGCGGTAGTTTTTGGTTCCCTGGATCCGCAACAGTCCTCCCAAGTAGCTGGAGCTAAGGAAAAGGTACTAGGCATTGTCTAGGCCCAAAAAACTGCTTTTTCGTCACTGCAGGCTCCAGCAGAGAGATACAGCTGTATCCACTCAAAGGTAGCCCTTGTTCAAGGCCATGGGTGAGGCATGCCACCCGCGCTGCCTCCAACTCTGTCAGCCAAGTGCCAAAACATATTCCTGGTGCCTCGGGAAGTGGAATGCTGACTGCCACACTGTAATGGTGACCATACTGATTTCCCTGAGCATATGGCAGGTGGCCCGGGGTGGCCATGCATATGCCACATGTATATATTGAGCAACACGTTGTCACGACAGCAGCTCAAGTGCGGCTGACACGATCACGTTGTCGAAACTCATCGGTTGTGACGCCGCAGTCAAGGCTGCCTTGCGGCTGCAGGTGGATCTTACTGCATAAAGTAGCTTTTCAGGCGTCGCGTTCAAACCGTGAGTTTCCCCGCACGCCACGGAATGCGTTACCGCAGCTGAGCAAAATCAAGCAGTACACTCGAGCATTGTTCAAGCGGGAGCTCAAATAGTTCGGGATAGGCCTTGCCGATATCTTGCCCAGGTCTGGATGCGTAACGTCCGGGTGATCATTGCAGAATGTCGATCGCGGCAACTGCTATGTTTTTGCGGCACCCAGGCCGCACGATATGCTTCCTTGACTCGTAGTGTCGAACTGTGCACAGTACGTGTGCTTCGAACGGAATCTCGCTGGATATCCGGAAGTGAGAGCAAACGCATGCATCGCGATGCATCGCAGGTCGCAAACTCTCCAGCTCAGCTGAGCCCAGCATGCATCAATGACACACTGGTCGCATTGCCGCATGCGCACGGCCATGCATGACCACGTCGACCGCACGTCGTGCACATGTGCATGCATTACGATGTCATGACATGCATGCAAGTCACTGTAACTGATTAGACGTATACTATGGTCGAACATCCATGTATATTTACAAATATTCTCAATTCCTGACATGGTACACGTCGCCTGAAGCGAAGGGCCCTGCAGAGTTCAGCGTACGGGTATATCAACCGCATGATACTTGATCACTGCTGCGGCGTGCTACCCGGAGCACGCATGGTGTACCTGCTCGGTACCGTCACGTGCCGGCCTAGGCCTGCCAGTGCCTATCTCGAGATATCGCACGGCTCCCGTAGGCCTCCGAGTCGCAAGTGGGACCATGGTGCACTTGCAGCAAAGTACGTATATACAGACAAAACATTTTGGAACAGCAGCTACACCACAATGGTCCATTTACGTATACGTATACTCAATGTGGGATGACAGAGATCTCCGGAGACTGCAATCGCCAATGCACAGGCGGCTTGATGTGACGATACGTCACATGCATAGATATGCATGACATAGAATATTCTGGAAGCCTCCGGAATGTCCCGTCAGCCTACAAGCTTGTGGCTGACAGCACGGGGCACTGTCAACAGTGGTCGCCAGACCGTCTTGCGTCAGCAGGACGGGCCATCTAGAAGCACGAGTCTAGAGCTATCTAGAAGGAGTGCTTATGTCAGCCAAGCATGGCTTACGCGATGGAAGACTCTGGTGTGTACGGGGAACAGTGGATTGAGCTCAGCACACTGTGGCAGGTGTCGTACACAGGCTGTCTTATAGTATATAAGCAGCTGGACCTTAAAGGGTAGACGACAGATCTCTCTTCTATGTCTCTTGACTTAACAGTCTTTACAGTGGTATCGGTGAGCTCCCGAACCTACCCCCTATACGCTTCCACTCTGAATTTCTCCGAATAGTTAACAGTATGGCCGGCTCAAGTCGTCCACAGCGTAAACAGCAGCAGCAGCAGCAAGCTGCTGAGCCTACGATGGACACAGACGTCACTATGAGTGACCTTCCTGTTAGCCAACAGGGGGACGGTGTTGGTACCGGAGCGGGCAGTGCCCAGCCGACAACAACCGAGTCTGTACCACCAGCCCCGTCTAACACGGACGTTCGACATGCCACAGCGGCTGTCGGGGCACTTCAGGTCAACGAACCTGAAGCTACTGCTGACCGCACGGAGCCGCCAACTGTTCCAAGCCCTACACCGGCTACGACATTGGGCGAGCAGGCTCCCGCTGGCGAGCAGCCGCCGCCCGCTTCGAGTCCTCGTCTCGACCCAGCGACACTCAACATGGTGGCGCACATGATGGACCAATGGTTTTCAAGATTCGCCCAGGTGTCATCTACTCCGCATCAAATGCCTGCCGAGAACGCCATGCCTATGCAGAGCGATGCATCGACTAGCAAGTTGACTACGCGCGACGTACAACTGCCTCCATTTTCGGGCAGTAGCGATCCGAAAGCGATGCACATTGATCCGAGTTATTATCTGTCTCTGATCGAATGGGTCAACGAAGCGCGCACGCTTTTGCATTTCAGTGGCATGCAGCCACGGCAGCAGGCATTCGCGATTTTCAATGCTATGAGAGGGCCGGCGCGTCGCTTAGTCACACTGAGCGGTGTCGACGGTTCCACACCTGATGCTCTGCTTGACAAGCTTGTCAAGAGCATACCTGATCACGAGACCGTGTTCACAAATCAGGCACTCGAAATGACTTTCAGTGTTGGCACTCTGCGAAAAGACATCGAAACCTTCGGCATGCTCGTGTCTTATGGAGAAATCCAGACGACCGGCCGCTTTTGGTTTCAGCAGTTGACACGAAAGATGTTAGCTGCAAAGTCAGACCTGCTCATTCTATCGGCAAGCTTGCTGAACGTGACGGTCGATTTGAAAGCTTTGGTCGCGACCTACGGGCATGTGGACAGCCTTCCACAGCGGAACTTTGCTGCGAAAGATTTCGTAGATGCTAATGTGTCAGGATGCTGTTCCGTCGTATCTGTTTCTCAATCAGACGACGCGAATAGAGTGTTACAGCATTACCGATCGTGTAAACAGAAGGTACCATACGGTACCAGCGCTTACTTTGGGTTGCCAACACATGTTCTGCCCACGCCATTAACGAAAGGGATGCAACAGCTTTGCACAGTGCAGCAGTGTACTGACGATGCCGTACATAATACTGTGGTGTTTTGCGACCCGCCTGCGTTCCCTGTTGGTGTGCACACAGCAGATACATTACCCGATCCCGTACAGAACTTGCGAATTCCTACGGCGTCTAGCAGCGACCTGCCGTTCGTGTTTTCAGCCGCGCTGGCTGGTGCACCTTGCACAGTGCTCGGCGACACAGGCGCAAAGTTCAGCTTTATCAGCAAATCGTTTGCACAGCGACAGCGACTTGCAGTCGACCGCTCTAAAATTCCTGTTATCCTAGCAGACGGTACACAGAGCGTAACAACCGGCCTCGTTACAGCGCGCCTTTCATTGCAATCATACACAGAGACTGTACGTTTGCATGTCATTGACATGGCACCAGGATTCGACATAATCCTTGGAGATGATTGGCATAAGCGCGAGGGTGCTGTTATCGACTTTGGCTCGCACGAGCCAGGTCCGCGCTATTCGCCACCGAGTCTGTGGCTTAGGCGTAAAAACCAGAGACTGTTTCCAGCTGCCGATGCACGAACAGCGAGTCCTGCGCGCAGCCAGCCTGGAGAATCTCCTCCGGCTGCAGTCATTCTTTCAGCAGTACAAGCAAAGCGATTGCTCTCACGGCCCAAGCAAGGTTGTGCGTCGCCGTTCCTGGTCATCCTACGTGAGGCCAAAGACGCTGGTTTTGACCAGCGCGAACAGGTGCAGCAAGTACTAGCTGAATTTAAAGATGTGTTTGAGGATCCCGTTGTCAGAGACTGGCAACCGGGTACACCGGAAGGCTTGCGCCTGAGCAGCGGGGCCGCTGCACCGAACAGACCTGCGTTTCGTCTATCTATTAGCGAGCGTAAGGAGGTGGAGTCCCAGGTGCAAGGCCTGTTGGATACAGGGCGCATAGTCCCCTCATCCTCGGCTTACGGAGCCCCGGTGTTGTTCGCCCCGAAGCCTGATGGCACTCTGCGTATGTGCATCGACTATCGCGAGCTGAACAAACTCACACATAAGAATAAGTATCCCATGCCTCGTGTGGAGGACCTTCTGGATAACCTGGGTGGAGCGAAATGCTTTTCGTCCATTGACCTGACCAGCGGGTACCATCAGATTGGTCTGCATCCCAAAGATTGGGAAAAGACAGCCTTCAACACACACATCGGGAAATTTGAATGGCGAGTATTGCCATTCGGGCTCTGTAATGCGCCAGCTGTCTTTCAAGCCGAAATGAACAGAATCTTTTGCAAACAGCTGAATAAATTTGTGTGCGTATATCTAGACGATATCCTCATATATTCGAAAACCGAAGAGGAGCACATGGAACACATCCAGATAGTACTAGGTGTTCTGCGCAAACACAACTACAAAGCCCGGCTCACAAAGAGTGAGTTCTTTAAGCAGGAACTACGTTTCCTGGGCCACATACTGTCCTCAGAGGGGATCAAGCCTGATCCGGCGAAGGTGTCTGTTGTAACGGACTGGCCCCCACCTCGCTCTGTATATGAAGTGCGCAGCTTCTTAGGACTGGCCAACTACTTCCGACGGTACATCCGCGGATACGCACGCATAGCGTGCCCACTGACTGATCTGTTGAAGGGCATAGATGCCAGCGACCGGAAGGGACGCCTTCTGCAATGGGGCAAGCTCTCAACAGAGGAGGCACGCCAAGTCGAGACGTCATTCAAAGGCACATGGACACAGCGATGCGCAGACGCCTTCGCTGCTCTGAAAGCTGCGTTGGTGTCAGCACCTGTCCTAGCACTGCCTGATTTCTCTAAGCCTTTTACAGTCGTAGTCGACGCATGTTCGGCTGCACCGGCAGTGGGCGGTGCACTACTCCAGCAGCGACACCCCATCGCGTTCTATTCTAAGAAGCTTACTGGTGCCGAAGCAGGTTACAGCGCGTCAGACATTGAAATGCTGGCGGTAGTGTATGCTTTGCGCGAGTGGCGGTGTTACCTGGAGGGCACTTCAGAGCCATTTACGATCGAGACCGATCACCAGCCCAACACGTACGTAGATACGTCGACCAATCCGCATACGCTAAAACGTCGTGCACGCTGGTTGTATGAGTCTTCTGCGTACAATTATGTGTGGAAATACAGACCTGGTGCTACGAACGTCGCGGATCCGCTGTCACGCTCGCCAGCCCACTTTGCTCTGCTACAAGTCGGTGGCCGCTATATCCAAAGCTTGGATCCCGCTACGACTTTCAATGCTCGCGGCGCCACCTGTTCCTACTTTACGGATGTTGTGTGCGGGTCGCACACTTCGCACCGGGGGGGTGACGGTCGTCGTGTGCATATGAACGCAGTAACAGATATGGGTCATGGCGTAGCTCAAACGATCAAAGGCTATTTAGTCAAAGATCTCTTCGCCCGTTGCCAACAGGGCTACGAGGCTATGCAGCGTGACAACAAGCCACGCTTTGATAAGCTGGACCTTGCGCGGAAAGACGATGGGCTATACTGGACTAAGAAAGACCAGTTATACATTCCGAATGTAGATACATTACGGAGTGAGTGCGTAGACGCAATGCACTCGCCACCGCACTGTGGCCACTATGGCATTGCACGCACGGCACGCAAGGTCCGAGAGGTGTTTCACTGGGAATGTGTCAGCAAAGACGTTGCTGCATTCATCAAGAATTGTGATTCTTGCCAGCGAGTGAAAGCATCGACTCAAAAGCCGCAAGGCTTGCTCAGTCCCTTGCCTGTCCCGAGTCGCAGATGGGAATCTGTGTCCATGGACCTAATCACTGACCTGCCGCGTACGCAGAAAGGTCATGATACGATCGTGGTCTTCGTCGACCGTCTGTCTAAGATGGTTCACTTGGCGCCATCCACAAAGACAGTCACGTCTTGTGGGCTTGTCCAGCTGTTCGAGGAACATGTCTGGAAGCTGCATGGTATACCAAGCGACATTGTATCCGATCGAGACGTGCGAGTCCAGAGTGAATTCTGGCAGCTGATGTGTGAACACTTCGGCATCGAGCACAATAAGACATCCAGTCATCATCCGCAATCGGATGGCCAGACAGAGAATGCTAATGGGATCTTAGAAGATACCTTGCGGCACTTTGTGAATGGCACCCAGACAAACTGGGACGCGCTATTGCCAGTCGCTGAATTTGCGATGAACAATGCATTCAACAGCACGATCGGCAACACGCCGTTCATGCTGAACTACGGACAGAATCCGGACACGCCTGTCGCTCTGTATCTGCGAAAGGCAAATCCAGCGGTGAACAGCTTCGTTGGTAAGTGGTCAGAGCAATTGCAGCATGCAAAGACTTGCATAGCGGCAGCTCAGGCTAGACAGAAGGCCTCGGCTGACCGCCGAAGGAGGCCAGCAGAGCCGCTTGAGGTGGGAGATCAAGTACTGATCAACATCAAGCATTTCCGCATAGAGAAGGGGCTTAAGCTTAAGCTCGCGCCGCGGTGGCTCGGACCGTTCCGAATCACGGAGGTCATAGGCACGCACAGGCTCAGTTACCGTGTGCATTTGCCTGCACCCTTGCACAGGAAGCACAACGTGTTTCATGTGTCGTCACTGAAAAGATTCCACAGCGATGGGACTTATCAGCCACCAGTCATCCCCGAGGTCTCGGAAGATGAGCTGCAGTGGGCAGTGGATTACATCTCTGAGACCAGAGACGCTCCACGACGACAGTACAAGGTGCACTGGGTCGGAGGTGGATACGGCTGGCATGACGCCATGCTGATGCACGAGTGCGAGTCGCACATACGGGAGTTCTGGCGTAGCCGCGCTGAGACGCCTCCCGATGACGCTTTTCCGTTAGGATTGGACGAACTGTCTAAGTTGCTTGAGGGCAAGCAAGCCTAACGGGGGAGTACTGTGACGATACGTCACATGCATAGATATGCATGACATAGAATATTCTGGAAGCCTCCGGAATGTCCCGTCAGCCTACAAGCTTGTGGCTGACAGCACGGGGCACTGTCAACAGTGGTCGCCAGACCGTCTTGCGTCAGCAGGACGGGCCATCTAGAAGCACGAGTCTAGAGCTATCTAGAAGGAGTGCTTATGTCAGCCAAGCATGGCTTACGCGATGGAAGACTCTGGTGTGTACGGGGACCAGTGGATTGAGCTCAGCACACTGTGGCAGGTGTCGTACACAGGCTGTCTTATAGTATATAAGCAGCTGGACCTTAAAGGGTAGACGACAGATCTCTCTTCTATGTCTCTTGACTTAACAGTCTTTACACTTGAGCTTCTGTGTTGTCAACGTCTACAGGTGGCGTCTGTGTTGGCTAGGATGTAACGCCTGCGCCACAACTGAACGAATGACAGGTGGTGCATGCTGGCCACATGTACAAGATGCAGATGTAAAGTAAAGTAAACTTATATTTGCTGAGCCGTATCCTGAAAGCTTTGAAAGCCTAGGACATTGACAACTCCGAATTCATGAATTCGGAGCTGCATGCATGGGACCACATATGTGATCTACTGGTAAATCTCGAGAAGATCGACGCACATGGACAGGGTGACGCTCAAACAAACATCATGCATACAAACTGTAACCCTATTTAGCTAGGTCCTAGGTCAAACAATCATGCAATTGTCCAGGTTGAAATTACAACGTGCCACATGCCAGTGTATGCGCATGCACTGTACACATGTGTACAGTGCATGCGCATACAGAGCAGGTGATATATGATGTACGTACCTCAGGTGTAATGCTCACCTCTCACATCCAATGCAGAGGCTGTGGTGGCCGCAGTGCATGTGTGACGCCTGAGCGCCGGCCCGCCCGCGCAGGCTGGGTGCCGGCGGTGCGGCCCGCGAAGCTGGCCGTAGTGTGCAGTGCTCGGTCAGGCGCGTGTTCAGATCGCAGAGCGGATCATGAAAGCAGAAACAGACGTATTTGTCTTCTCCCGTCTACTCTTGAAAGAGTAGACGGGAATATTGTAACCACAATTGTAACCTCGTAACCGGTTAACGACGTCGACTACTCAGGAAGGTTATTACTATAGTAACCAGCTGCAGGACTGCATGTACTGTAGGAACCATGTGGGGACCATGGATTCGATTTTGGGGTTTGTCTTCTCCCATTCACTCATTTGTAAAGATGTAGGGACCATGAAATGCATCAATCTTTGGTTCTTTGGTTCAAGTTGACAATATGAAAAACAATATGTGCGTCAGTGCCAGTGGCTGCAGTGTGTGTAACTTCCAAGAATTCTTTGAAGATAGGCCAGGCCTGGCCCGAGAATGAATCACTTGACCTTGGAAAATGGAAAATGCATGGACGTGTGCTGGCATGCAGCATGGCAGCATGCATGCGCGGGTGGCCTGCACTGCCTAGGCTGAGGCCACAGCAATGGGATCTTGCCATTAGATCCACCTGTGTAATCAACAAACATTGCAGTTGGAACTGCTGTCCTCCGGTTCAGACAGCAGAGCAATATATATGCTGCAAGAGATACTATGAGGGTAGTACGGGAGGGTGTGTGGTACCTGATTGAAACATTGCTGCTGGTTTAAAAATTCAAATTTGGGTGAGGCTCGATAACCTCAGGCTACTTTGTTTTCTTTCTGTGTCGTATCTGCAGCAGCATATTGTGTTCCAAAACTTAACAAAGCAAATGTACTTCTGCCAGGCCCTGGCAGAAGTGCAGGCCGGGCCTGCACTGGCTCAAGCCAACAGCAACAGCATCACATCACATGCTGGCAACGATGGTAGTTTTGGAGATTGCAACAAGAACCCATGACCATGCTGGGGTGCCACACATCCGCCTCTGGCCTCTGGGATTGACCCCCCACGCTTGACTGCTGACTGCTGACTGCTTGACTGCGGCAGTGCCACTGCACCCAACAGTGTTGGGGCCACACATCCATCTCAGCTTCTGACACCCCTATGCATATGGTGGCATGCTGCATAACAAGGCACCAGACAGATGTCTCTCCCCATGAAGGTCATCTTTGCTTCTTGCATGCACATGAGTGTGTGGTGCAAGTGCCAAACTGGCCTGCCTTGGGAGAGAGCCTTGAGATATCTTGTACACACCCTATATAGAATATTCATGGCCACTCAGGATCCTCCGGATACGGCATGTATGCAGCCTGGTCAGTCTAGCCAGAGCAATACAAGGCCTTGCAAGATTTTCCAACGGGCATGGTCATGTGCAGTGATCATGATGATATGCTGGTGACTCGTTTCAATCACGGCCAACAGTTTCGCAGCTGCATGGTATCAAGTTGTGCGCGACAGATGCCATGGCCACTTCTTGGAGCACATGCATGGGGTTGCATGCAACATTGTGACCATAGCGTTGTGTCGATGACAGCTCCGGTCTGCAAAGCTCATGCATATGCAGACTTCAACCGCGTGACATATGTATGCATCTGATGTATCGTATGCATACATGAATAGCTACATTGTGCACAGCTGTAGAAGGGTCAGCTAAAGCAGTTGTGCGCACTGAGTGTGGCACGGCTCGCAGCTGGGCATGTGGTTCACACGTTGGGCCATGGCTGCAGTGGCTCACGCGCGATGAGCTAGCCCGTCACTAGTACTGACGTGTGCCCGCGTAAACTGCGCAGCAGGTCGGCGATAGTGCCTGTCATATCGTGCAAAAGCGCTAGCGTGCAAGCTTGTTATGGACGCTGCATCGTGTTATAAATCGCTCGGCGTCTAGAATGATCACACCATGGATACGTGTACAAGTCATAGTCTAGCCTCTACACGAGCCGAGAAGCCCAGACGAATCCATCAGCCTGCAGGTGTGACAAAACTAACTTGACACATTGGAGAGTGTGTGGTGTCTAGAGCACACACTTGCTCATCATACATCGATATCACCGGCATTACGTCTATTATGTGGAAGGTATATAAGCGCAGGGATGCTGTATATGTTGCATCACCGGTCGTCGTTCCCGTTCAGCTCTTGTCTACAGACGCTATGTGTCGCGGCGTGACGCCGAAGCGTAAATCACAACCTCTATCCATTTCATAACCTCTAGCCATTTCCTCTAGTTGGTACATCTCATCGGCACGGGCGGAAGCCCACTGGTGATCATGAGCTCGAGACTGAGCACGAACGAACCAGCGCCGTGCTTCAAACTGTAAGTCAGTTTATAGCGACAGGATCACAGAAGAGCAAATAAAACTGGACAGTTATTAGCAAGTATGGAACGTGATTTAGGAGCGTGATTGTGGACGAAGCACAGTGGGGTTACCCACTGGCACTGCAGGGACGGTCTCAGCCAGCGGATCTGCTGCAATGAAGATGCTGTACTGTGAACCTCACAACGAAGAAATTCGTGAAGGGCGGGGCACACGGCCAATTGTGGTGACAGTAATAGTAGGTCACCCAGGCATAAAGGAATTTGCAAGAGGACAGATGCACATGTGGGGATAATAATGAAGGGACGCATCTGGGGATGATGCAGGCACGCAGATGTCTTCAAAGATTCTGCATACATCATGGTGTGCTGGCTGCCCAGGTCTGGAGGGTGCATGGTGCCCAACAGCAGATGGAGGGGCAGGGGGCGGGTGGGAGGGGGGGGGGGGGGTCCACTCTGGCACAGCACAGGGCCTCAATTCGTGCCTGCACCATACCAGGGGATCATCTCGCAGATGAAGGAGAACGAGTTGTGCAGACTACAGAACCAAACTTGGTCACAACTGCTTGCAGCCCTGCATAAGTGCCTCCCAGAACATTTAGCAAGGCATGACCTATCCCACAGCCTGAGGCCACAAGCTCAGGCATACAAGCTTTCAACCACACAAGCCCACTCTGACCATGAAGCAGAGTTGTTTTGAATGCATTTGATTTTTTTTTTTTTTTTTTTTTTTTGATCATGTGTTTCTTGAAGGATTCCCAGCGGTCCCAACGAGAGAGACACTGTAACACAGACTCCATGCATACGTGCTATTGCACATTTAAGTGGTCATTCATCAACAGCTTTGGCAGGAGCAGATCAGCATCTCAAGCCATCACTGACTCTCGCAGTACCATTCTGTTGATGAGTTTGCGCAACGGAATGTTTCTATGGGATTGCATGCCCCTCAGCGCTCATACTGGCTCATATTGCGCTTGCTTGTACTAGTTGCTGTAAA